>LR990860.1:16140336-16740336 GCA_905163395.2 Endotricha flammealis
TTACACATATCTGTAAATCCACAATAAAAAAGAAAACAAAACCAAATAATGATAAAAAAGACACACAAAAATTAGACATACAGTTTTCTTCAGCACCATCTACAGTTAGTAAAAAAATTAGAGTACGTAAACTTTTTACTCAAAAGAGTCATGATATCAAAGATAATTTTATAATGCAGCAAGAAAATACTGAAAAGATTTTCAACGCAACTACACATGATGCCACAGATATACAAGCCCCAACAACAACGAAAAATGATACCATGACACGGCAAGAAAATTTAATCAACTCGTATATTAATGAGAACCAAAGTATATTGCATCAACAGAGCGACAATAACAAGAAATCGGACACACCAAAAAAGAAAAGGAAATTATGTATTTTAAGTAACAGAAATAGCTCGGGAAAACTCCAAATGATTGAGGACACTTTTCTTTCAGACTTTAACTTTTGTCGTTATTTAACACCAGATGTAAGCGTTAAGCAACTTCTTACTAACTTAGCGAGAAAATTGGATAATTTTACTGTAAATGATTACTGTATTATTTTATTGGGTGAAGTAGATTTTAGGAGCAATTGTAATCCTATGGAGTTAATTTACACAATTCGTAATTTAATTAAAGATATAAAGCATACAAATGTAATAATATGTACACCTACCTATATACAGGGAGCGCCTATTTACAATTTTAAAATTGAATTATTTAATAGCCTTTTGTGTGTTGAATTACAACATAGTGAGTATGCTTATTTCTTCGACTCAAACCTGACTCTCACACACGAAATGTTTTCTAAGTGGACAGGTAAAATTAATAATTTCGGATTATTGAACATCTTTCAGACAGTTATGAGTAATTTAAGAATAGACATTAAAATGTTTCCCTACTCAAGTACAAACTATGACAAAATTTGTAAGAACAATAATTCATCAAACAATTTAAATAAACATTTTTTTCTTGCATTGTAGCATTGCACGTAATTCCTATACTCCTAAAAATAAACACATTCGTGTATCTGGGCGCACTTTTGTTAGATGTTTCTGTGATGTTGCTTTGTTATCTAGTTACATAAATAGACGCCATTTAACAATACTTAAAAAATATTTAAATAATTCAAAATTTGTAACAGTCTCGCATTCATTCGTTTTTCAATTTAATAAAAATAAGTTTCTTACCGTTGGACTTTTAAACCCTGGATCACTGGGTACAAGACATGAGGAGTTTGTGGCTGCGCTCGAAGGTCGTTCGGTGGATATTTTAGCCATAAATGAGACATGGCTTAGGGAGGGTGAAGAGAAACGTGCACCAATGCCCTCGGAATACAGGTTGCGACATATACCTCGCCCTAAGGAATGTAATAAGTTGTGTGGTGGAGGTGTTGGATTTTACGTTCGCAATGGCATCCATGCACGCCTCATCAAGCACCCCCATACAAGTACGGTTGAGCAGATGTGGCTGAGTGTCACGCTGGGTGGTGTTAAGCTTGCAATTGGTACTGCTTACCGTGCGCAATGGGTGAATGTTGATACTTTTATTAATGCTGTTACGGAATCAGTGATTTCTCTGTCTTCATTTGACCATGTTGTACTCTTGGGAGATTTTAATATTGACTTACTTAAGACTAACGAGACTGACACAAAAAAGATATTAAACTTCCTACGTTATACGAATTTGGACCAATATGTTAATCAACCAACTCATTTCACTGCTCATTCAGAGACCTTGATAGACCTTGTATGCAGCAGTTGCAAGGTTTTTAGTGTATCCGTAGACCACATTCCAGAGTTAAGTCACCATGCTTTTATCACATGTCACTTGCGCTTAAGTAGACCCAAGCCACCGGCGAAAACGATATTATATAGACCGCTTAAGAATATTAATTTGATTGAATTAAACAAACTTGTCAATACCATCAGATGGGAACGTTTGCTGTGCTCAGACGTTAATGAAGCCGTATCATCTTTTAATGCCTATATATTGTACATCTTTGATACTCATGCCCCTATTATGAAAGCTCACATAAAACATCAAAGCTATCCATGGATTACGCCTACTATTAGAGAAATGATAAAGCTGAGAAACAAAGCTTACGTTAAAAGTCGACGAACGAAGTGCGAATCTGATACTACATACTACAAAGAGCTTAAATCTACTGTAAACAGAGCTATGTATTCTGAAAAGGCAGCATATTTTCGTCACAATGTAAACGCACACTCTCAAAACTCAAAAAAATTATGGTATAACATAAGAAAGAATGTCGTCGACTTTAATGAAAAACGAACATCATTGCCTCCAGGTCTTAATAATCCTGAACTTTTAAACAAACATTTTCTTGATGTCCCTGGCAAGAATGATTTCCCTGTCTCTAAGCTCATGCACTTCGCTCAAAATCGTTTTTGCTCTGCATCATTTTCCTTGAAAACCGTCGACGATACCACTGTATCAAGAATAATTATGAATATTACTTCTAACGCTGAGGGCGTTGACGGTATCTCTCGAGACATGGTACTGCTAACCCTACCACGTACTCTTAAACTAATCACCGCTATTGTTAACCTTAGTATACAAAGTTCTACTTTTCCAGATATGTGGAAAATGGCGCTTGTAAAACCCTTGCCAAAAGTAAATAATCCCACAGAATTCAAGGACCTTAGACCTATTAGCATTCTTCCTTTTATGTCAAAAATTGTAGAAAAGGTCATATGTCAGCAACTCTTGGTTTTTCTGAACTCAAATAATATTTTACCGTCGAAACAGTCGGGTTTCAGAGCTGGTCGAAGCACAGCTACGGCTTTACTGGACGTTATTGATGATATTTTGGCGGGAGTGGATATGGGTCAGTGTTCGGTACTAGCTTTACTTGACTTTTCACGTGCATTCGATACGATTAACCACGATCTTCTTCTATCCAAATTGTCATTCTATGGCTTCGACGCCCACGCGTTGGAATGGTTTTCAAGTTACCTTACTGGTCGCACTCAGTGTGTCGAAGTCCGTAGCGAAAATGGCACTAAATCATTCTCTGAGCCCCTTCCATTAAACCGAGGTGTCCCCCAGGGCTCCATACTAGGACCTATTTTGTTTATTTTATATAGTGCAGACTTGCCAGAACATATCCAAACTTGTAATCACCATATGTATGCTGACGACGTGCAGGTTTACCTGCCTATTGCTTCTCACACAATAAAAACAGCTGTGGACAGCATAAATGCGGACTTGGAACGTATTGGCAAATGGGCAGGTGACAACTGTTTGGTCTTGAACCCACAGAAGTCTAAATTTCTTGTGATTGGATCAAATAACCAAATAGATCGCATTAATGCCAGCAACCCTGTGCTCACAATTGGTGGGGTAGCTATTGAGCAGGTATCGGAGGCCAGGAATTTGGGGGTTCTCATGGACAGTAATTTAAGGTTTCACAATCATGTATTGGAGGTAGTAAAAAATTGTTTCTACAGACTAAAGGTGCTATATCAGGTTCGCAATGTTCTGAGTGTTGATATTCGTATTGGACTATGTGAGGCCTTGATTTTATCGAAACTAAATTATGCGGACACGGTAATTGGTGACTGTCTTTTTGAATACAGTAAGAAACTCATTCAACGCGTCCAAAATGCGTGTGCTAGGTACTGTTTTAATATTCCCCGTAGAGCACATGTTACACCATTCCTCAACAATGGCAATCTAATGAACATGAAGTCTAGACGTTCACTTCATTTTGGTAGTCTCCTGTTCGGTATTGTTAGGACTCGGTCACCATCCTATTTATACGACAAGCTAAATTTTTCATCTCGCCATGTCAGAACTGCACCACGCCTACTCTCTGCAGCGCACAAGACGGCAGCGTTTCGTGGCAGCTTCCGTTATGCTGCTACGAAGTGCTGGAATAATATTCCGCCTCCATGTAGAAACTCTTGTACTCTCGGATCTTTTAAAAAACAATACAAGGCGTTCCTCATGACTTGCCAAAAATATTATAACTAGTTTATGAAATTTGAGGGAATGTGAGATTGATTTTATTTTATTGTATTCTTTTTTTTAAACATCTTTTAGGTAATTTCTGTTGTTTTTTGTAATTTAACCGGTGTCCACGGAAGACCAGCGTCGTGGCGTCGCAAGGTGCCCCGACAAATGCTGAGTGGACACCGTTTCAGCATTATTTTTTGTGTTTGTCATTTTGTGTTTTTTGCTGAATAAACGGAATTTATTTTATTTATTTTATTTTATTTATTTAAAATAAATAAGACCAAATGTCAAAAGGCACCTAATGAAGACTGGATTGATAAATCTATTATTGACGCGATAAACCTGCGAAATAAACTATGGCGGCAAACAAAGAAGGAACCACAGGACGGAAACGCAAAGAGAACCTATGAAAAGCAACGAGATGAAGTAAAAAGCATGATTAAAAAACAAAAGAGGAAGTACTACTGTAAGCTGTTTCAGAAAAATATCAAGAACCCGAAAAAAATGTGGGAAGTCATCAATAGGCGCTGAATAAAATCAAGAACAGCAGTGCTCCACCGAACTTAGTATCGGACTCCGCCAGATTGATCACTGACGGTTACGCAATTTGCGATTTATTTAACTCCTTTTTCTCTTCGATAGGCTCAGACTTAGCAAACCAGATCTCTAAGATATATCACATAAATACCGATACCTTTCTAATGTCTACAAAAAAATGTTTGCCAAACAATCCCTTACGAGAATTTAATGAATGCAATAAAGATGAAATATTGAATATTATTGATAACTTGGACAGCAATACTAGCACTGGTGTGGATGAAATTAGTACAAATGCTATAAAATGCCTTAAAAATATAATTGTGGATAGGTTAACTGTCTGTATCAACGCGTGCTTATCAAGTGGTGTCTTTCCCGATACTTTAAAGGTGGCCAAGGTCACGCCAATTTATAAATCAGGCTGTAAGAAGGATCCCGGGAACTACAGACCTGTATCGGTTTTGCCGGTTGTCTCAAAAATATTTGAAAGGGTTTTATATAATCGGTTAAATACATATTTGATAGGAAACTGCTTTCTAAATGACCGGCAATACGGATTCCGATCTCAATCAAATACTCTCGCAGCCTCGGTAGACTTAGTAACTAAAATTAAAACTCAAATTGATGAAAAAAAATTTGCACTGGGATTATTTATTGATTTAAAAAAAGCATTCGACACGGTTAGTCATCAAAAGCTTCTGCAAAAGCTACTCGATTTAGGTATCATGGGAACAGCTTACAGTACACTAGCTTCTTACTTACAAAATAGGTCTCAACTTGTTAAAATAGACAGTTTTAAGAGCTCAACTAAAATTATATCATATGGAATAGCACAGGGGTCAATATTGGGCCCCCTGATGTTTTTAATATACATAAATGATATGGACAAAATAGGCCTAAAGGGTCATCTTACTCTTTATGCCGATGACACGTGTCTTTTTTACTTTGGCAAATGCATGAACACAATTGTAAACGACGCACAAAAAGATTTAAATAAACTAAATGAGTGGTTCAAATATAACTTGCTAACAGTGAATGCATCAAAAACGGCTTTTATGATGTTTGCAGCAAAAAACAAACAGATTCCACAGGTACCCGACCTTACAATAAACAATGAATTAGTACAGCGTTCCAATCAGGAAAAGTATCTGGGCCTATGGATAGACGATAAGTTAACATGGAAACCACATATTAACCATGTTAACACAAAATTAATGTCAATACTAGGAGCACTCTATAAAATGTCAAATTGCATCCCAAAGAAAATAAAATATGTTGTCTATAATTCTTTAGTAAAATCTCATTTAGAATATTTAGTGGAACTATGGGGCTCAGCTGCAGCAAGTAATCTAAACTCATTGCAAAGAACACAAAATAAAATAATTAAAGTGCTATTTCATTATCCATACCGAACTCCAACAAATGATGTATACGAAAAAACAAATTTGCTAAATATAAAACAACTTTACACATATTCTACTTGCATATTAGTGAGAAAGATTGTTACTGGTTCCATCCACACTAGTATAAAATTCAAAACAAGAACAACCAGACATGTTTTAAGAAATCCTAATAAACTTCAGCTAATTAAACCACGTACTAACTATGGCAGAAAAACAATACTATTCGAAGGAGCACTGCTGTACAATAAGCTGCCACACAACATAAAGGAATGCCATAGTTTATATGCATACAAAAGGATACTCAGGAAGCATGTGCAAAAGTGGTAAACCGTATGATTTTATAGTATTACCAGAGGAAGAATAATGGCGTCGATGTAATAATTTTCTGTTTTATAATATCTCATTGTAAATGAACTGGTATAAGTTTGTATGAGAAATAAATTTCTTTAACCTTATGTAGGTTCCTTATAAGGACCGGAACCGGACCGACCGGACCGGACCGAACCGACCGGACCATACCGGACCGGAACGGATCGGACCTGATCGGACCGGATGGAACCGTATCGTACCGGGCCGTGCCGGACCGGAACGAACCGGACCGGACCGGAACGGAATTTGTTTCTGAAGAAAAATATGCTAATTGCTAGTAGGATAACTAGCAAAGCCCGCACAAATTAATTTGCGTGTATTCCAGTGGTAATTTCGGGAAATTCTTTATAATCTACCGAGGCTACCATGAAAGTGTCCATCAGTAACAACGAAACACATAATCCTGTTAAAAAAAGACATTACTAGTTAGAATAAGGTTCAAACCTGGTTAGAATTCAACGTAACCTCAGTCCCTATCTTCGGAATTTCGTTTCATGGCATAGGGGGGCTGATGCCTACGTCTTACAAAGAACACACCCTCAAACAAGTTCAAGTTCAAGGCTCTACGATCAGCGGTTTAGGCAATACGTTGATCCGTCAGTTAATCTGTATTATGTAGAGAGGTAGGGCACAGCGGATATCCGCTCAAATCGGAGCAGCCCGTCTGGGGAAGGACCTCCACCTTACAGAAGATCGTAGCCAAATAGCATTGGTCTCGGCCATGTTGTGTTCCTACGGTGAGTAAGGTCTTCAGAGCTCCACTTGGGGGGGTTGGGAGGGTTGGCAACGCGCGAGTGATACCCCCGGTATTGCTTACGTCTATAGGCTACGGTGACGGCTTACCATCAGGCCGACCGTATGCTTGTTTGCCACCTGTGTGGTATAAAAAAAAAAATAATAATAATCAGTTATTCAGAACGAATATTTTTTTTTGTATAGATTTATAAATGCAATAAGTCTAACTAAAAATGATCTTTATTTTTAAAGTCAATATACTTACAACTAAATATAAATTAAACTATGTTAAAAATTACCTATTAATGATATTAATTATTAACTGTAAGTCGCCAATTGATTTCTTCATTGGAATAATTTTGTGTACTCGTATATGTATTAATTTGCAAATGTGTTAGTTTTTAAATTATTTATTTATTTATCAAAGGTTACAAGAATAAAGTCACGTCAATTGACATACTTTTTGTCTTTGAATAAATAATTTTTGCAACTTCTGTTATCTGCTCCACCGTTTTTATTCTTTGTTCCTCTTTTTAGTTTGATAAAAAGCAAAATATAGTCCAATTGATTTTGATGAAAAACTTAGAATCAAATCAAAATCTTTATTGCACCCTTAATGTGTATGGGTTGTAATTACATTAATATAATAGGGTCGTTAAGAACCCTTACGGGCGCCACAATAATGGAGGAGTTTGACTAAATACTGTACATATGAAATTATGTTTTGAATTGCAAAAAGGCTGCGACAAACCACTGGTGACCCAAAGGCTGGCAGTTACTTCGCTCAACGGATATCTATCGCCGTTCAGCGAGGTAACGCTGCTAGCATTTTGGGCACCCTGCCACGGGGACCATGTCTTTTTAATGCTTAGTTTTAGTTTTTATTGTTAGTTTAGTTTTAATAAATTTTATTGAATTTCATGTTATTTAATTATGTATTTTACCAATAAACTTACAAAGAAGTAGGGATTTTCTTGTTTTGAATCTTTACATAGTAATAAAATGAAGTCGATTTCGCTGTCTGTCTGTCTGTCCCTATGTATGCTTAGACCTTTAAAACTATTTCGGATTTTGATGCGGTTTTTTAAATAGATAGAGTGATTCAATAGGAAGGTTTATTGTATAATGCATTCCGAAATTCCCACGGGAAAGCGGGATATACGCAAATGAAGTTGCGCGGGATTCTCTAGTATTTTATAATTTAATTATTTTCTTTGAAACCGCTCATGTTTATGAAGCCTTAGGGCGTTTTTGTAAACAATAAATTGCTGCGAGAAAATTTCGCAGGCTTTCCCATATAAAAATTGTAGATGTAAATGCAGCCTAATAGCCAGGCTACGAACTAAGTATGTAAGTTTATATGAAATCAGAAAATATATGGTTTTAGATTATACATATATAATTTACGATGAAAAACAACAATTTAATGAAAATTTTCAAATATTTTTACTGATGTAGGTAAGGAAGTCGTAAAAATGCGATTTTAGAATGCGACAAGATTGCTTTCCAGCGTTAACATGACATTAACTTTAAATTGGTTTTGTGCACTCACAGCTCACAGATAACCTATTTACATTGCCATCGGGTAAAGCGTGAGCTAGCATAGCTAGTACAAAGATGGGTTATATAAATAGGTACCTATTTACATTTTACAATTAATTTCTGTTTAAAAAAATATAGTTACGATTTATAGAAACCCTGTCACAAAAGTAAAAGAAAAAGATAACAAAAACACACTTTCTATTTTATTACCATGAACATACTTATAATACAAGTAAGGTGAACAGAACACCGTGTGTTCTTTATAAAAACATTATGATAAGAATGATTGGTACTTAATTAAAAATAATCTCTTTTATGTTTAAAAACACGTGAAGTATTAGTTTATGTAAAATTAAAACGAGCATATATCTAAAATTAAGTAGCTACATGTTCTTTATTTTTAATTAACTTATTACCTACGCTTGGATAGTAGAACTTACCCCCGACACTTTTTTATTTTTGTTACAACCGAGAGAATTTTTGAACCATATTTATTTTTCAGTAGCATTTTTGCCCGCGACTTCGTCCGCGTGAAGTTCCGGACCCGTTCCCGTGGGAACCACATTGAATTTCGAGAAAAGCCAACACTCCCTGATAATGTAGCTTTCTACTGGTGAAAGAATTTTTGAAATCGGTCCAGTGGTTTCGGAGCCTATTTAATGCAAACAAACAAACAATCAAATCTTTCTATTAAATAATCTACTACTAATCTTTATAATATTAGTCTAGATAATAATAATAATAATAAATTTATCTTTATAGATATAGATGAATAATCTGGCAGATTGCAAAATTAATTTTACATTTAAAAAAACATGTAAAAGGAAATAATTATTGCATATGGAGATGTTTATTATTTAATTTAAAAAAACGCGTGGCACTCGGGAACTGCTGCGGTCATTTTTTATCAATTTATGCAATTATAATTATTTTTTATTTATGCAGTATTTTTTCCACGAAATAAGACTCAAAATTCAATACGCAATTCAATGCATAAAAAATATAACCGATAAAATTTACCACTATTCCCTCATAGAGGACTCTGTTAACCAGTGTTATATTTAACTATTTCAATTTAATTCTTACCGTCAATTTTCGTTATGCACGGTGGTCCCTCCTCTATCTCCGAAAGTCTTGTGTTTAGAAATTTAAAAAAAATCATCGTAATAGTTCATAATATGCTGAACCTTCAATGAAAACTACTAGTTTCCGAGCAATAGCCGAAAAACTAAAAAAAAAAAACTTTGATGAAAACTTACAAATGTGATAGAATATGTATGATATTGGACTCATTTGTAAGCAAGCAAAGCACAGCAAATACGGAACCCTAACTGTGCGTAGCTCGACACGCATTTGACCGGTTTTTTATTTTCTTAATCTTCTCTTATACATTCTGTGCTTATACAAGGATTACTTTTTAGTATACTACGGAACCTTGAAAAGAGATTTCTTCGCCCGAGAAAACTCATAATTTTAAGAATTTGTCTCATCATTTTCTCGTGAAAATATTTCTTCAAAATTCTCCTTGCACTGACAGGCGACCCATATGCGCCAAATCTGTACTTAGGAGTGGAGTTTGACTTCAGCTCCATAAGCTGGTTTTCCATCCTTCCTTATCCTTATCCTTACTAATATTATAAATGAGAAAGTGAGTTTGTTTGTTTGTTATTCCTTCACGGCTTGACTAAGCAGCTGATCATTATGAAAATTTGCATACATATTGTTAGGGGTACAGACTCCAGAGCCCAACAGGCTACTTTTTATCGCGTGAAAGTATGTCGTTCCAATGGGAAAATATTTTTTCTACTATAAAGGGCGCTGTATCGGCCAACAGATGGCGCCACAAGTCGCGCTATGGGTTGTTTTGTTGTCAAACGAGATCTGTCATAAAATTAACGCGAGCGAAGCCGCGGGGAAAAGCTAGTTAAGTATATTGTTCGTCATGTGACAGGCAAACAAGCCGACTTGTGGAAAGTGGCCATTAATAACAGGGGTACTGCAAGGATAAGATAAGAAGTACAGGGATAAGATAGGAGGTAGGCTTTCGGATAACTCACTCACCGAACGATACGCATTTGTTCAGTCATTATGTCGCTCTAAACCTATATTTTATCTCCTTACTTTAAATTACAACCTCGCAGAATAAATGACAGAGACTTGTACGTATCGGAATATAAAAAAGAATATAGTTTAACCCACAGCTTAATATACAAATCAAAGGATCTTATTAGTGGGTATACACCATTCGCTTCATAGCTTAGCTCTAGAGTAAGGATACGATACGACCCTTAGGGCTAGCCTTATTGTCCTAAGGATGGGGTTAGCGTAATCCGCCCGAGCCGGCTTACGTCCCGAGCTTCTTAAATCTCAGGAGGTCACATCGTTTCAGCAAATTTGACATTGACAAACAAATACGCTTATAATATGTATACTAGCGAAACCTGCGCAACTTCGTTCGTGTGTATCTCATTTTTGATTTCTCAAAATTTCCACGAGAAATTTCTAGGTCACCGCCACCCATGGAGCACAGAGACGCCGGGGGAGTCCCTGACCCGCTGCCGGCTTTATAAGTGCATGTATGCTCGCTTCTTGAAGGTTCTCAAGTCATAGTCATTCGGAAACACCGCTGGCGGGAGTTAGTTCCAGATCTTTACTGTGCGTGGAAGGAAGTGTCGCAGGAATCGAACAGTGGTAGAGGTCCATTCATTCAGATGATGTTGATGGAATTGGAGTCTGCGGTGGATGGTACGATAGTAGAACCTAGCAGCCGGAATAAGACTGAACAACTCCTCGGATCACTCCCCGTTGTAAAGTCTAGAGCACGCATAGAGATGAAATATTCTACATGTATTAAACTGATTAAACATATAAATTTATTTTTGAAATTGATATTTGAAAGAAAAATTGTACCACTTTTTTCACCCAGGTGGGGTTCGAACCCACGACCCCTTTATATCCGACCGAATGCTCTAACCACTGAGCTACCGGGAAGGTTAGTAATGATTGTGAAATTTCTTATTCCTCTTAAACTGCGTGAGTGCTCTGCGACTGAATGGCTAGTTGACTCACATAATTAGAAACAAAAATCATATAACAATTTTGTATCACTCTATTTATTGCTGATTGCATTAAAATCCGTTGAGTAGTTTAAAAATCTAAG
The DNA here is from genome assembly GCA_905163395.2 of Endotricha flammealis. Taxonomy (NCBI): domain Eukaryota; kingdom Metazoa; phylum Arthropoda; class Insecta; order Lepidoptera; family Pyralidae; genus Endotricha; species Endotricha flammealis. The sequence continues at coordinate 16,152,049 of LR990860.1, forward strand.
CGATAGGACACTGGCAACAGAGCTAGTCCATTTCACCAATAAGTACTCTAAAATCCTTCGTAAAATGAAAACCTACTTAGTAGCCACTGGCTGGAGATCGTAAGTCTACAGTTTAATTCAAACTAATGTATTCTATAATATGTGCGATATATTGGCGTCAAAATAAAATACTAATGTCACAATGTATTTTACGGTCTCACAGCACAGCGACCTTTCACCTTTCCAAAATATCTTACAAACTGTACACATGTACTCGAGTTTTTCCGGGTTTCGTGTTACATTGATCTCTTTGTATGTTAAACCTCACGTTGAAATGATTGCGACTCCGCGATGGATAATAAACGAGGCGAAATTCGCGGCGTAGTCGCCCCTTCTGGACAAGGTCTTACGAGTTAAATCTAATTAAAATATAAATTTGTTCTCTACATAATTTATTCAGCTCGCGATAATTTTAAATTTAACTTGACCATTAATTTATTGTTGAGATTTCTTGAGAATAATAATTCTTAGCAGGTGTCTAAATAAATCTTTGGTCGAGAGTGAACAACAACATCTTCACATTGTATTACTCATTGAAATACAAATAAATAAATTCCACACAAATCACACAGCAGCGCTACCTGATAAGTTACCTACTCTGCAACGAAATCACGACTTTAATTTCAATTTCAGCAAATCGTAATTCGTTCTTTTGAAGCTTTTTACTTTACTATTTAATTTGAAGTGCAATCCTATTTCATTTAGTTTAGTCACTTTAGTATATAAAAATTAAAGCTAGTATAGTCTCTCAAGAGACCGACGATTAAAACAATGCAATAACGATCACTCAGGATTGGTTTCAAGAATAGCCTAGCTGGTCCCAAAGTAAACCGATATAAAAAAAAAAAAAAAACCTGCCTGCCTGCTATTAACCTGCTTGTGTTACAGGTACCAGACAACGGATATTAACAATAGTAAATAGATATGTAAAATACATAGAAAAGACTCGAGATAAAGACAAATGCCATCACACAAGATTGATATGGAATATGCTTTATTTGCAATACACACAAAGAATTAGTATAAGAAACATGGCGAACTTATTGACTCGTATAATCGCAACAAATCTTTTCGAAACAACCTTAGGGCAACGAAATCTAGTATGAAGTAGGTTACATAAATGTTTGCCCCGAAACGGGAATCAAATCCGCGCCCTTTTCCGGTGCCAAAGTTAGGACTACCAACGCGCCAATATATTGTTACAAATTAGAATAGTGATTCTCAGACTTCATACTACCACATACTACGATTCCCTAAGCTGTCTTGTTCAAGTGCCAGGGCCATTTAAACTTTCATAACATAATTAATTCTGTTCGTCATAAATTCTATCAAGCGTTTGAATAGGAAATTAGTAGATGTTTTATCAAAACCCGGTTATCGTGTCATTTCATCTTATACTATAAATCAGGTGATAAATCACCGATGGTTCCGATTCCGACCGCCACAGCCTTCGCAAGCAGTAGACTTAAAGAGCTTTACAGATGTAAAACGAAATGTCTTTAAAAAAAAAGAAAATGGGAAAACAATTTTCCCATGCTGTTGAAATAGGAGAAAAAATCATGCAAGTACTACATACATTAATTTATAATACGGGTTGGCAACGCGTGAGTGATACCCCCGGTAATGCAAGCGTCTATCTATAGGCTACGGTGATGCTTACCATCGGGCGGGCTGTATGTTTGTTTGACAACTTTATGGTATATTTATTTATTTATTTAAGGACCTCCAACAAAAAATACACATTACAATCATAGGAACTTATACTAAGGTTACAATTCGACGTGTTATAGTTATAGGAGACCACAACATGCAAATTTAAAGTCTGACAATAGATGTAAAGGCTACGTTACACAATAATTTCGTTGTAATTTGTATGAAAAAGACAATATAGAATAAGTTTAATTTTTTATATTAGATACCACAGAGTATATCCCATAGTTGTTTTTTATACTTTAACAACGGAAGGCAAATGTCCAACCCATGCGACTTAGAGAGAGCATTATATTGCCTGCAGAGCCTGTGCATGATGGAGAAATGGCCAAGGTTACTCTTAGATAGAGGGATGGTGAAGAAGTTGTAGGCGCTTGGTCTTGGCAAGCGAGATGGTATGTTGATTTGAAGGGTGTTTAACAGATCTATACAGTCAGTACAGTCAGTGTAAAAAAAAAAAATTAAAAAAAAACCCGGCTTTGCACGGGTTTTAACAGGGATCCCTAATTTTTTGAAAATAAAATATAGCCTTTGGGAATAGGGTAGATTCCCAACGGTGTGAAAGAATTTATGAAATCGGTCAAATAGTTTTTGAGTTTATTCATTACAAACATACACACACACAAAAATACAAATCTTTTATCTTTATAATATTAGTGTAGAAGTGTAGTCTATGTGTATATATAAAATTCAAAGTCCTGACTGACTTAACTATATATTAACGCACAGTCCAAACCGCTGGGTCTAGAGATTCCAAATTTGGAATGTAGGTTCCTTACGACGATTTTTCAAAATTCCCACGGGAAAGCGAGATATACGCAAACGTAGTTGCGAGTATTTTACTAGTAATAAACAAAATCTATATACACAATGAACACAGCGCCACCTGATCCCGAAGTAACCTAGGTTTAACCTGCTGTTTTTATATACCAAACATGGGTACTTATAATACATAGAAAATAAATGACTACGATGATTAATACAGATGGCAACAAACTACAAATGCCATCACATAAATTGTTTGCCCCTAGCAGGAGTCGAACCCGCACCCTCTGGTGCCGAAGGTAAGATCACTACCAACACACCATCGTGTTGTCAATATAATATTAATATATTTTTTTTTTTATTATATAAAAACGTTTATTTTCTCTCCACAATCATTATAGGTGGTAATTTAACAAGACATATAAAACAGTTATTAGACAGGGAGAGACTGGAGCCTGAACTAAGCCGAGGCCTGTATCTCAGGGCACCAGGACCCCCCTCCTCGAAAAAGGATAATACATAAATAGTAGTACTTATTGTTAGATGGCAAGTACATAACCAAGTACGTTTATATTAATATATTAACACTACTTGAATATTAACAATTACTGCAGTTTAGTATGACTTTAATCCCGTCTGAACAGCGCTTTACGCAACCCGCGGCCACCCCGTTCTCTTGACAAATGTTTCTAACCGATATCCTTATCTTACGTTTCTTTCTGTATCGTGTCTATTTATATTCAAAAGCCATTTGATACCCTTAAAAGGTGTACAATATAAATTTCAGAAAGAATGAAACTTTGATAGTTCTGTGATTGTTGAGCATGAGAGTTATTTAGTTTGTTCTGGACTTTCAGTGCAGAAGACTTACATTTATGTTAGTTTAGTCAAGGTTGAGCAGTCGAGCACCATAGTTATTTAGTTTGTTCTAGACTTTCAGTGCAGAAGACTTACATTTATGTTAGTTTAGTGAAAGTTGAGCAGTCGAGCACCATAGTTATTTAGTTTGTTCTAGACTTTCAGCGTAGAAAACTTACATTTATTTTAGCTTAGTGATAGTTGAGCAGTTGAGCATCATAGTTATTTAGTTTGTTCTAGACTTTCAGTGCAGAAGACTTACGTTTATGTTAGTTTAGTGAAAGTTGAGCAGTCGAGCACCATAGTTATTTAGTTTGTTCTAGACTTTCAGCGCATATGATATGCGCATAGTAGGGTATATTAGGGTTAGACGATGGGTTTAACAATTAAGATCAAAACACACTGCTTGATGTAGGGTCGGACACGGCGCGGGGAAGCCGCGGGTACAAACTGTATCATATTTGTGTGAACAAAATTGGTGGCTGTATTCAAAGAAGTCGCACGCCGCCGCGTCACTGCAATATTTTCTTTATTTTTATAACATATTTTTTTTAAATTTTCACTTACCTAAATTATACGTCTTGCTAACAAAGTAAGTTTTTTCTTCGTCAATGAGAATAATCAGGATTTTGGTCTTCGGATGTTTATTGACAATCACAGTGATGATTTTGTTGACAAAATGTTATTCAAATGAAATGAAATCAAAATCCATTTATTATTCCCACACAATAGGTACTTAAAAATAACCATGAACATGAATAATAGGCATGGCATAATACAGTAGTTTGACTATATTGTATTGTGAGGGATCGGAACCGGCACTAGGATACCCTGTGTTACAGTATTCCGGCCCCCCTTACACTCGGCTCCTGGACAGACAAGAAATAACAAATAAAAAAAAAGTGAAAATTAAATTGAACTAATTCAACATAGTAATATGTGAGTACAAGAACAGACAGTTCCTGCTGTTATCAACAAAATGAAGGCCAATCGCAAGTTGTATTGTAGTATGTAACCATTATTATATTTTTTGTACTGTGTGTGTGCAACAGCAACGTACCGACAATTCTCTTTTTTTGTACTCAAGATAGGTTTAGGTTTACTTTGGAACGGTTAACTAATTTTCTGTTTCTTCGTATGACTTCGATAATAAAAATGTTATGACTTTAATTTTACATTGACGGTGGATATCTGGGTACATATTAAGTATATACGTTTGATTTTATTATAAAGATAGGGATAAGAGACTTAGAAATATTTGATGTCGTTTGGCGAATGATGATGATGTAGGTACTGATTCAATTAATACTGCTACTTTTCTTTGGTTAGATATTGTTGAATTATGACTTTCACCGTCCTTACATTCTTTCTTACTGTACTCAATTTGGCATTCATTTAGTAAATAGCACTTGTATAAATATTATTCGTCTCGTAACCATTAGATTTTTCCGTGCAAAAGGTGTTAGCCGCCGCAAACGCCTAAATATCCATGAAGGGTATAACATTATTTCAATTACAAATGCTTTTATTTTCAATTGCGCACTTTTCATAATGACTATATTTCCAATTCAAATTAAATGTAATAAATAACAATCAATAATATCCCAATATTTTCATGTTCACATTATAGCCAAAAGGTCACTGTTGTTGGTGTCCTTTATAAGAAATAAGGAATTGTTCTTATCTAAAATTATCAAAGTCGATTTTCGATTTCTCACGATCATTCATACAAAATATGAATTGAGCAAGACAACAGCGTGTGAAGTGAAATTTAAACTGTTTCTACCTGATGGTACCTCAAGACACTCAGTTTCAGAGAGGAAAACCTAATTATTAGAATTATTATTTTTTATTCACTAGCTGAACCCGCGGCTTCGCCCGCGTGGGTAGCTGGTACCCGCGACTTCGTCTGCTCAGGATTAGTACTTTGAGTAGTTTATTTTCTTTTTCAAGGTCCTATCCTATCTATCTTTATACCAAAATCCATCAAAATCGGTTCTGCGGTTTAGTCGTGTAGGCGTAACAGACAGAGTTACTTTGAGATATACATGACTGTTTAAAAATGGAAGAGAAAGGGAGACATTACGTGGTGGAAGATCCACCCTGGGTGAAAGGTCATTAACACCGCGCGAAAGTTCATTATATCCACCCTGCCTATGTAGTAAAGAACTCCTGGAAGTAAAGACCTCCTGGGAGTAAAGAACTCCTAGGAGTAAAGAACTACTCTTGAGTAGTCTTGCGTACTCTTGATTACTCTGGCGTACTCTTGCATACTGTTCTGTGGCGTACTCATGCGTATTCTTGCTTATCGTGAGTACTCTTGCGTACTCTGGCGTACTCTTGCGTACTGTGGCGTATACATGCATATTCTTGCGTACTGTGGCTTACTCTGGCGTACTCTGGCATACTCTTGCGTACTCTGGCGTACTCTTGCGTATTGTAAAAAAAATAATAAAAAAAAGTACGATATATTTTTAAATGACAAAAAGGCCGTAACTGGTTTTCTTTCGCCATTTCTTTTTACCAGTGGTCATTTTGCTTTGTTTCCGAAATGGTAGTAGTTTATAGAGTAGATTAATTTATACAAATCATTATTACTGTATACTCTGACAAGAGAACGTGTTTGTGAAAACCTATTCTCTAAATAAAAATTTTGAATTTTTTTGTGGCGTACTCATGCGTACTGTGGCGTACTCTTGCATACTGTGGCGTACACTTGCGTACTCTGGCTTACTCTTGCGTACTGTGGCGTATTCATGCGTACGTACTCTGGCACCAAAATTTACTCGCGTTAAATTCATGCTGACGTGATTCGGGAAATTTTCAATTTGCCGCCAAAACGTAAAACAAAAGAAAAAAAAAAAACATACTCGTTAAAATTGGCAATTCCATTTTCAAAATTTAAACTTATTTTTTCATTATATTGTTTACAAGTGGACAGTTCTAAAAACTTTCAGTGTCGCCCTCGTATTAATTAATACATCTAAAAATTACATATACAAAGGAAATTACATTGTATTTTTAAAATAATCGCTTTGCTTGTGGCGTCAATGTTACTTTAACCATTAACAACTCACGCGTGTCTCACGGACACTTTATTGAGTTCAAAGAGGTATAAAAACGAAAGTACTTATTTCTGCGAAATACCGATTTATCTAATCTATCCATATAGTTTACTGAATCCAAAAGTTTAAAAAAAAATGTATTTTATTATTGGTGTATCTTCTTTACATAGTATAAAATGAAGTCGCTTTTGCTGTCTGTCTGTGCGTCTGTGTGTCCCTATGTATGCTTATATATTTAAAACTACGCAACGGATTTTGATGCTTTTTTTAAAATAGATAGAGTGATTCCAGAGTAAGGTTTTTATGTATTATACATTTCAAAATTCCCACGGGAAAGCGGGATGATTATATAAAATATCAAAACTGTCGGAACAAAATGTATCTCCACGGGTCTATTTAATTCGGCCAGGATCGACGCTCAGGTACATGCGTCCACTTAAGTCTGTCCTCTAATGGTCGAGTATCGACGTTTTCATAAATTAGTTGGTCGTCCAGTTAACATAGAACTGGCCGTAAGTATTATCGCAGTCGCTCAACCTAGAAAGCTGGAATTTTGTATAGAGGTTCTAAAAATGAGGTTTTTTAGAATTACCACGGGAAATGGTGTAATAGGACAGTAAGTGTATTATCGCAGGCGCTCAACCTAGAAAGCTGGAATAATATATAGAGATTCCCTATAAGATGTTGACAAGGACAAAGACGGCAAATTATAGACTTCCCCCGGGAACAGGAGTAATAGGACTGCACATTGTATTATTGCAGGCGCTCAACCTAGAAAGCTGGACGACCTCTGCTTTAGTCAAAATTACTGACGACATTAGACGTGGCATGGAAAATCAACAGCTCACTGTATTAACTTTACTCGATTTTAGTAACGCTTTTAATTCCGTTGATTTTGATATCATGTTAGGAGTTCTGTCATCTCTTAACATATCTCCGACAGTGTGTGATTGGTTTCATAATTACCTGTACGGGCGTCGGCAACGTGTCAAAACTGATCACCAAATTTCTACCTGGTGTGATACGACAGCTGGCGTGCCGCAGGGTGGTGTGCTGTCTCCTCTATTATTTGCTATTTTTATTTCCTCTATCACTACTTCACTTACTTCTTCCTATCACCTTTACGCAGATGATTTACAAATCTACTGTCAAACATCTCTGAATGATATTGCTTTGGCTATTGATGAGACTAATGTAAATTTGAACTCTATTTCATCCTGGAGTAAGCGCTTTGGTCTGAAAGTTAATCCGGCGAAATCGCAGTGCATTATTGTAGGTAGCCAGGCGTTTATTTCTAGACTTGATAGCTCACAAATCCCGTCGGTTATGCTTGATGGCATCTGCATCCCTTTTAAAAGCACCGTTAAAAACCTCGGGATAGTGATGGATACTACATTGTCTTGGAAGTCTCAGGTGGCTGAGGTAAGTAGGAGGATGTTTGCCTCTTCTGCGTCACTTCGACGCCTCAGAAATTTCTTGCCCACTGCCACCAAAGTTTCTCTAGCACAATCCTTTCTTCTCCCCATCCTTGACTATGCTGATGCATCGTATCCAGACCTTAATGTTGACTTACTTAATAAGTTAGATCGCTTGCAAAACTTCTGCATTAGGTTTATTTTTGGTTTACGCAAATTCGACCACGTCTCTGATTATCGAGCTAAGTTGAAATGGCTTTCCATTCGGCAGCGTAGGGACATTCACATACTTTCCCTCCTCTACACTATTCTTTTTAATCCGCGAGCTCCTTCATATCTTAAAGAATGCTTTACATTTTCCTCTTCATCTCATAGCCTAGAAAGAAAGAAAGAAAGAAAGAAAGAAAGAAAGAAAGAAAATACATTTATTCTGTACAGCACATGAGACACAAGACAACAACAGCATTTTACACATACAAAGAGACAGAAACATTCACACAAAATAGTTACACATTAAAACAAAGTACAAGTACCTAGCCAATAAAATAAGTCTTTATGTGCCTCACAGCCGCACAGAAAAGGGATAAAATTCAGCATGATGCCAGATAGCTCCGAAAAACCATATGGCGCTGATTTTCAAAATTTTCAATTTTCCTAGCACTCCGATCCACTTATAAACTCACTCTTCTAATCCCTGTTCATTCTTCCAAATTCTTCGATCAATCCTTCACCGTCCAAGCTATCAGACTATGGAACAGTTTACCAGTGACTATTAGAACTGCCAAGTCTATCGTTATATTTAAACGACAAGTAAAAAATCATTTTCTTGCGTCTTGATTGCTATCAATTCACCGACAATATGTATAATTATTATATTGTATTTATATTATGTATGTGTAATTATATATTATATATACAGTATATTATATGAATACTGACTTATATATTTTATTATTTATTTATATTATTATTTTTATTTAGCAATAATTTAGCTTTAGTACCTTTATTGTGTTATTGCATCTTGTTGACCCTGCCCACTCCATTCAGAAATTCTGTACCCTAAGGTTGCCTTAAAAAGATTGCTTTTAGCAATAAGGCCGCCTTGTTGCACATATACTAGTCTATAAGCTTTCCGTATGTTGTATTATTTAAAGATGTATTGTATATTGCAAATAAAGTATATTCTCTCTCTCTCTCTAGAAAGCTGGAATTTTGTAAAAGATTCCATTCATGATGTTGACAAGGAAAAAGACGGGATGTTATAAAATTCCCACGAGAACGGGAATAGGACTGTACGTGTCGTGTATTATCGTAGGCGCCAGAGTACACATGCATACGCCACAGTACGCAAGAGTAAGCCAGACTACGCAAATGTACGCCAGAGTACGCAAGAGTTTGAAAGTCTAATTTTCGGTTTTTTGCTTATATCTGGAAAACTATGTGTGTCTCATAGTTTAGCTAGGCTGCTAGGGTTCCACATAAGGCATACCAGACCTTCGATATTTGTACGTCTATAGAAAATACTTATCACGCTGAACAACGTTTACTAAGGCGCTATTTTCATATCTCATAGTTTGGCTGAACTGCTATGGTTTTACATCTGGTATTCCGATCTAGAAAATAAATTATAGCCTATATGTTGCCGAGGACTAATAGCTATTAACCAATATATAGATATAGAGTGAAGAGAATTTAATGCTCTGCCCTACATTCATTTTGTGTAAAGTCTCATGTCGCTAGGACACGTAGTTTCCGAGATATAAGCAAAAAACCAAAAAACGAGACTTTCAAACCCCCCGCTTAAGGGCTACGGGTGGAGACGTTTAATATGTTCACCTCTTATCTAGTCCAAACAAAGTTACGAAGTCAAAAATTGTGTTCCAAGCATTTCCCTCTATACCTTTTTTTGAGCATTCGTTTCCTGAACTAACATACTCACATTGTTTGTGTTATAATAATATCATTGAGCTCATATTTTGGTGACTTGTTTGGTTTTAGTACTTACACAAATACTCGATCATTTCGATAAAGTAATCGTGCTCGGATTTGTTTTTGATAGAGGAAATGTCCAGAAATAAACTAAAAGTGGACAAAAATCAACACGCTTTTGTTAAAAATGGACGTTGAAAACGTATTTAAACATGAGAATGATGGTAATGAAAATATTTATGATGATAGTTATTAGGAAAATGATCATCTTCTCAGTTATCTGAACTTGTTGTTAAAAAAAAAAAGTGCTGTCACACACATATAATGTTCTTCAAAAACCAACCAATTTTGACCAAATTATATTTATAATATCTATATTTTAGTTTAAATACCTGTAATATGTCTGTTACACACTACTGGTCAGTTTTGTTACTAAAGCGTACTGGGTTGTTAAAGGTTAATTTATTCAATAATGTAACACTAATATTCATTGCTGTTTGATAAAACGGTTTACATGTACAGCACGATCCTATCTTATAAATAGGTATTATTTTATAGTGCAAAGTTGTACTACTTATAATTCTGAGCGGTGAGTATCGTTTTTTATTATTTCAACACGTCAACACCAGATTTAGTCTATTGTTCCGTTTTTATTAATCAGATGTTCCGTAAATCTCTACTTAACTTTTAATGGGGAAGAAAACTGTCAAATAGTTCATTGCAGAGGGCGCCTCTAGCTTGTTACAAGGAAGCTGTCAAACTTCATACAAAAAACATAAATATTTCATTTTTTTTTATTTTAATGAAAAATGGGTCAGTCGGTGTATGGCTTTTGGATGTGACGAAATAGGTTCACATAAGTTTGTATAATGCTATGTAATTTTAGGGAAGGTATTGTAAATAAAATAAAAATATGATAGGTATATAAAAAATGGTTTAATTCATAATTTCTGTAAATATACTTATTGAAAATAGCTTCCTTGTAATACTTATTGGTAAATTCATCATCTCTGTTAATAAAAATAACTTTTGAATCCTTAAAAGTATAAATAATTATTAACAAACAAATTTATCAGTAACATTTTGTCCCTGAATTTGGTAATGTTTCATTAGGTAACTCCATCTGTGACTTCGAGCTATTTTGTCCACTAATAATGTTTTCAAAAATTTCTGTCTTAGGCCTCCAATCTGTAACAAATGATAAAATGTTCAATCTTTTGTTCAAAAAGTAAGGTTTTTTTTTTCGTAACACTTTAAAATACTTCAAAGATATTTTGTGTGAAATATTCTATATGTTTAAAATTAGAAGGTTACTGGAAGCTGGGAAAAGGCCAGAAATGAGTAGATTAGCTTACCTTGCTACCGAGTCAACTTTCTTCTTCTGTTGCGAGGCACCCCTTCTTTTCGATACTCTTTTCAAATCTGCATTTTCTCCAGGTAGAATACATGTCGAATAACTTATTTTTACCAAAAAAATGAGAATAATAGGAAAAAACCAGTTAGTAGTTTCCAGTTTTCTTCCCCATTCAGTAAAATCATTACTTTTATTTCCAGGACAAAAATAATTCAAGGCAACCTGGATTTTTGATGTTCTTAAATATATCATTCATCGATCTCATTTTTTGCGTTGTTTTTTGTTCGTCAGAATCTTTTGTTTGTTTTTTACCCGACTGCCCCAGCAGCAGGGAGGGTTATGTTTTTCGAGCGTATGTACCCGTCCGTATGTGGGTGTATAAAGGGTATAAAGGTTTGGCACGGCCTACAGTCTGAACCGTTCAACGGATTTCAACATATGAGGTGTCATTTGATTTGTCGCAGTTCTGGAAGTGACATAGGGTATACCATTTTCTGAAATTCCCACGGGAACGGGAACAACAGGACTTGGAGTATGATATCTATGGCGTTTAAATCGTTCTATGATATGTCATTTAATTTGCGCAGTTTTGGGAGTAACATAGAGTGACCATATTACAAAATTCCCACGGGAACGGGAATAATAGGACTTTCAGTGTGAAATCTGTGTCGCCTAAAGCGTTCTACCTAGGGAGCTGAAATTGTGACAGAGGTTACCTGTATGAAATATATAAAATCTGCGTTTTCAATTTCCATGGGAACGGGGGTGTGGGAACTGACTCATTTAAAAATCAAATTCCTGACTAACAGATCGTTGCGCAGCTCAAATCTTAGATCTAGAAAGCTGAAATTTTGCACACTTTAGAACAGGAAATGTAAGAGGATGGAATGGGATTTTTCTTAATTCCCACGGGAACGGAATAGATGTGATAACGAGGTAACCAATACTTACTTGAATCGTACCCCTCGTACCCTTAATGGTGCAACTTTGATATGCATATCCTAAAGTTCCTAAACTAGCTGTTACCTGCAAATTCACCCGCGTGGCCATAGGGAAAAAACGACCAAATGCGAGTCGGACTCGTGCACCGAGGGTTCCGTACAAACCTGTAGATACCTACAGGTTTGTACGGAAAAATATTTTAAAAAATTTACTTATATACATAAGTAAATTTTTAAAAATATTTTTATTTATATTATATTAAGATGTAACCAAAAATTTATGCTTTTCGCAATTTTTTTCTTTATCTGTACTATAAGACGTTGTTGCTTTAAACAAGTAGATTTTGATTCCCTTGCGACTGCGGAAATGCGTCGAAAATGCGGCATAAACGGCTATATCTTTTGATTGCGTTGGCTTACAAGTTTGATTTTTCCACAGCTCTTAGGGTCAGTAGATAGACCTGAGTATTTGATATTAATTTCTGCTTGATACCTCTCTGAGTTCCAGAGAAAAAGGATCTTGGCAGACAGACAGACGGACAACAAAGTGATCTTATAAGGGTTACGTTTTTCCTTTTGAAATACGGAACCCTAAAAACGATTTTTTTTCTTGAAATCAGATTTTGATCAATAACATCTTAAATATTGTTTCAAGCTAAGCTGATTAAACTTATGAAAACCACATGAAAATCTTTTGTGTTCACGAGTCTGAGTCGTTTATAGCGACTAACTCGTGCTCGGACTCGGGTTTGAACTACGACGCGTCGCTAGCTTCATGTCGTTAACTACGGTAGGAATTTCATAGAAACACGTAGAAACCATAGTAGTGTCGCTGCGACACGTCGTATGCTGCAACTTCTACCTTATGGGGTGATATCCGGTATAATATTTATTCAATGTCCTTTCTCAGGGCAAAAATATCCCCATACTGCCCATACTAAATTTCATCGCAATTGGTACAAAAATGTGGATACGGATTAGGATTAGGGGTAGGATTAGGAATAGGAAATTTTCCACGAGAATAAGACGTTTTTTTGGGATCAAAAATAGACTCTGTCACTCTCCAGACATTAAACCATGCCTGTAAAAATCATATCGAAACAGGATAATAAACTTATTTTTTTCCCATGGAAATAAAATGTTTTTTCCGGATAAAAAGTAGCCTATATCACTCTCTTGTCAATCAGTTCGTTACATTGGCTATGAAAGAAGGAAAAAATATTAGTATGGATTTTTTAGATAGATAAAACTTTTTTATTTATAAATGTTGAAATAAAACAAACACAATGTTAATTTGAGCAAGCCGCAACCGCATTTGTGAAAACCGCATTCAAATTGAAGCCGTTTCTGAGATTAGCACGCACAGACAAAAAAATTAATTGTGACGATTCGAAAGAGGTTATAAATAAGTACGTAAAATATTTGACTTTGACACAAAAATACAAAGCTTTCCTCTTTATAATAATTATTATAGATTGATTCCCATGGGAAATTGATTGATCATCAACTGTTATTTGATACCCTTAAAAGGTGTACAATATAGATTTCAAGAAGAATGAAACTTTGATAGTTTCGTGATTGTGCGTCTTCTGACTAGCCTCCCAAGCTCAACCCAGGCGTTTTCAAACGGGTTAAGATCAGGGCTTCTTGATGGCCAAGCCATCAAGCTGATGCCAACCTCCTGAATGTACTCTTGTACGAGGTGAGCGGTGTGTGGCCGGGCGTTATCCTGCATTAGTATCGCTCCATCACCCATATTTACTAAATATGGCCCTGCATACTCGTTAAGGATCTCTAATGCATATCTTTCACCAGTCAGAGTGCCATTTTCTATGACCACTAGCTCTGTGCGACCCTCTGAAGAGATGCCAGCCCATACGTGTACAGAGCCCCCGCCGTATTGAACTCTTTCCGAGATGCAACCTTGAATGTATCGCTCACCTGGTCGCCTGTATACTCTCCGCTTTCCGAATAAAGAAAACCGAGACTCATCTGTGAACAAAACTCTTCTCCATTCTTCTTCGCCCCATTGTACGTGTTGACGGGCGTAGCGTAGTCTTGCTACTCGATGCCCTGTCTCAAGTTTGGGGCCATTTGCTGGCCTGTACGACTTCAGGTTGGCTTCAGCAAGTCTTCTCCTCACTAATACTCTCACTAACGTAGTCTTTTCGGGTCTCAAGAAGCTGTTGCTGGACCTCAACTGCATTAAGGTGACGATTTCTTAACACAGTAGAGACAATTAAGCGGTCGTCTCGGGTACTAGTGCACTTGGGTCTGCCATTACTTGGTCTCCTTAGATGGTTTCCAGTCTCTTCGTACCTTCGCTTTACTTGCTGGATCGTTCTTAGAGTTACACCCACCGTTCTTGCAGTACGACGCATACTGATGCCTACTTCGAGTAAAGTTATGATTCTTGCGCATTCTTCTGGTGAAAGAGGCATGATTAGTAAAGTTTACTCGCTGAAGACACATTTGCTTTTGAATTGCAATTGATTTATCAGCAATAAAGAAATCAATAAAAAACAAAAGTACAAGCCAGCAGTTTAAAAAAAGAGTGTTTTTGTTTATTAAGTTTTTTTTCCAGTCAATCTTTAAAAAATGATATTATGCATGAAGTTTTTATTAAATAAAATAAAATTGTCTTTTAACTTTTTTTTATTTCAAAGGTGTGGCTTCTGTAGTTTAGGAGATATTGCAATTTTAAAACTGTACTACTTATTTTTGACGCCCAGTGTAGTTGAGCAGTCAGTCGAGCACCATAGTTATTTAGTTTGTTCTAGAACTTCAGCGCAGACGACTTACATTAGGGTTAGACGATGGCCTTAACTATTAAGATCAAACCACACAGCTAGAGGTAGGGTCGGAAACGGCGGGGAAGCCGCGGGTACAACTGTATCATTTTGAGTGAACAAAATTGGTGGCGGTATTCAAAGAAGTCGCACGCCGCGCCACTGGCCGGCAACATTTTCGTTTTTTGTTTTTTTTGTTGTAAATTTCACTTTACCTAAATTATACGTTTTGCTAACAAAATAAGTTTTTTCTTCATCAATGAGAATAATTAGGATTTTGGTCCTTCGAGACGGATGTTTATTGACAATCACAGTGATAATTTTATTCAAATGTTATTGTTTGACTATGTAATGACTTTCACCGTCCTTACATTCTTTCTTACTGTACTCAATTTGACATTCATTTAGTAAATAGCACTTGGCTAAATATTATCAGTTTCGTAAAGATTAGATTTTTCCGTGGAAAAGGTGTTAGCCGCCGCAAACGCCTAAATATACATGAAGCGTATAAAATTATCTCAATTACAAATGCTTTTGTTTTCAATTGCACACTTTTCATAATGACCCACGTAATAATCTTACTTTACGCACTTCATAAATTACTGTTATTTGTGTAATAGTGTTCATAGGTATTTGAATTATGAACAAAATTATAATAAATATCATAACATAAAACCTAATAACATGAAATCGATGCATGTTTCTAGAACGATTTTTTGCGCAATATGTAATGCTGACCACGGCTTATGGGCATGCGCAAAATTTTTGCAATTACCTGATGAGCAGAAATTGCATAAAATTTGTCAATTTAATTATTGCCATAATTGCTTTATTTGCCATTTCAACAAACCATGTATGTCAACAAAAGATGTCGAAAGTGTCTCGGATTGCACAACACATTGATTCACGAGGCATTAGTAAATTCCAGACCAAATTATAGGCCTACGCATAGTAGTGCGCTCGACACCACTAACCAAAGCGTACTTATTCAAATATAACCAAAAAATACAATTTCTTGTAGCAATTAGTAATAGTGCTCAAATGTAGTTAATTATAAAGTCAATAAACCGTTTACAGTAATCAATCAGTTTAATTACCATTTCTACCAATAACCAACCATAAACATTATATGTATCGGGTACCCGGCAACCACCCCGGCCAACCAACGAGAAGTGCCCGCTACAAGTCTATTACTTTACACAGCGTTGCAAAGTCATCTTATCTCACCGCTGACGGCATTTCGCTACACAAAGGTCACACCGACCGCTTTGCTGTTGACATTGTTCAAGATTGTAATTAAAATATTTTGTTGTAGTAAAATTACCTAACAAATAGTTCCTTTGTGACTCTTCATATCATAGATATTGTTCAGGCTTGAATATTAAATCCTTACTAATATTATAAAGGTAAAAGTATGTGAGGATGTATGTTGTTTGTTATTATTTCATGCAAAAAGGACTGGACAGATTATTTTGAGATTTTGTACACGGGTAGGTACTTTAATTCTGAGCGGTGTTATTACAAATACACGACGACAACAGATTCAAACTACATGACAACACTTTTTAACATTGAAAATATTTATTTGATCGATTTCACGAAATACACGAAATCTGCGATAACTTCTAGAAATTTAGGCCTACGGGGTCAGACGAGGGCTCAAAAGGCGCAGAATTTATGGAGACACATTATAACGTTGAAAGTTTGAAAATTGGTTGACAATTTTTTTTTAAATCGAATAAGTTTGGAAGAATCTTAGGACTTTTTGGGATGAAATTTCGAAAAAATATTTTTTTAACGAAACTTGTATTAGGAATATCGAAAAAATGAGAAAAAAGCACTTCTGCGCTTAGATGGACTATCCAAATATATTTTTTTAAAATTTCTGATAGGTCAGGTCCGGTCGGTCCTGCAAACGTAAAGAAGCTTTTTTGTAGAGAATTTTATGTACATTATTTACGTAGTAGACCATTTTTTCATATGGGCTACCATTTACGAGATTTTTACGAAAAACTAAAACACGGGACCTTTAAACCCTCCGTCGCTCCATCCCGACTTTCCCGACCCATCAGTACTTTTAGTATATTGTTTAAAACACCATTTCGTTCAAATATGCCAAAATACGCTACTACATGAATTTTTCTCCTGAGATTCCTTCTCTTACTTTCATAATGATCGGCTGCTTAGTCAAAATGTGAAGGAATAACAAAACAAACAAAGAAATAAACTAACTTTCTCATTTACAATATTAGTATGATATAGAAAACACCCAGACAGACCTGAGAACAAACACGAATGCCATCAGTTTGTATGTTGAAGCGGACGCGCATAATTTTGTTAGCTAATGGAAAATAAAATCTGTGCATCAGCACGCGCGCCGGTAGGTCACCGGCCGCTGCGTGTGAGGTTCTTACCTAGGTACTCAGTTTTTAGACACTGATGCAGACTGACATTTCGTCTCATCTATTAATCTATTTTGTAAGTTACTTCCAAATATTTTACGCGCTTATTATCTTATAGGTTTCTGTTGTTATATCCAATCTGTTAATATCTTATCATCTTCCATCTGTGCTATCGTGTGTGCTCTTTCTCCACCTAACAAATTGTTGTTATCACCACCGACTGACACCATATCACTTTCCCACATCGTGTTAATTCGAAAACGGTACTTTTTGGAAACAATTGTATTGACATACCTTATAGACAATTCACAACCTCCATCAGCTTAAACAATATAAACTAGTGAAACCCGCGCTACTTCGTTTGCGTGTATCCCGCTTTCCCCTGGGAATTTTGGAACGTATTTCACATACAAACCATCCTCTTGAATCACTAAAATATTAAATATATATTTATTTTTTATTTTTTTATATTTTATTGTATTTAATTACAAAATGGAAAACATACAGTACAGAATACTTATTATCTAGCTACAAATTATATATAACACACAATTCAATAAAACAATTAAAATAAAATAATAAAAAGATAAGAATAAAAAAAGAAAAAAAAAGAAAACTTAAAATAAATAAAAATAACCATTTTGATGTGTTTTAAATATAATTTAAAACACATAAAAATCCGATGCTTAGTTTTAAAGATCTAAGCATACATAGGGACAGGCAGACAGACAGTGGGACTTCATTTTATATTAGGTAAAAAGACGTTCCTGCTGCTCGTTAATCACCTTAAATTACATAACAAATTGTAATTTAATAAATTATTCTTATAACTTAGAGACAAACAAAACACACTTGAAATTACATTTATACAGATTAGTCTGTTTAAACAGCTATTATTTGTCCAATATTTTTATTCAATACTAGCTTTTCGCCGGGGCTTCGCTTACGTTAATTTTATGTCATAACAAAACAACCCATAGCGCGACTTGTGGCGCCATTTGTTGGCCGGTAATTGCGAATTGCAGCGCCACCTATAGTAGAAAAAACATTTTCCCATTGGAATGACATACTTTCACGGGATAAAAAGTAGCCTATGTTAGGCTCTGTACCACTAACAATAAACTTTTGGCGGTGAGAGCCCTACGCTCCCGCAACAGTCCGGTGTCTCAGAAAAGGGTGTTAGTACACCCGTACTGAACTTTTCAATTAATAAAAAAAATAAAATAAAAAAAAAACTAACAATAAATAAATAAATATATAGGGACAATTCATACAGATTGAGCTAGCCCCAAAGTAAGTGTTATGGAATACTAACTCAACGATATTATATTTTATAACAAATACATATATAGATAAACATCCAAGACCCGAGGCCAATCAGAAAAAGTTCGTTTTTCATCATGACCGGGGATCGAACCCGGGACCTCCTGGGTGGCGGTCTGGCGTGGTAACCATTACGCCACCGAGGAGGATGTCGTCTAAAACAACAATATATGTACAAATTTCCATACTGATCGGCTGATTAGTCAAGCCGTGAAGGAATAACAAACAAACAAACTCACTTTCTCATTTATAATAGTTAGGATGCCTATTACAAGCTAATTTGAATAGTTTTTTGTTATCCCACCACCAGTTCAGACGGCAGATTTGTGATAAGAATTGGTAAGAAAGTTACTCTTTTAAATTGTAAACGTCGTTATCACACTTTGTAATGGTACATGAATACTCTTTGATAATTAAAAATTCGAGTAAATTCCTGCACGCAATATTTGGAAAACTTGAATCATATCTATTTACTGCTCATCTCTTTAATTACCTGACTTTACATAATATATATTTATATTTATTTATTCATTAAAGTAACAAGGACTCATAATATAGTGTTAGTATACTTTTTAAACATATAAACAATTTTTTTTTTAATTTTATTTGTTTTAAATAAATATATAGGGACAATTCATACAGATTGAGGTAGCCCCAAAGTAAGTTCGAAACTTGTGTTATGGGATACTAACTCAACGATATTATATTTTATAACAAATACATATATACATATAGTTAAACATCCAAGACCCGTGGCCAATCAGAAAAAGTTCGTTTTTCATCATGACATTATTTATTTATTTTTTATTCTTGTAACAACACCCGATTCTATATCGATTCAAATTCAATCGCTATCTCACTCATACAAAATAGGAGTTGAACGGGACAGCGAGTGTGTTTAAATCGAAATAGAATCGGTTTTTGTTAATTGAATCAGCCCCCGTTTAGAAACCGGTTATATTCATTTTAGCAAAATAACTTTTTTTTTATAGTATTTATTACCAAACACTGAAGCAAAGAGTGTCCAAGTGTCAAGGAAGTTTTTAAAAAAGACATGGACTCGGATGACCGAAAAAAAAGTAAAGAATGGATCCTATTCATAAGACAGGTAATCATCATCATATTCTGGAACACGATATGAAGGAAAAAGAAACACATTTTGTCATCCTTGATCATACAAAGTGATAATGTGTCACCATTTTCATGTCAGTAAGAAGAAGTCCATTGCTGGATAGCGAACATAGACTGTCCCCCGCGTTACAAGTATAGTGATAATCAAAATTGTCTTTAATGCAAAGTTATTATTTTCAAGTTACTGGTCTCTTCCGGTGTATGGACAAACTATTTTATGTTTGGATTGGCTATTGGGGCTCCAACAGTCTTCATACCACAATTGAGACGTGATAACAATACAACGATCGATATTAACATGGAGTCATGGCTGTGTAAGTATGTCTGTGTATCTTTAAATGAGATATTATCGGTTTGGTGCCAGTCGGCACGCACCACACATTCCCACCGCTGTGTCCTGTATAGCCAGGATCAACAACGGCGACCTCAGACTGACAATAAACAAAGAAGCTTCTTGAGGTCTTGGGGGAGAAACTTCAGCTGTCTTGGAACTTAATGACGAATTTAATAAGAAATAAATTAAACGGAGTAGGAAGTATTGAAAGAACTTCGGTTTGGTATCAGTCCGATTTTTCAAAATGTATAATCGTTTTTGCAGTCTCATTGTTCAACTATGTTTGTTGTTGTGAATTCAAAGTTCTATACAGCTGAGTAGAGGCGGTAGCTAATGCAACATCAGGAATTTGGCGCTGCACAGAAAAGCAACACCTTAGAAGAAAACCAAAAGAGCCCTATCTTTCTAGCCAGAGCCAGGCTTTGCAATCATCATTTCCTAGTTTTTTATTAATTTACAAACAGCAAAGTATCTCTAGGTCTTTTTTGCTCGGTAAAAAAATGTTGTGAGGGAATTAAGAATTACAGCAGTTATCTTAGACCGATTAACCAGAAATACTTGCATAAAACGTTATAAAGATAAATAATAAAAAGTCAATTCTTTTCCAGCATCAGCATCGGCATTCAGCGCCATCCCCAGTGTATTTGCCTTAAGCTTTTTCTGTTATGCCATCGGTCGTGCATGGACATTACGATTGGTAACTATTTTCGCTTTCGTCAGTTTTATAATTCTCTACTTCAGTGCCAATATAGTTAATATCCTTATCGGCCAGGTTTTCCAAGGACCATTGGCTGGTGCCCAAGTAACTGTGTGTTTTATGATGACTGCAGAATTCACTTCACCAAAATATAGAGGAACATTCCTTACGATTCAAACGGCAACTATGTTTTGGGGGATTTGGGTAGCAAATGCCATTGGAACGTTCTTTAATTGGAAAGGCATTGCATTGTTAGGAATTTGTTGCTGTATTTATTCTCTATCGGTCAGCATAATCTGGCCAGAATCCCCATTTTGGTTGTCCATCAAGGGGAAAGTCGAGGAATGTCAGAAAGCCCATAGATGGCTCAAGGGAACAGGCGAGGAATCTGAAAAGGAGCTAGAATGTATTATAAAAACGAGTGATGAATATGGAGTAAAGTCTTCCTCTCTATTTTACGCGGGGAAACACGTGAGGAATTTTTTAGAATCACTTATGTTGCCAGAAGTTTACAAGCCTCTATTATTATCGTTGCTTTCTGTGTCCTTGTTCCATCTGACAGGAAAAGTAGTTTGCACGATGTATTCCATAAAGATAATTAAGAAGATTACGGCTAGCGAGTCCTGGGCGTATTCTGGGATGCTCATTTTGGACGGTGTCACCGTATTTGGGATGTATTGTGGGTGTATCTTTGTAAAACATTTCAAAAGAAGAAATTTATTAATCGTGACATGCAGCATTGTCATTTTATTTTTATGTACAACATCCCTTTACTTGTATTTAATAAAATTGTCTGTTATTGACGAGAATAAGTATGTATCTTTGGCATTGCTGACAGGATTCTCATTGACCATAAGCGTAGGTCCCATGATACTATCAGTTACGTTGAACGGTGAATTATTACCATTAAAATGTCGTAATAGTTGTATTTGCATTATAGGATTAACTGCTAAGATACTTATGTCTGTTAATCTTAAAGTATCTCCATATCTTTTTAAATATTTAGAGCTTCACGGCACATTTTTGTTCTTTGCTATATCTTGCACAGTTTGTGTTTTAGTTGCATATAAATATTTACCTGAAACAAAAGACAGGACTCTGTCGGAGATAGAGGATTTTTTTAAGGGACCTCAAAAGACTGTAGAGGAAGCCAAAGAGTTGATGACTAATAAGGAGAATTATGAACTAGAAAATGGATTACAATAGTATTTATAGTTGTTTGTGTAATCTGATAATAATAGTAGGCGTAATTTTTATAAAAACAAAACAGTTTCAAAAAATTCACACGCTCTTCTAAAATTGTGCGCTTGTGAGATTGTTTGAAACTGATTGTTTTAGAGCAGTATTACGTTATCATTTATTTAAATCATTTATGATTTCATATTTGTCAAATTCTATGATCATAGTTAAATGATGACTTTTTCACTTTTACATAATGCACATATGATCATATCAACGTCATAATTGTATCATCAAGATGGATAACGATTTAGCCGCGTTTTCCGTTGCTATGAGTGCAATTTTATTGACTGCACTAAAAAAAAAACGAAAACGGTGAAGAATAAAACAAGAAATAAAAGATGAATTTGGATAAGATCATGGGTAGCACGGCGATCAAAGAGAGGGGTCCATAACACCTTACTCGAAGAACTTAGATTGGAAGATTGTTTGTAGACGGATATAGAGATAGGATCCCATATCTATGATCATAGACAATATGAATCACAATGTAGTTATTATACTGTCATAATTATGTTCTTCATTTAAAAATGACTTGCACATCTATGATCATATTTCTATGATTAATATCGGGACTGGATTTTGATAAGTTAAAATAATTGACTAGTGGAGTGTTCAAGTGAACAAATTATGAAAGCTTGTATGAAAAATTATTTCCACACATTGTGTTGAGTTTAAAACAATTATTTCTAGAATTATTTCTTAGAAAAAATTTTGGAAACTTTTTGTAAAATAAAACTATTTAAATTATCTTTGTGTTTTTTATAATTTGATAATACAGTTACAACATCCGTGTAGCTACAACAGGAGGGCTACTACGAAACGTAAATCCGATATTTCGGCCGAAGTATCGGAAGAATTTTAACCGTGATATACAAGGTATTTCATGGTTATTTTAGTAATACCTTGAATTCTATCCATGAAATACCTTGTACTTTATGGTTATTTTAGTAGTTCATTGAATTATAATCATGAAATAACTTGTATTTCACGGTTAAAATTCCTCCGATACTTCGGCCGAAGTATCGGATTTACGCTTCGTAGTAACCCTCCAGGTAACAAACATTTTTACTTGTAATACTAAATTTGCTAATTATAAAACTTTGCCCAACTTCGTCATATTTTTTTTCCTTTGTCTTCCTCTAACTGCGTGCCTAACTTCAGTTTACTTCCCGAGAGTGTTTCCACAGGTACTAGCACAACTACATATTAAGTCTACTACTTTACATGACAGCGTTCACAGCACACACAGTTCACACCGACCGGCGACCACTTTACTTACCGTTGATGTTGTTCAAGATTGTAATTTAAATATTCTGTGGTAGCAAAATCCTCTATCTATACTATAATAATATTATAAAGAGGAAAGATCTGATTGTTTGTTTGAAAGGAATAGGCTCCGAAACTACTGGACTGATTTCAAAAATTCTTTCACCATTAGAAAGCTACATTATCAGGGAGTGACATAGGCTATAGCTCTTCTCGAAATTCAATGTGGTTCCCACGGGAACGGGTCCGGAACTTCATGCGGACGAAGTCGCGGGGAAAAAGCTAGTTTATTAATTTTGACCAAAATATTAGGTATATTTATAAGAAACTTATCAGACTTAAAAATTATTTAGATTACATCAAAACTAAAGTTATATTAAAAACTAGCTTCTGCCCGCGGCTTCGCCCGCGAAGCCTAGTAACAATTAGCATATTTTTATTCAGAAACTAATGCAGGTCCGGCACGGCCCGGTACGGTACGGTTCCATCCGGTCCGATCAGGTCCGGTCGTTCCGGTCCGGTCCGGTCGGTCCTGATAAGGAACCTACATGCCAATTAGCATATTTTCGTCAGAAAAAAAAACCGGTACGGTACGGTTCCGTCCGGACCGATCAGGTCTGATCCGTTCCGGTTCGTTCCGGTCCGGTCCGGTCCGGCCCGGTCCTTATAAGGACCCTACATGACAAATTTGGCATCTCTAGACCCAGCGGTTTGGGCGGTGCGTCCCCTTGCAACTTCGTTTGCGTATATCTCGCTTTCCCGTAGGAATTTTGAAAAATCCTTTCTTAGTACATCCCTAGACGTCGAAAGGAACCTACATGTGAAATTTGGAATCTCTAGATCTAGACCCAGTGGTTTGGGCTGTGCGTTGATATACCCTCGCAACTTCGTGTGCGTATATCTCGGTTTCCCGTGGGACTTTTGAAAAATCCTTTCTTAGTGCATCCCTAGACGTCGTAAGGAACCTACATGCCAAATTTGGAATCTCTAGACCCAGCGGTTTGGGCTGGGTTGGGTTTCCCGTGGGAATTTTGAAAATTTCTTTATTAGTGCACCCCTAGACCTTATAGGGAACCTATGTGCCAAATTTGGAGTCTCTAGACCCAGCGGTTTGGGCTGTGCGTCTATATGTCAGTCACCAACATCAGTGAGTCAGTTTCTTCTTTTATACAGGGTGACAGGTTTTAAGTCCTATTCCTTAAAACTGGATAAACTAGAGGTCATTCACAACAAATTAGCCCCCTTCAATAGGGGGTCGAAAGTGACAGGTTACCGAGATATTGGTGTTTTTAGGTGTTTTCGAAATTTTCCGACTTGGAATGGAAAATCCCCCTTAACTAAAATAGTATTTATTTCTCCGCACTCAAGTGACACATTTTTGGAAGCTGATGAACTAGCAATTATTTTCAATCAGAATGCGGGTTTTAAATTTTAAATATCCCCGAAATAATAAGGTTTTAAGCGACAAAATTTAAAATATCTTCTTCGCACCTTCTACCATCGACATGGATTACACGAAAAAAATGTATGACACTTGGCGTACAAATTACGTAGATAACTGCGAAAAACCCTAAAAACTTCAATATCTCGGTAACCGGCCACTTTCGACCCCCTATTGATGGGGCCTAATTTGTTGCAAATGACCTCTAGTTTAACCAGTTATAAGGAATAGGACTTAAAACCTGTCACCCTGTATATTTAGATAGAAGATGATAGAAGATAGATGAACTGAGCAAGACAGCAGCGTGTGAAATTTAAACTGTTTCTGCCTGATGGTACCTTAAGAAACTTTGAAGTTTCAAAGAGGAAAACCTAATTATTCGAATTATTTTTTTTATTCAGTTACAACTAATACATTTAAATATTATCATAAAAATTTACATATAGAAAGGAAATTACATTGTATTTTATTTTAATCTACTTACAAAGCGATTCTCTTTGTTTGTGGCGTCAATGTTTCTTTAATGAAATTTATTCAATAATGTAACACTAATAGTCATTGTTGTTTGTCAAAACGGTTTACAAGTACAGCACGATCCCATTAAATATTATTTTAAAGTGCAAAGTTGTATACTTGTACTTATAATTCTGAGCGGTGAGTATCGTTTTTGATTACTACACAACAACACCAGTTTCAATCTACACGACAAAATCGTGTATAGAATCAATCGGCTATTCCGCTAATCTCTCTTAAAACATAATAATACAAAATTTGTACATTTCCCTGTCGATCTCGTTTGTGCGTTGTTTTTTGTTTGAGTTTTTGTGTCTATCTTTGAATTGACGAGAGCTGCCGGATCGGAGCTCATAATGAATTTAATTAGAAAGGAATTCGACAGAGAAGGAAGTTTTGAGGTACCAGAAAAGTGAATATTCTCGATCTTCAAAAACTAGAATAATTTAATAAACACAAGCAAGATCGACTGATACTTTTGACTTACCATTGCATTAGTTAGGACGTTACGACCTATTATGAAAACCTAGCTTATCTGAAATTAACAAACAGATAATTTATTTTTATATTATTTTAAGACAGTTGTTTATAGTTAATCCACAGAAACAACAAAAGGATTTGTTATTAAAAATTATTCAGCAAATAAGTTAAAGATAACAATTAAACAAAGATGTTCGCGATACCACAAGGTCGCACAAACTTATTAAAAAACGCACCGCTGATGAGAGCGCTGCACACTCTAAACCAGGTCGCCAATTTCATAGATATGTATTGTTGTTCCTTGACTGAATTCACAAGGGCTACACCTGTATGTCCTGTGTTAATGTAGAAGTGAGGAATAGAATTTAAGTAGTTAGTAAAAATTATGTTGTAAAAATGGACTGTACACTATTGAATTAGGCCTAATAATTTATTAATCCTGTAATGATAGTGTATATGTTACTGTAAAAGCTCGAACCACGGTAAATCCTAAGATTTTCTAGCAAAACCTAAGATTTACCAATTCTTAATGGTAAATGTCCAAAAAGGTTTGCGATTCGAACTTTTACCACCATTCACTTGGTAAATCTTAAGATTTACATTAAAAGCACGGTAAATGTCGAAAAAAAACATGTCATAACGTGTTCAGCACATCGACTCGTACTCGTGGGCAGTCCGCCGTCCCCGCTACCCGCGCCCCGTCTCCGCTCGCCTCAGTCGCTCGTTTGACACGTTTGAACACGCACGATAATTTGATATTAATTGTGTTTTTGCTGTTTAAAAATTATTTGTGAATCTAAATGAGTACAAAATATAGATTTTATGAAATAATGGACGAGCTCGTGGCAAAAAAGAAAGATAATAACTTTTATCTCGATAAGGACAAATGCGCAAAGTGTTTAGAGGAAGTAAAAACTGCAAAGAACGTTAAAAAGGAAGCTGTTCATTACTGGCGTATAAAGCGCTATGATATTTTGACTATAGACGCGAAGAAATGATTGGTAGTTCAATGAAAATGGGCATTGAGACGTCAGCCATTCCTAAAGACATGATTGGACTATTAAGATCTGAAGAAGATTTGGAGAATATGTTGCATTCCCAAAAAGTGACGAAAATATAATTGAACAGGACAAAGAAGACAAGCTTGTTGATAATGAGTCAGAAGAGGGATATAAACTGACAATGTGAGGAACAAAACACACGAAAACGAAATTGTTGTAATGGAACAGACTAAGGGAAAGCAAATAACCGATGATACCAATGACACGATTCAAACCCATACCCATTCAGAGACAGAAAGCACTATTCAAGCTGAACAAGATCAAATACCACTGAAGATAGAATCTGTACAAACATGAAAACAAAAGCAAAATTTAATTTGCAAATCAAACCCGAAAAAATGAAAGCCGAAATGGCTTTCTTTTTTTTCGGCTTTTATTTTGAGCAGTGGGACAGCGCCTTAAATGACATCGAAAGTCATAAAAAATCATGGCACGAAAATTTACTCGCGTTAAATTCATGCTGACGTGATTCGGGAAATTTTCAATTTGCTGCCAAACGTAAAACAAAAGAAAAATAAAAAAACATACTCGTTAATATTGACAAAGAGTTCCATTTTCAAAATTTAAACTTATTTTTTAATTATATTGTTTGCAAGTGGCCAGTTCTAAAAACTTTCAGTGTCGCCCTCGTACCAACTGTTCCTAAATTTATTAATAAAATAATATCCGAAATGAAAATAATGTAATAGATTAGGATTAGTTATTTAATTACTATCGTTTGATACCTATATAATATAAGTACTTACCTAAGGTTTTGACTCATAGTTAATTCAAATAAATGATTAAGAATTATTTATTGTTTGATTCCTAAAACCAACATCTACCAGCTGACAGTGGTAAAACCTAGCATATACTGAATTCGCATGGTAAAAGCCCGAAAAAATCGTCCCATTTTCAGAAATACTTACATTTACCAACTCATATCGGTAAATCCTAAGACTTACTTTTAGATCTTAAGATTTACCGTGATTCGAGCTTTTACAGTAACATATACATATAATGATTAAACAATAAACAGTTGGAATTGCATTAAATATATACAGACTTTTGTTCGTCTGTGTAAATAATTGTTATTGCATTGTTATAAAAAGGTACTGACAATAAACTAAAGTCAAATAAGAACAAACAAGCAAGAGTGTATCACTTGTTTTTCTTGATGCGTTTCTAGGCACTTCATTTCTCCTTGTGGATAAAGCTAGAGAGATCGAAAGAGTTTGTGAATTCTACGTCCGTACGTGAGTTTGTGAATCACCATTGTATTTGGAACCAATTGTTTGGGAAATTAAAAAATTATTTATTATTATTAGAGCCTGTACACAGTTATGGCGATCTGCGTGTGAGTCTGCCGCGCGTTTCCTTACCTGTCGCAGTTGGACGGGATGTATGTAGCTCCAGTATCTCGGGAATGCGCGAATGTCTACGCACACAGATCGCTTTTTCTGGACAGGCTTTTAAAGGTTTTCGAGACTTGTACCTAATTCCAAATTTCCATTCCGTTTTAAGACCCAAACGATAATATGTATTACAATAAATTGCCAAGTGAATCCACATTATCCATACTAATATTATAAATGTGAAAGTGTGTTTGTTTGTTTGTCCTCCCTTTCCTTCGAAAGTAATGAACGGATTGATATGATTTTTTTATTGGGGATAGTTTAAAGTCTGGAGAGTGACAAAGGCTACTTTTTATCCCGGAAAAAATGTCATTCCTACGGGAGAAAAGTATAATTTTACTTATTCATATTTTTTTAACGGGGATAATTTAAGGTCTGGAGAGTGACATTAAGCTACTTTTTTCCCACGGAATAAGGAGATACGCATGGGAAAAGTTAGACATTTTCCCTTGACCATGCGGGCGGAGCCGCGGGTAACAGCTAGTATAAAATAAATATTTAAACAAAATAACTTTTTTCGATAGAGTTAATCACTCAACAGTGAAACAAAGAGCAACTGAGTCTAATGGAGGTTTTGAAAAAAGATGACCAAAAAACAAGTATAGAATGGATCCCAATGATGAAACAGGTAATCCCTGTGAAAGTGCAATGGAAATTGATGTAACTTGCCTTTAATAAGAAGCAAACCACTGCCAGCAGCAGTGGGTCTCATATTTCGTAAATGTGTGTGAACGACAGCGCACTAAACGCGACGTTAGCACATCCCAAAACTACTAGCTAGCACATCGCAAAACCATTCTCTTCAGTCTACTCGGCCCTTATTCAAAGCGGTTTACCTCACTAAACGAATGTGTGACGAGTCACCATTATCATCTCAGATGACAATGCTCGAATTTGTTTTTAATGCATACTTGTTATTTTTAAGTTATTGATCTCTTCCGGTGTATGGACAAATAACTTTATGTTCGGATTGGCTATGGGGTCTCCGACAGTCTTCATACCACACTTGAGACGTGATGGCAATACAACAATCGATATTAACATGGAATCATGGCTGTGTAAGTAATCTTTAAATTGAACATCGGTTTTGGATCCGTCGCAGTACATTATCTGACATGAGCCGGTTTTTAATAAGGAATATTCTCGATATTGTAGAGCGATTAACCCGAAAAATATGCATAACAACAAACTTAGTCCGTTGGATAGAGAGCGCCAGAGTTCTCTGTTTTGGGCGATGATGTCCCGCCAATGTACTGCTTCCATCTCGTGCAGATCAGCCATCACTGCAGCGCTCCAGCGATATCAGAGGCTGTCAACGTTTACCTGACACCTTCCCCACTTATGCCGACCAGCGAAATTTATTATAAAGACAATATTACAAATATTTATTTCTCTTTCAGCATCAGCAGCGGCATTCAGCGCCATCCCCAGTGTATTTGCCTTAAGTTTTTTCTGTTATGCCATCGGTCGTGTATGGACATTACGATTGGTAACTTTTGTCACTTTCGTCAGTTTCATAGTTTTTTACTTCAGTACCAATGTAGTTAATATCCTGATCAGCCAAGTTCTTCAAGGACCATTGGCTAGTGCCCAAGTGACTGTCTGTTTTATGATCGCTACAGAATTTACTTCACCGAAATATAGAGGAATATTTTGTACGATTCAAACGGCATCTATGTTTTGGGGGGTTTGGGTAGCAAATGCCATTGGAACGTTTTCTCATTGGAAATGCATTGGATTATTAGGAATTTTCTGCTGTATTTATTCTCTATCGATCAGCGTAGTCTGGCCAGAATCGCCTTTTTGGTTATCCATCAAGGGGAAAGTCGAGGAATGTCAGAAAGCCCATAGATGGCTCAAGGGAACAGGCGAGGAATCTGAAAAGGAACTAGAATGTATTATAAAAACGAGAGATGAATATGGAGTAAAGTCTTCCTCCCAATTTTTCGCGGGGAAACACGTGAGAAACTTTATAGATTCACTTATGTTGCCCGAAGTATACAAGCCTCTGTTGTTATCGTTGCTTGCTGTGACCTTGTTCCATTTGTCAGGAAAAGTAGTTTGCACTATGTATTCCATAACCATAATAAAGAAAATTACGGCTAGCGAGTCCTGGGCGTATTCTGGGATGCTCATTTTGGACGGTGTCACCATATTTGGGATGTATTGTGGGTGTTTCTTAATGAAACATGTCAAAAGAAGAAGTGTATTGATGGTGTCATGCAGCATTGCCATTATATTTTTATGTACAACATCCCTTTATTTGTATTTAATAAAACTGTCTGTAATAAACGAGAATAGATATGTATCTCTAGCATTATTGATAGGATTCTCGTTAACTATAAGCATAGGGCCCATGATACTATCTGTTACGTTGTGCGGTGAATTAATGCCATTAAAATGTCGTAATAGTTGCATTTGCATTATAGGATTAACTGCTAAGATGATTATGTCAGTTATGCTTAAAATTTCTCCATATCTTTTTAAATATTTAGAACTTCACGGCACATTTTTGTTCTTTGCTATATCTTGCACAGTTTGTGTTTTTATTGCTTATAAATATTTACCTGAAACAAAAGACAGGACTCTGTCGGAAATAGAGGATATTTTTAAGGGACCTCAAAAGACAGCCGAGGAAGCGAAAGAGTTGATGGCTGATAAGGATAACTATGAACTAGAAAATGGAATAAAATAACTGTAGATGTAAAGTTTAAAAAAACTGTTTCGAACAATTCACACGTTAAATATTACGCTCATGTTTAAATTTGTAGAAGTGTGAGAGATTTACACTGATTTTTGGGGTTTCGTAGTAAACTACAAGGAACCCTTATAGTTCCGCCATGTCCGTCTGTCCGTCCGCGGTCTAGCGCCTAGACGCTTGATGCTAGAATGCTGTTACTTGGTATGTATACTCATATTAACAATGCTAACAAAGTAGTAGAACAAAATTTTTAAAAATATTTTTTTTGGCGTGCCTCCCATACATGTAAAGTGGGAATGAAATTCAAAAAGATTTCGCAACGACCCCATCTTGAGGGGTATCGTTAGATAGGTCTCTTGAAAACATTGAGGGTTTGAGGAGATCATTTTCCAATACAATGATCCGTTTGGGAATTATTTACATTTAAAGTGTCAATTTTCGTTTTGCACGGTGGTGGTCCCCCCCCCCTCTATCTCCGAAAGTCTTGAGTTTAGAAATTTGAAAAAGTGTGGTAGTAGTCCATATAGTGAACCTACAAGGAAAACTATAACGGTTAAGTAGGCACTACTAGTTACCAATTAATAGCCAACGAACTTATGACGTAAAATTTAATTGACGAAAACGTACAAATGTCATAGAAAATGGCATTAAACTGCAAGCAAGAAATGCATAGCCAATGCGTGGCCCGACACGTACTTGCCCGGTTTTTACAAGATAAAAGAATTAGCCAGTGGAATGTTCAAGACAATCTGAGGCATTGGAATCAAGTCCATATTGGCTCAAGACCAGCCATGGTTAAATTATTAAATAAAATAATTAAATTGTACTAACAAAGTTTTTAGGCATTTGTAAGAATAACACTTTGTATGGAATTTATTCTGATTCATCATCATCATCATCATCTCAGCCAGAAGAAGTCCACTGCTGGACATAGGCCTCCAATGCGACCTGCTGGCAGCGGCCTGCATCCAGCGGCTTCCTGCTTATTCTGATTAAGTAATAATAATAATTTACGTGAAAATTATTTGCACATAGTCTACAAAATATATATTTTAAGTTTACAAGTAGTTTTAGCAATATTGTTTTAAACCTATTTAGTACTTATTGTAATAAAACTATTTACTTATATTTTGTATTTTGCCTATGTTTTTATGCACTTCACAACCGTATTCCGGTTGCCCATTTAATTTTAACACCATGTACCTAGTTACTACAGATAATAATACATATTTAATGCTCAAAATTTTATATTGATGATTTTATAGTTGACTAGCTTTTTTGCCCGCGGCTTTGGCCGCGTGAAGTTCCAGACCCGTTCCCGTGGGAATCACATTGAATTTCGGGAAAAGCTATAGCCTATGTCACTCCCTGATAATGTTTTTATTTTTTATTTTTTATTTATTCTCACCACAAACAAGTACAATATAAAATTAAAATGATTAAAGAAACATGCATAATTAGATGCAACATGATTAGACGCTATCTACTGGTGAAAGAATTTTTGAAATTGGTCCAGTAGTTTCGGAGCCTATTCAATTCAAACAAATAAACAAACAATCAAATCTTTCCTCTTTATAATGTTAGTATAGATAAATATAAAACTTTCATGATTTTATGTAAAGTTTATGGTTTCGCGTAAAAATCGAACTCTTTGTGGGGGCTTAAAGAAATTTGAACTTTATAATTTTTTATTAAATGTACATTTTATATCGTCGCTTCACTTAGCGATTGCGATGCGAGTGCTGAGCGCGTACTACTACGCTTTTACGTTCGATCGATATAAAATGTACATTAATAAAAAATAATTAAAGTTCAAATTTCTTTAAGGCCCTAGAAAGAGTTCGGTGTTTACGCGATGCTTACGCGACGCTCGCACGTAAAAATTC
This sequence comes from Endotricha flammealis, assembly GCA_905163395.2. NCBI lineage: Eukaryota > Metazoa > Arthropoda > Insecta > Lepidoptera > Pyralidae > Endotricha > Endotricha flammealis. The sequence continues at coordinate 16,184,785 of LR990860.1, forward strand.
GTGTCGTGTGAATTCGGCCTTATGTTTTTTTCTTATTGTATTTCAAAACCTTTGTGTATGTATGTAGTTTCATTGGAAAATCGAATTAGTTTCCGTGGTAAAAACATTCAAACGAGGTCAGTATTTTCGGTGCCAACAGAACAGCTCTATGTCGGATAATACTTTTTTTCTATTTCTGAAAGTACCCTCGATGCTTTTTCAGCCAACTACTGAATTTTAAAAGGGCTTTTTTTGGGTGTTGTTTTTTTTAGGGTTCCGTAGTAAACTATAAATGATAGTTTTGCCATATCCGACTGTCTGTCCGTCTGTCCGTCCGCGGTTTAGCGCCTAGACTTAATGCTAGAAAGCCATAATTTGGTATGAATATGTCTCCGTGAAATTGTAAAAACCGTTAGTTTATAATTTATCGAAAAATTATCGATACGGCGGTTTATTCAGCAAAAAAACGCATATTTCAATGTTCTGAAGGAAATCAAAACTACTATGAAATCAAAATTCCGAAAATACGAACTGACGTTTCATTGAATTCTAACCAGTTTTGAACCTTATTCTAACTAGTAATGTCTTTTTTGACAGCACTACGTGTTTCGTTGTTTCGGATGGATACTTTCATAGTAGCCCTCGCTTGTTTTTACTTTTGACTTGACGTTTGATGTGTCAAATTATGACAGTAAATACAAAATTAGGTGCATCCATCGAAATAATATTACTACGTATAGAAATGACAGCGCCTTCAAATTTTGGCGCCGCGTTCGGCCGTGAGGGGCGTGCCCCTCCCTGGCCCCGCCCCCAACCGAGTCATAGAATATGACATTACTACGCAGGGGCGACACTTTGTTTGTATTCTGCCTATTGGACATCTAATTGATTATTTTATTTTATTACAATATTTTATTTTACTTAATAGAATAAACTTAATAGAAAATAGGTACAATATTAGCTTTATAGGTAGGAAGCTACATTAAATTTTTGTTCTTAACTAAATATTAGTCAAAAATAAACTGAGATTAAATCAAAACTAACTTTATAATGAAATTTTATTTGTTCGAAAACGGTTGGTCGAAATTTAAAATGCTGTTTCGTTTTCCTTCTTTTTATTTTCTAGAAACAATTTTTTTTACTTAGTTAGTAACTTTATCCACATTTACATATTTTATACCTACTATATAAAAATATTTTGTAAATATAGTTGAAAAAATCTAATTATAATAATTACGACAACAAAGTAACGCGTTATACGTGCCCATGAAATTTGAGGGTTGCCCTCGATTTTCCTGGAATTCCCATCATCAGATCCTGAATTGGTGACAACTTGGGAGTATGCACTTATGAATAAAAAAAGAATTTTGAAAATCGGTCCACAATTGGAGTAATCGGCGGACCTCCAAAAAAAAACAATGAAACATAGAACCTCCTTTTTTGAAGTCGGTTAAAAAAAAAGCAAAAAATTTTTCAAAAATAAGTACCTAAATTATATTATAAAATTGACTCACGCTTAGTACCTACGTATCCCATCTGTACGATTACTTTTTGATAATCTATGATTTTCACATAGAAATGGCGGATGCAATCATGATGCAATAGAAAATAATGAAAAAAAATTGTTTTGGTTGGTTTTACTTAATTTTTTGTATACTTACCGATGATAAGTGACGCCGCTATCTTTCTTTCTTACTGTTGAACGGTTTTTGCAAGATTTTATTGAACATGACGGCATTTTTTAATTATTTTTTTTAACATAAATCAGAGGACCAATCACGATGAGCGTCGGCAAGTTTCTAAACGAGTCATAAACGAGTTGATGTCTATTGGCCTCAACGTATGGGGACAAAAATTTTGTTCGCGGTGTCATTTCTATACGTAGTAATATTATTTCGATGGGTGCATCTTTTTCTATGTTACATTTTGTATTATCTTTGTGACTATCAATCAAGTAATTAATTATGTACATCATTCTTGAAAAAAAAAATTTAATGATACAAATTTATATAGTGCCCATTTGTATATGTTACCGTTAGATTAGAATGCAGAATACGTTAATGTGTCCATTAACTAGGTAATCTGCAGATTTTCTGATACGGTCCGTTAAAGTATAAAATTTTAATTAAAAAATCTCATATTTTTGCCTATTACCTTTTATAGTTTGCGTAGTAACGACTTTTACACATTCCGTTTTGGCAGTTTGTTAATTCTAGTTCTAACTAGGAAGACGCGTTTCTCCGAAGTAAGGTATATATGATGTAAAAAGTAAATCATTTTTTCCTCTTTAGCTGTTCAGCCAGGTAATCTTCATAATAAATATTGTTAATCTTCACTCTAACTGATTTCTAAATAAATAAATAAATAAATAAAATCATTTATTTGCGAGATTAATACAACCCATTGGGCATGCAAATACAGTTACAATACTTTCACACTTTTAATAGATTTATTATTATCATTATTATTTCATTAGGCAAATTTAATGTCATAGAATCACATAAACAAATACCTATACATTAGTCACAGAATAGTATTATTGATAAATAAAGATAATGATGATGATGGATTCAGTCAAATAATTTCGCAAAATATTCTTTAGTATTGTAAAATGGTCTGTTTTGAAAGTATTTCTTAACTTTGTTTATGAAGGATCTCATATTGTCCGATTCCCTGATATCAGGTCTTAGAGCATTAAAAACTTTTAAAGACATATAGTTCAGGCTGTTATTAAAATTAGTATAATGAGGATGAGGCTTTACCATCCTATCATTATTCCTGAGGCAATAGCGTTGAGAGTCTGCCACACGTGCTAAGTTATTGCGGTTCTGGAAGACGTGTATGCATAGCTGTTGGAGGTACAAGGAGACTACTGTCATAATTTTATTTGCTGGAAACATTGTTCTATGTGTGGCTGGGACTCTAGCACACCCCTCTATTAACCTGATAGCTTTCTTTTGTAATAGCAGTACTTTGTTAATTAGGCACCCATTTCCCCATACTTCTATGCCATAGCGCATAATGCTCTCAAAATATGCAAAGTAGATGTTTCTTAATGTTTTCTTATCCGTAATTTTAGCTAGACTTTTAAGACAGTAACATGCACTGGCCAATCTTTTGGTTACTTTTTCAATTTGGTTATGCCATCTTAGGAACGGATCCAACTCAATTCCGAGAAATCGAATGCATGCTGATTTATTAATCGATATATTACAAATATGATCCGGACTGTTAACACTACGCCTAAATATCATGTAGTAACTCTTTTCCTCGTTTATCCTGAGGCCATTGGCTTCAAACCATTCTGTAAGCCCTCTCCAACTTGCTTGTATACAACAATCCAACTCAGAGAAAGAGTCTGCACTTAGAATCACACTGGTATCATCGGCGTACAGATAAGGCGTTCCATGTGCAAGAGAAAACGGCAGGTCGTTGATGAAGATAAGAAAGAGTAGGGGTCCAAGAACTGAGCCCTGTGGGACGCCATTTTCCACTGTGGTGAGACCGGAGTGGACGGTCTGCTCCTGACCATTGATGTCAGTAAACTTTAATTCGACATACTGTGTTCTATTGGTCAGGTAGGATCTAAAGAGTTGAAGTGCTATACCGCGCACGCCATAGTATTCCAGTTTGTTCAGCAGTATTTCATGACTTACGCAGTCGAAGGCCTTAGATAGGTCACAGAAAATACCACCACATTTTGAGCCCTCATTTAAGGAGTTAAGTATTTCCTTTACCAGTTTTATCACCGCAGAGCCAGTGTTTAAATTTTGACGGAACCCAAATTGATGATGAGTTAGATACCCATTCTCCTCAAAGAACTTTTCCAATGTGGCGTGTAAGAGTTTTTCGAATATTTTTGAGACAACAGACAGTAACGATATCGGACGATAGTTATTAATATCAGTTTTTTTTACCTTTCTTATGAATAGGAACAACTTTTGCCCGTTTTAAGAGATCTGGGAAAGAACCATTAGAAATGCAGTTATTAAGCACCATGCAAAGAGGGACGCTAAGTATATCAATATGTTTTTTAATAATAATTGTACTCAAGTTATCTGATCCACAAGAATTTGTATTTTTTAGTGTATGAGCTATTTTAATGACTTGCGGTTCAACAGCAGGAGCAATAAATAAGGATTTAGGCTCGCGAATGATCACTTTTCTTAAAAACTTAACATGACTTTGATTTTTAGGATCCACTGTGCTTCTACCAACTTGGACAAAAAAGTCGTTAAATTTACTTGCAATTGCACTGGTATCCTTCGTTAGAGTATTATCGATTTCTAGCTTCCATTCCGTTGTTCTTGTAGCAGTTTTTCCTGTGTTCTCTTTTATAACATTCCAGGTCGCTTTTATTTTGCTCCTAGACTTTTCAATGAATTTATGAATGTGTAATTTTTTCGCAGTAAGTAAAGTCCTTTTTAAAGTGGTTTTGTATTTTTTATAAATTTGTTTATCCGAGTCGCTTTTGCTATACCTAGTTTTTAAGTATAATTTTCTTTTTTTCCTGCAGGAAATTTTAATACCTTTTGACATCCATTTATTGTGTTCTTTACATTTTAAATTTATTGTTTTTAGGGGAAAATATCGATCAATCAGTTTTGACAAAGTATTGTTAAACACTGTTAGCATTTCATTACAGTTCAGATTGTCGAACTTATTTCTCCAATCAATTGCACCCAATTCCTCACGAAATGCCATGGTGTCCTTTTTTGAGAAGTATCTTTTTTTTACTATTTTCTTAGATACCTTATTGCGTGGGGCCACATCTTTCAATGTTACCAGCTGTATATCATGGTCAGAGAAATGACAGGCTAGGACAAATGCCTCAAAATATTCACTATTCGTAATGATATTGTCAACAGTTGTAGAAGTTTTGTCTGTCCGTCTTGTGGGCTCAAATATTGTTGGCCTTAAATTGTGTTCTAACAAAATCTGTAGAAAAGCTTTAGCGCTGCTAGAATCCTTATCATTAATGTTGATATTGAAATCCCCACCAATTACAATATCATGTGATGGCAAAGCATTCAACAGTAGCTCCAGTTGTTCCATAAATAAGTTACAGTTTGAGCTGGGACATCTGTACATTCCCAGTAAAATAAGTTTATTTGATGGGTTTATTTCTATGGAGATAGCACATACTTCAAAAATTTTATCTACGTGATATTTAGCTACATCCATAACTGTGTACGTGCTGATATCCTCCCTAACAAATATGACCACTCCACCACCCCTACATATAGTGCGTGATGCTTCCGCTGCAACATTATATCCTGGCAGTTTAATGGAAGTGGCTTCGTTTGGCTCTAACCATGTCTCAGAAACGATTAGTACTGCTGGTTTGATGTCTATATCATATTCAAGAAATGTTTCCAAATACATTAGTTTGTTTCTTAATCGATTAATGTTGAGATGCATTATAGATACGGACTCAGTCTTATTATCATCTTGGGGTTCCTTATTCATAAAAAAGTTTCACTATTGTAGAACCGTTCATTAATCAGTCTAAGGCACAAGTTAAGAGAAGTGGCTATTTTATATTTTCCTTTATTATTCAACTTATATCCATCCCATCTGTAATCACCATATGCAAGATTAGCAGATATGTTTTGCAGATACGCGTCTTTAAAGTTTGAGAGTACATTAGACAACTTAAAATTAACAGTCTGCACGAACTCATTATATTTTTTTGACCGGCTATTTACACTATTTGGTATGGTACAAACTATAGTATTACAATGAGATAGGTCTCCTACAGCTTTCTTTATACATTTTACTACTAAGTCTGAATTTTTTGTGTTATAGTCACTTCCACCACACATTATAATCACACAGTCTTTTTTTGTGAAATCCCTTGTTTTTTGAATAATGTCCTGGAGTACGCGCTCAGTAGAACCTTGGTGGATGATGTCAGCGCTGATGTCGTAGTCATTCCTCCGTATACGCGATAAGGCAAAGGGTAAATCGCTGCCATGCAAATCTGACAATAGCAACAGCCTGGGCTTGGTCAGAGGTTCCGGCGCTGTGTTTGACAGTACCCGTTGATCAGTAACCTTTTGGATATCGATTAGTGGCATATCTTCGGACTCCGTGATAATCTTGGTATTGCTGGAGTGGTGCTCTTTCATAGTTTTTTCGAAAGTTTGGGCGTTTCTTTGCAGAGTCTTAATTGTTTGCTGAATTCGACTCAGCGAAACATCTTTTGCCTTCAAAGTTTCAAATTTTGACTGCAAAATTTCGTATCCTTTTATTGTTTTACTAAGTTTTTTCTTGAGGAAGTTTATTCTTTGTTTTAGGTTTTGGGACGTATTTTGAATTTCTTTTATTTTATCTAGATTCAGACCAGATTCAGGTATAAGATACGAGTTTAACAAGTCATATAGTTCCCTATTTTCATTTTGCAATTCCTCGTTGCGTGTGGCTAGGGCAAAATGTTCCGTTTCGTGTTCTTTAATTTTATTTTTAAATGGTGTTATGATTTCCAAGTTGTCTGAATCTAGGTGTCCCACTATTGATAGATCTTGCCTTTTTAGATCAGTTATTTTATTATTTAAACTAAGGCACTCGCTCTCTTTTTCCGATAATAATTCTTTTAATAATTTATTTTCTTTTATTTGTTCTTGTAATTTTTCATTGATAATGTCTTGGTTTTCCGACAGTGTTTTTAGTTTATTTTGGAGTCCTTTGTTTAACTTTTGAAGTTCTTTTAGCGAATTATTTTTACTTGAATAATTAATCTCGTCGTCGCTGTGAACGGAGGTTCTGTCGGTAGGCCTATGAATTTTATGTCGAAGATTCATTTTACCTGCTGTCCGGTTTTTATCATCCATCTTTAATGCTTTATTGAAATTTATCAATGTTAATTTGAATATTGATACAAAAAGTGTTTGTGTTTGTGGCGAGGGTCCGGGATCGAACTCACAACTCCGACTTCTAAGCGTCGTCAAGTCTACCGGTTTATAATAATGCGCCACCGGTTACTTAGAATTACTGACGAAATATCACTTGTCTTGTTACGTCAGTAGGTCAGAAATGTTTAATATCACTGTCTCCCTTTCATGGTCTTCTTTATACTTTTATTTCTATCTATCCAACGCTTACTTTATTACTAAATATATTTTTCGTTTCAAAAAGACATTTCTTGTGATGCAGCCAGCGAGGCTCGAACCGGCATCGCTCAGGTTCTATGGGCAGCTATTAACCGTAGTTCCACGAGTTGTATAATCAGTGGTGTCGAAATTAATGTTATCTCTCAAGTGTAGAGCTCCCAAGTAAAAAGTTCGTTAGATAATTTTTACAATTTACCCACACAATTTTACACTATTAATTATTACACCAATTATGAAAAAAATGTTTTATTGTTTCAATTAGCTTTTAATTTTTAAATGTTTTATTTCAAGTTTTTTTAATGTACACTTATAACACTTGAGGTTTTTAATAGAATATTATAACAACAATTTGTTTTTATTTGATATGTTGCACTGTTTTTATTTTTGTTCAATTTATGATTTTTGCACCACTTCACACACTCAGTTTATAATTTTTTTGATAGAATAATTGCACGACTATAGTTTTTTAACGTGTTTTTGAACCAATAATTACGACTTATATTTTTAATTAATAATTTAGTACGGAGACGATGTATGTGCGGCTACAGCGCCACCTATAATTCCGCAAATTAACGGTTACATATTACTAAAATGTCAGTAATGCGAGTACAAAATATATACTTGTTTATTTTTATTTGATTATCTGATTTTATACATATATTCTTTTAATATTGTGTTTTAGGGTTCCGTTCATCAAAAGGAAAAACACTACAAGTACAAGAAAAAATCTATACATTTGTAATTAAACCTTTAAAAAATAGGGGTATTCTCGCAAGCCACTTTTCAACCTCACACGCGAGAACCAAAACTCGTACTGTGTGGTTCCCGCGAACGCTGACGTGCTGAAGTTGTGGAATGAGATCCCCGCCGAGGACCTTTCTTTAGACTTTAATTGGAGTTCTTCAAAAGGGGCAATAAAAGATTTTTACAGGGTCGGCAATGTGCGAGTGCCACTCCTGGTGTTGCAAGCGTCCATAGGCTACGGTGACTGTTTACCATCAGGCGGGCCGTAAGCTTGTTTGCCACCTTAGTGGTATAAAAAAAATTACGTACGGAACCCTCGGTCGGCGAGTTCGACTCGCACTTGTCCGGTTTTATTTTCCATCCCCACATATTCACTCTAGTATTACACATTTTAGTAATCGAGTTGAATAGTGACATTACAAAACACTAATTGATTTCTCCTCAATGCTTAATTGGCACCACTGTGCCCATTAGGCTAGTACGTTTTGTGCATTTAGGTATTCCCAATATACCTACCTAATTGCACCCACAGATATTCTATTTCCCGAAGACCGTTTGACTATGAATGTCTATGAATGAATGAATAAGTCGTGTACATGCACATTGTATTTGTGCGTGACCGATTTTACGAGCGTTTCCGAGGTTACACTCATTAACAATGTGCATGTGGACGTTACAACATTCATACGCAAATGCTCTTCGTGAAATGGAATATTGTAATCTATACTTCTATACTAATATTATAAAGAGGAAAGATTTGATTGTTTGTTTCTTTGTTTTTGTTGCATTGAATAGGCCTCCGAAATTACTGGACCGATTTCAAAAATTCTTTCACCAGTAGAAAGCTACATTATCAGGGAGTGACATAGGCTATAGCTTTTCCCGAAATTCAATGTGGTCCCACGGGAACGGGTCCGAAACTTCACGCGGACGAAGTCGCGGGCAAAAAGCTAGTGTACAATAGTATTTCAGGTGCACAGAGGACCGTTCTATTTCATATAAAGCCATTAGTCGTGTAACGGAAATGCCGACCCGGTTTCAGCGTCGGCCGGATATTGCTACCTGCTGTTTACTCTGAAACCTGCAGAGGGCGCCACATTGTACTATGCAGATGTCGAGATAGATAATGTATTGATTAAGTAATTAATTTTCTGTTAATGTACTTTATTGAGTAAAATTACAATGATTTAACAAATAATAACATTATAATTTAAACTAAGGGAGCAAAGGGAGGGGAAGTAGCAGGGGGGGGGGGGGGGGCTCTTACTTTAACATAACATTAAAAATTAAACGATATCAATATAATTTCTTAATTACAATCTTAACATTAAATATAATAAATTCGTTAGTTGAACCGTAATAAATATAAAAACAATCATAAAAAAGTAATTTGTTTTTTTTATATAAAAACATGTGAATATTCAAGTCGAATAGACATTAATATTAATGTTACCTAACAGACACTAAAATTTTATATTTATAGATGACGGGAGCAAGTAAAAACTTATTTGACACGAAATTACTTCGAGTTTCGGGCGCGCAAGATGTAATTTCTTTCACGAGGTAAATGTAGTTTACGTGAAAATCATATTTTTATTACTTCAAGCAGTTTTTGTAATCCCCGACACGACACACGACAACGGTGACGATATGACGACACTCTTAACAAACTATTTTGTTATTTTACTAACTACTACTACCGGCTTCGCATGGGTATTACTAATTGCTAATAATCCCCAATTTTTTTGAAAATATAATTGAGCAATTTTAGCAGTATACTTCACGTTAGTTATGTAGCTTATCGCGGATCGCTTATGAATAAAATAATCTATCTATTATATTAACATTAGTGTCTTGTACAGTAAAAGAGTAACCACAGCCGTAAATATCAAAATTAAATATTCTGGATGCTATACATAAGTATTGTATCCTACATCCTACTTAAGTAGGTATATCATACTAATATTATGAATGAGAAAGTGAGTTTGTTTGTTATTTTAGTTTTCCAAGAATTAATTAAGAAATTCATGAAGGGGGATTACTCTAACTTTTAACCACCGACGCAAAAAGAGGGGTGTTATAGTTTTACGTGTGTATCTGTGTATTTGTGTATCTGTCTGTGGCATAATAGCAACCAAACGGATGGTCCGATTTTGATGCAATTTCTTTTTGTTTTCATTTATCAATGGTATTCATATTGGACCTACTATGTAACGTAAGAGTTTTACAGCGATGCCTACATTACTAGTATGAACTCTTTTTCTTAGTACTTTTCTCTGGCATAACTCTGGTTACCTCTTTCATTTGCTAACTGTACTAGTAGTACAGTCAACAAAGGAAAGGCTTGACCCGGGCCGGGTTTTATTTACGCAATATTTAGAAAATTTTAATAACCCTTCACTTTGTTGACTTGTACTACATTTTCAAAGACGACATTGAATAGAATAGAATTAGAATAGAATAGAATTTTATTTATTGCCAACTGTGTGTACATAGAAGTTGTTTACATAAAGGTGAATGGTTTCAACAGTTCACCGTATCAGGCATGCAACATTACAATTTTATAATAATTTTATTAAGTATTATGAGTATTATTATTTTACATCATTATGAGTAAGTATTATATTTGACATTATTAAGAGTATTATATTTTACCAATTTATTATAATTTATTTTCAAAATATTCTTTTATACTATAAAAAACATTTGTAAGTAGCCAGGCTTTGCATCTGCCCTTGAATATTTTCCCATTTAAACATTTAATTTCTTGTGGTAACTTATTAAAAATTCTTATACCAGTGACAAAAGCACTCTTATAATACAACTGGTTATTTACGGATGGGAAACTCAAATCGTATTTATATTGGTTTCTGCAATTGCCTCGGTTATCTAATTTGTTTTTAAAATATTCAAGATGGTTTTTAACAAAGACACATATCTCTAATCTATATATATAAAATTCAAAGTCCTGACTGACTGACTTAACTATATATCAACGCACAGCCCAAACCGGTGGGTCTAGAGACTCCAAATTTGGACAGTAGGTTCCTTACGACGTCTAGGGGTGTACTAAGAAAGGATTTTTCAAAATTCCTACGGGAAACCGAGATATACGCAAACGAAGTTGCGAGGGTGTATCAACGCACAGCCAAAACCGCTGCGTCTAGAGATTCCAAATTTGGCATGTAGGTTCCTTATGACGTCTAGGGATGTACTAAGAAAGGATTTTCCAAAATTCCCACGGGAAAGCGAGATATACGCATACGAAATTGCGAGGAGACGCACAGCCCAAACCGCTGGATCTAGAGATGCCAAATTTGACATGTAGGGTCCTTATAAGGTCCAGACCGACCGGACCGGACCGGACCGGAACGGACCGGACCGGATCGGAACGTATCAGACCTGATCGGTCTGGAAGGAACCGCACCGTACCGGGTCGTGCCGGACCGGATCGAACCGGACCGGACCGGTTTTTTTTTCATCTATATACAGGGAGGAAAAAGGCGACGAACACAGCCGAAAGTTTGATGATATGTACCTTACAGACATGCGTTTTATATAGGTTTCATTTAAAAATAGTTTATTTAAAAAAAAGGCACAGATTTGAAAATTTCCTACGTGCCGATAACCCTAATTCCAGAACAACAGTGCATTTGATAAGATAACTACACGGACGGGTACTACTACGCTACGGACAGGCTGTAGGTACCTAGCTTAGCCCTTGCCTAGCCCACGATACACACATACCTACCTATTAATAGTAATTCTGATTATCATTTAAAAAATCTAGCAAACATGAAGTAGGTACGCCAGGAACTTACCTACAACACACGATGCTCGATGTATCTGAGCGCATCTCTCTCATGCGACTCATGCGACACAACACTCAAAACCACTAAACAACATTTAAAACACTAAACATCACTTAAAACACCAATACCATTTAATAAATAATAGAAACTTTCACAATTTACTTCTAGCATGTACCTATTGACAATAGGATATTTTTGTATCACTATGGTAACCGTGACAATTACCATGTACCAAAGGCAAATAAACTTTCATTCATTCATCCGTTCATTCAATTAATTCAGGGCTGGATTCGGTAAGTCTGATTATTGGCGTATTTGTTTTAACATAGGTACTCTCTTCGCTATAAAGAATAAGTAATTACGAATAGTTTTTATTAGGCTTTTTTTTTATTATCACTAAGGAATGATAGTATGAGTTGCTAGCGGTACAATTAACAAAAAACACATGTTTTATTCCAATCACTACGGCATAAAGGAATGAAAAGCCTTAAAGGTCGTTATTAGGCTACGCTACCAACATCTAAGATTAAAAAGTTATGAAATCAATGTTATGGTTATGTTTACTTATGGTTAAAAATAATCGTGGTCAGGTCAATGACCGATTTAAAAAAAACGACCTTAATACATCCCCGTTGCTGCGTTCACAGCTGATTTTAGGGATGAAATCACACAGTTTTACAACTAATGTTTGTTAGTCAATTACTCCGAAACTATCATACTTAGACAAAAGATCTTTCACCAGCATAAAGCAGATGTATAAACCTCTTAAGAAATTTCGGGAGTGTCGGTCGCCCTCAGGGCACCCTGTATATAAAATTCAAAGTCCTGACTGACTGACTTACTTAACCTTTAAGCACCGACGTGCATTTTTTATAACGTTAGTGCCGACGTGAGGCCTGAGAGGCCGCTCATATTATGTAGTGTTTTTTAAAGAAAGTGTTGATTTAAATATTTGTCTCTGCAATATAATGGAAAATAAAGGGTTTTAAGAAAAAATAGATATAGAAAGAAAATAAACTTTATTATATTTTTAAATTAAGGACTACAATAATATTTGGCTTGAATTTTGGGGAAAAATCCGACTATTAGATATAAAAAATCATAACACAAAAACAAATCCTCTCAGAATAACAAAAAATAGTATTTCTTACATAAGACTAATATAACCTTAAGAAAAAAAATATAGTAGGAACATAAAACTTCTGGAAAAAAAAATGTCCACAGTCGAACTACACCTTAAATTCTAAGCACAGTCAGGGCACACTTGTTTCGCGCACTGTCAACAAATGTGTTTTTTGCACGAATAGCACCTATACGTCGATTTTCTTTTGAGTTTAGGTTGACAAGAAAAACAAGTCTTGCGTGTCTTGACTTCTTCAGCTTGATCTTCAGATGCCTCTGGCTTATCAGAACCAAGTACTCTTGCCAAACTCATCTTAAGTTCACGAGGCAATCTTAGGTTACAAAATCTTCGCTTCATGTGCTATACCAACGTTGAGCAAATTTTTTTATAAAGGCTCCTCTATCAGTTTGTCTTCCGACATGTACATCATGTAAAATATGAGAATTGACGGAACTATATCTAAAATCCGGTAAAAAATTGTCATAGGCCAGCGTCTTGATCGGCGGCTGCAAGTGTATATGGAGCATTTCTTATCTATTTCATCTACACCACCTTTCGTAATATCAGTGCTAGTATCTGTATTATGCTCACTGTGCTCCGGACAAAAATCTTCACTAACGTCGTCAACCTCAGATCCGCTGGAATCTTCATCCGCGATCCAGCTCTCAATCACTCGCGTATAATTTGGATTAGACACATTTATACCTATCCGAAGTCCCTTTGAATGCTGTAAATCTGTTGCAGAACTATTTCTCTTACTACCTGAAGGTCCTGGTCTATCCATAGTTTACAATATCTGTAAAAATAACAGTTAACTGTAACAAAGAAATAAAACAAAAAAACTTACGTAAGTACCGATGTGAGGCCTGAGAGGCCGCGTCGGAATTTCAAATTGTAATTACTCACCAAATGCACGCGCGACGTCACGCCTTCCTGTTTCAATATCAACGTGGGCACTGTTCTTGCAGCTACTTAAAAGCAGGGATCGGAATTTTGCGGGGAAAGGGGTACAGTAGCAAGTCAAGTGCCTGCCGGGGCCTCTCAGACCGCACGTCGGTACTTAAAGTTAACTATATATCAACGCACAGCCCAAACTGGTGGGTCTAGAGATTCCAAATTTGACATGTAGGGTCCTTATAAGGTCCAGACTGACCGGACCGGACCGGACCGGACCGGACCGGACCGGACCGGACCGGATTTTTTTTCATAGATAAAATTCAAAGTCCTGACTGACTGACTGACTTAACTATATATCAACGCACAGCCCAAACCGGTGGGTCTAGAGATTCCAAATTTGGACTGTAGGTTCCTTACGACGGCAACGTCTAGGGGTGTACTAAGAAAGGATATTTCAAAATTCCCACGGGAAACCGAGATATACGCAAACGAAGTTGCGAGGGTATATCAAATTTGGCATGTAGATTCCTTACGACATCTAGCTATGTACTAAGAAACGATTTTTCAAAATTCCCACGGGAAAGCGAGATATACGCAAACGAAGTTGAGAAGGGACGCACAGCCTAAACCGCTGGGTCTAGAGATGCCAAATTTGTCATGTAGGGTCCTTATAAGGACCGGACCGACCGGACCGGACCGGACCGGACCGGATCGACCGGACCGGATGGAACCGTACCGTACCGGGCCGTGCCGGACCGGAATTTGTTTCTGAAGAAAGATATGCTAATTGTTACTAGGCCACGCGGGCGAAGCCGCGGGCGGAAGCTAGTATGTAAATATTTGTCAGAGTCAGATAACCTTTCTCCTTAAATATATTTGTTGTTATTGTTGTCGGTCGTGTCGGCTAGTCAACATACGACTGTTCTAACGAGAAATATATGAATAGGTAACTTATCACATCACGACCTAATTCTTACTCGTAAAATAAACAATATTTTACCATATTTAACATTCCATTATGTTATATATGAAAGAAAATACGTGTAAAATTTTCTTGCCCTACTTTTTAAAAAGAAATTAGATTTTAAATTGGTTGCATTAAAAAAAATTACGCTTGGTTTTTGCATAAATACTTATTTCGTACTTTGATATGCAAATTATATGACTGTGGTGCTGCCTTTACCTACCATAGGATATTACAAAATTATGCAAATATTTAAAGTTAATAAAAATATTTTTAATGACTTAAAACACGTTCGTTGGTTCGTGAAACGTCGCTGGAGAGTATTTGAATCTAATATCATGATTATTGCAGAATTTGAATATTCATCTCTGGGAAGGGATTCAAGTGGAATTAAAAGTGTCCTAGGATAGGATCCACCAGTGGATTGAAGTGTTTTTTTTAAAATCTTACTGGAGCCCTTGGTGGTTCGAGCCAAAGGATCCAAGTGGAAGGAGAGGGAACTACCGGGCTTATGACAATAGCCTCTCTCTCGTAGGTTCAGAATTTTTATGAAAAAAATGAGTACTGTCTGCAACAGAATGAGATCGGAAATATTAGGGAGGCCTACTATTCGAAAATTCGTGAATTTATTCTTGGAAAAATCGTTCAAACGTTTCGTAAATTTTCAAACACATTAAAACTTTACTGAAAGAAATTTAACACTTTCCACAGTTACATTTAAAACTATAACTAGTTGGTGAAATTATAGATTCCATTTTATAACATCCATTTTTGTTGGGAGGCTACGCAGCCGGTGTAGACGAGCGGCAAAACGGGCCAATTTATTCTACTAAATGGGAGCCCAAAAATTATATAAGAATGATCACATGAAATCACATTAAAGAGAAGGGAATGGACATGGGCACCCGGATTTCTCACTCAGCAATCGAAACACATTGCTGCTTCACGTCGATATTTTGTAAGAGAGTGGTATTTCCCCGGTCGAGCTGGCACATTTCATAAATGCTAGCCAAAAATAAAATAAAAAGAAAGTATGTCGCTTGTGTGGTCTCTTTTTGGTAAAAAAAAATTACAATTGATGGTCAAAAAAAGTCGTAACCGGTTTTCTTTTGCCATTTCTTTTAGCGGTGGTCATTTTGCTTTGTGTCCGAAATTAAGGTTAATGTGTTTAATATAATTATGATTAATTATTTAAGAGAAAGTGTCTTTAATAAAATATTTGTTTCTTTAGAGATTATTGTAGACATTTTTATTATGAAATTGTCGGTGTATGTTGTGGCCTCGTGGGTCGCAATAAACTGGCGTGAAACTTTGCGTGTGGAATTAGTAGCTCGAAGGCCGATTTGTGGGCGAAGTGTAGTTTGCACAACTTTTATTTGTGCCCACCGAAGCGACAGTTTTGTATCAAAGCTTTTCATGAGATTTAAAATTTAACTAACTATCATAATGTTGCTGTTATTTTGGGCACCCTGCTACAAGGACCATGCCTTTTTAGTTTTTAATATTATTTTTAGTTTAGTTTATATAATATAATTAATTTCTTGTTATTTAGGTACGTATTGTACGATTAATAAACAATAAATTTGTAGGAATTTTACCTAAACTATCATGATCATTACATTTAATTTTGTTAGTTATTCAAAGTGAATACGCAAGGTAAGCAAAGCATAGATGTCCCCAGTCAGTATTTGGATGGGTTAAAAAAAATACCATCTTACCATCAGGAGGCCCGCATGCTTGTTTGCATGCAGTATAACAAAAAAAATACAAACAGTCAATTTATCGCTTTCGAATATTTCCTATGTTTAAGGGAGGCTTATGTACAGCAGTTGACTTATTGTGCTGTATTATGATGATTTTATTTATTTTATTTTATTTTACAGTTTTTGGAAAACTTACGTCTAACAATTAACAACATTTTAATATGTAGAAAAAAAATGGACAATTACAAGTTCTCACTTATATGCACTTAAATAGCTAATTATGTTCAGATAAACATCAACCAAAAAAAAAACAAACAAATCAAAAACATTATGAAAAAAAGAATTTATCGCTCAAAATTTTCCTAATAGTAGCAACTTTGCTGTTAAATAAGTCTATGTCATGACTATACGCTAAATCATTAAATAATTTACTAGCTCGTATGAAATATGAATTTTGCCTATAATTACTCCTGCATCGCGGAACGGACAATATCAATGGCTTCCTTATATTCACACTTGGAACACGTAATGCTATTTTACCAAGGATCTCTGAGCTATCGACTGTACCATTAGCTATTTTAATTATATAAACAAGATCAGCAATACGTCTACGCTCGTAAAGAGGTAATATATGAAATTTTTTTCAACGCTGATTATAATTTGGGATGTAACATTTTGATCTATATTGAAGATACCGTAAAAATCGTTTTTGAATGCCTTCGATGCGTTTTATATAAATTTGGGAAGCATATTCTAGGTGACTACGGACAAAGGAACAGTAAAGAATTTTCATAGTTTTAATGTTCTTAAATTCAGCCGAAATTCTCATGATAAAACCTAACGCTTTTGATGCCTTGTTAATAATTTCGTTAACATGCGATTCAAATAATAATTTAGAGTCATAAGTCACACCTAAGTCTTTAACAACATTTACTCTGGAGATGCTCAATTGTTTTAAGGTATAATTAAAGATTAATGGCGATGATTTTCGTGTGAAGCTACAAACATAACATTTGGACACATTTAAATCCAACCTGTTATCATTGCAAAAGACCTGGAACCTATCCAAATCAGCCTGGAGATTAATTGAGTCCTGAAGTGAAGTAATAGGGCAGAGTATTTTCATGTCATCTGCATATAGTAAGATTTTAGAATAAGAAAAGCAGGCGGATATGTCATTGACGAAAATGTTAAAGAGAAGAGGGCCTAGTATGGATCCCTGTGGGACTCCCGATGGTATTTGAATAGGTGACGACGTATAGCCATTTAGGACAACAGTTTGACATCTATTCGCTATATATGAAGAAAACCACCTAAGCAAGTCTGTAGCCTACTTACGTATACTACATATATCATATATACCTAGTTATATTTATATAAATATATCGATTCACGTATATTTCATATTTATTATTACACAAGCACAATATTTATATTAATTCGTAAGTATTTATTATTATATACATTTGTTTGTCAAATTCATTAAATTAATCAATTTTATATTTACAAATTACACAAATACAATATTATCCATACGGGAAGTTAAATGACGTATAATATTAATAATGTCGTCATGCATTGGAACCGTGTCGTACATTGGAATGCAGCATGGCGGCGACCCGGCCGGCTGCGTAGGAGCCGCGGTTGCGAGCCGCCGAGGCACGTCATCTAGTCAGTTTCGAGACGCCCTCACGATAATACTGTGTCGCTCGGCTGCCTGCGCGCTTACGTTGTTATGGTGTATTCAGTTGCTATTGCTTATTTAGTAGAACTATTTAATCTTTCTCCTTCTCTATATATTTGTGTAAACTGTGTAAGACTTTCTCTTGTGCTATAAACTGCTTGTGCTATAAACCGCTTGTGCAATATCGAATATATTGTTTCATTGGACATTTCCTGTGAGTACCCACGAACACATATATTCTTACCACACACACTATAACTGGTGACCCCGAGAACACACCATGAGCGATAGTGACGACTCGGCGCAAACCGCCATTTCACCCAACGACAACGACGACAAACACGTCACAAAACGACCTGTGCAAAAACCGCACGTTTCCATTGATGACGGACGAGAATGTCGTGAGACGTCATCCGATAATCGGAAGATGAATTTAAAGGTGCCCCCATTTGCACCCGATGATCCAGAGATTTGGTTCGCTCTCTTGGAAGGCCAATTTGAAACTTTTAACATCACTGATGACTCCGTCATGTTTTCAAACGTCATAAGCAATTTGGATATTCAGCATGCTAAGGCAGTGAAAGACATTATTCTTAATCCTCCACTTCGAAAGCGCTATAAGAAGATTAAAACCGAGCTTATTAAGCGTCTCTCCGCTTCCCATGAGAAAAGAGTGAAACAGCTCCTCACGCATGAGGAACTCGGGGATAGGAAGCCATCGCAATTCCTGCGGCATTTACAGGACCTAGCTGGACCATCCGTTCCCGAAGACTTTATCAAGTCAATATGGAGCAATCGTCTTCCACAGAACATCCAAACGGTGTTGGCTTCGCAACCAACACATTCTCTGGAACAGCTTTCGGATTTGGCAGACAGGATCCAGGAGTTGACATCACCCTATAGCGTCGCAGCGACGTCGTCTGGTACATCGCAGACTACTTCAAGCAGCGAGGTCGCGGAGCTCAAGAAAATGGTGGAACACCTCTCGATGAAGCTGGATAACTTCACACGCGCGCAAAACTCACGTGGACGCAACAGATCACGACAGCGGAATCAATCATCTACTCGTCAAAGAAGCCGATCCAACTCCAACTATAGGAAGTACCCCCTATGCTGGTACCACTCGAGACATGGCTCCAAGGCCCTACGGTGCATCAAGCCCTGTGATTTCGACAAGACGGGAAACGCCGCAGGCAGTCGTTAATGGCGGCTGACGACTGCTCCGCCTCTTCAGGTCGCCTCTTCGTCACCGACGGTTCTTCAAACACACGATTCCTGATTGACACTGGTAGCGATCTTTGTGTCTACCCTCGATCAGCACTCACAGAACGACGAGCCAAGACAGAATACCAACTTAGTGCAGCGAACGGAACGGTTATCGATACATACGGCTACAAAGAACTTAATTTAAATTTAGGCCTAAGACGAAATTTTCCTTGGCGTTTTACTGTAGCAGATGTGACTAAACCAATTATAGGTGTTGACTTTCTAAGCCACTATAATTTAATTGTAGATTGTCGCAATCAACGGCTTATAGATAACACAACAACTCTGTTTTCAAATGCTAGCATTGCTAAGGTACATAATGTATTTTCTGTTAAGGTTTCGACGGGCGACACACGGTATCACAACGTTTTAGCAAAATTTCCGACTATCACACGCCCATCAGGCACACCATTGGTTCCAAGGCATGACACTGTTCACTTTATACGCACAACACCCGGACCTCCTATCTCATGTACCCCTCGTAGACTTGCACCCGATAAATTAAATATCGCGAAGAAGGAATTCGAACTCATGCTTAGTAACGGTACTGCACGTCCTTCCAAAAGCCCGTGGGCTTCTCCTCTCCATCTTGCGCCTAAAAAAGATAACGGTTGGCGGCCCTGCGGTGACTACCGCATGCTCAACGCACGCACTGTCCCCGACCGTTACCCTATTAGACACATACACGATTTTGCCCACTCAATTTCTGGTTGTAGAATCTTTTCAACGATAGACTTAGTCAAAGCCTACAACCAGATCCCCGTCTGCGAGGATGACATTCCCAAAACGGCTATCTCCACACCGTTTGGTCTGTATGAATTCCCATTTATGACGTTCGGGTTGAGGAATGCAGGCCAAACGTTTCAACGGTTTGTGGATGAGATGACCAGAGGCCTCGATTTTTGTTTTTGCTACCTGGACGACTTTTTAGTATTTTCTAGGAATGAAGCGGAACACGAAACCCACCTAGAACAACTTTTCAGCCGCATGAGGGACTACGGAATACTCATCAATACGGCAAAATGCGTATTCGGAGCAAGTGAGGTAACATTTTTAGGCTATCGAATCTCGGCAGCGGGCACTACACCTCTAGAGTCCAAGGTTCAGGCCATCAAGGACTTCCCCGCACCCAGAACAGTCAAGGAACTACGACGTTTTCTAGGCATGCTTAATTTTTACAGAAGGTTCCTACCTCACGCCGCCAAAATTCAGGCCCCCTTGAATGCTCTCCTCGTGGGAGCTAAGAAAGCGTCGCAACCAGTGGATCTGTCCCATGGTGAAACACAGCGTGCATTTAATGAGTGCAAAGACAGCTTGGCAAACGCAGCTTTACTTGCACATCCAAACTGCCAATCCAAGCTAGCTCTAGTAACGGATGCTTCCGATTTGGCTATGGGCGCAGTACTTCAACAATTTGTAGACGGTGAATGGCAGCCACTTGCTTTCTTTTCCAGAAAGTTCAGCCCCTCGCAACAAAAATATTCGCCTTATGATCGCGAACTTTTGGCCATATACGAAAGCGTTAAATACTTTCGACACATGCTTGAGGCTAGGCATTTTGTGGTGTATACGGATCACAAGCCGCTCAGTTTCGCTTTTCACGAGAGAAAAGCCAACTGTTCACCTCGCCAATACCGTCATCTCGATTACATCTCGCAATTCACGACTGACATAAGGCACATAGCGGGCAAAGATAATGTCGTAGCCGATACGCTGTCACGTGTGGAGGAATTGCAGATGCCAATCGACCTCGACAAACTTGCCGAACTGCAAGCGGATGACGATGAACTGCAAGCGATTCTTAATGCAGAAACGTCACTCCGCCTGACAAAGATGAATCTGGCAAATACGCAGACACAAATTTACTGCGATGTTAGCACGCCAAACCCTAGACCTTTTGTGACCAAAACGCTTCGAAAACAACTGTTTGACAGTCTTCATAGCCTTAGCCACCCAGGAGCAGCCGCATCTGCTCGGTTGGTTGCCGAAAGATTTGTCTGGCCGGGAGTCCGTAAAGACTGCAGAGAGTGGTCACGAAAATGTTTGGCCTGTCAACGCGCCAAGGTGCATCGCCACGTGTCATCTCCTCTCGGCACGTTCGATTTACCTCGCGCTCGATTCGCTTTTATACACGTGGACATCGTAGGTCCCCTTCCTTCTTCCCAAGGTTACAAATACTGTCTTACAGTGGTGGATCGCTTCACACGCTGGCCGGAAGTAATGCCAATGACAGAGATGACTGCAGACGCTGTTGGCAAGGCGTTGATATCGTGGATATCCAGATATGGATGTCCTACTGATGGTCGGCAATTTGAATCCGCACTTTTCCGATACCTGGGAAAAGTGATTGGATTTAAACACCGCCGAACTACCGCGTATCACCCGGCCTGCAACGGTCTAGTGGAGCGATTCCACCGACAACTAAAGGCAGCCATAATGTGCCACGCCGACTGCAATTGGGTCGACACATTGCCTTTCGTTCTCTTGGGAATCAGGAGCGCATACAAGGAGGACTTAAATGCATCATCCGCAGAGTTGGTATACGGCGAACCTTTGCGCCTTCCGGGAGAGTTTTTCCAAACCCCCAACGACTATCCTACCGACATATCGGAATTTAGTACTCGCATGCGCAACTTTACGGCAAAATTAAAACCATGCCCTGCATCGCGGCATAATAAAGATAAAATCTTCGTACATAAAGATTTATCCGCGTCTAGCCACGTATTTTTAAGAGACGACACAGTTAGAGGAGCCCTACAACCTCCCTACTCTGGTCCTTACAAAGTAGTAGACCGCAACGACAAATTTTTTAAAATTAAGGTAAAGGGCAAAATCGTCACGGTAACTATAGACCGACTTAAACCGGCCTATCTACTCGCAGACCCTAACCCCGCACCAAATCCTACTCCTTTCCCCAATCCTAGTCCTGTTACTAATCACGAAACCGTTCCAACTCAACAGAACACGGCACCTGAAGACTGCGTGAAAAGAACACGGTCAGGTCGCATAGTCCGGTTTCCTAATTACTATCGACCGTAGTGACGGTCTCCGAGGGGGAGTGATGTAGCCTACTTACGTATACTACATATATCATATATACCTAGTTATATTTATATAAATATATCGATTCACGTATATTTCATATTTATTATTACACAAGCACAATATTTATATTAATTCGTAAGTATTTATTATTATATACATTTGTTTGTCAAATTCATTAAATTAATCAATTTTATATTTACAAATTACACAAATACAATATTATCCATACGGGAAGTTAAATGACGTATAATATTAATAATGTCGTCATGCATTGGAACCGTGTCGTACATTGGAATGCAGCATGGCGGCGACCCGGCCGGCTGCGTAGGAGCCGCGGTTGCGAGCCGCCGAGGCACGTCATCTAGTCAGTTTCGAGACGCCCTCACGATAATACTGTGTCGCTCGGCTGCCTGCGCGCTTACGTTGTTATGGTGTATTCAGTTGCTATTGCTTATTTAGTAGAACTATTTAATCTTTCTCCTTCTCTATATATTTGTGTAAACTGTGTAAGACTTTCTCTTGTGCTATAAACTGCTTGTGCTATAAACCGCTTGTGCAATATCGAATATATTGTTTCATTGGACATTTCCTGTGAGTACCCACGAACACATATATTCTTACCACACACACTATAAGTCTCCATGTATCCCTATTGCACGCAACTTACGCAAAAGCACATAGTGATCAATTCTGTCAAAACATTTACTATAATCAGTATATATGACGTCTACTTGCGAAGGCTCTGACATGAATTGAGTCAGATAGTCACTACAAATAAGAAGGTTCGAAGTAGTTGACCTGCCACTAAGAAAACCGTGTTGCAGTTCTGAAAAACTTGGTTTTAACACTGAGTACAATTGTTTGTGTACAATTTTTTCCAAAATCTTAGCAAAAACACACAACTTAGATATTGGCCTATAATTTTCAATCACACCTTTGTCTCCTTTTTTAAA
The DNA here is from genome assembly GCA_905163395.2 of Endotricha flammealis. NCBI lineage: Eukaryota > Metazoa > Arthropoda > Insecta > Lepidoptera > Pyralidae > Endotricha > Endotricha flammealis. The sequence continues at coordinate 16,208,067 of LR990860.1, forward strand.
CACGGGTGTGATAAAAGCAGTCTTCCAGATGACAGGCATAACACCATCCGTGAGTGATCGAGTGTACAATAACGAAAGCGGGAGTGTAAGACTCTTGGCACAACGAGATATGAAATACGGAGGAAAGCCATCAGGACCTGCACTCTTATTTATGTCGACTGTTTTTAGCAGCTTATAAACTTCAAGTTGTAATATTTCTATTTGTCCAATATCAGATGGGGTGCTGCTATGAGGATTATAATCATAATTTGTTATTAAATGATTATCAGAACTATGTAAAAAATTGGAACTAAAATGATCACTAAACATATTGCATATACCGATACCATCACTTGACGTTAAGTGGCCATAACGCATTGATGCAGGATAGGCATTGCTATTTTTCTTAGACTTAACATATGACCAGAATGATTTTGGACATTTCAGAATATTATTTTCAATGTGCGCCATATAAGTTGTATACATTTCCTTTTCGAGTATTTTAGCACGGTCTCTAAGTATGTTAAATGATTGCAGGTCCGATAGATTACTATACTTCTTGTATTTATTATGATATTTGTACTTTTCTTTTATTATTTTAATTAGCGGCGATTTATACCAAGGAGGGTATTTAGAAGATAATTTCTTTATACAAGAAGGTATAAATTCCTCACGGATAGTGCTCAAGACATTATAGAAATAAGTTATCGCCTCCTCAAGTGAGCCCTTGCAAAATTCCAGAGACCAATCAATCCCATCCAGAGCCCCACATATACCATCATAATTACCCTGTTGATAAAGAAATTTACTATGAGGGCAAGTTACTAAGGAAGGAGCTTGTACAATGTCTGATTTAATACAAAGTGGCCTATGATGGGGGTCTTCGGGTACCAGTGGGTCCGCGCATGTTTCTACTGTAATTTCAATATTTGAGAATACAAGATCAGGAATTCTATTGTTTATATTGATGTGAGAATTGTATTGCAGTAAATTACTTAAATCAAAAGTATCTAATAAAGTAGTTTGCCCTATTCCTTGCATGTTCGAAGGGGACAAGGAATTACCAAAATCATTAATGTTCCACTTAATATTAGGCAGGTTAAAGTCACCAAGTATGACAAAGAAGTCCTCAGGTTTATTCATAGTAACGTCCCTTAAACTGTTCGAAAAATTTGATATCTGCGTTGAAAAATCATTACCCAAATTTTGACGACACATATACACAACACAGATGTGGAGTTTAAATTTTACCTTAGGCTTAGATCTAAACAATGTTAGGGTAACCCACAGGTCCTCCGCAGACGAGCACCAGTCGGGATGGTCTTCTGCCAATATGTCCCGGCGGACAGCTATCAGCACCCCACCACCATTCACTTGACCCGTGGCACTATACGGCCTATCACGTCTCCAAGTAATGTAACGATCGTCAAACAATTCACTATTATTAACACTCTCATTAAGCCATGTCTCTGTTAGGCATATAACGTCGTAATAATTATAAATACTTAGATTCCTAAAGAAAACAGTTGTCTTTGTCCGCAGTCCCCGAACGTTCTGATAATATATATTAATCATTATAATAATAAAAATTATTGACGAATATGCGTATTAATAAAAATATAAAAAAAAAATATAAGCATACGAAGGGTACTTTCGAATTTTTTTTGTTTAAAATGATATGGTTATTCCAATGTTTAAAATAAAGCATTTGAATCGTAACTCCAAGCAAATAAGGCGCATTATTGCTCCAATGCGATGTACAAGAAAACCAGTCCGAGCCGAGCAACAAGCGAACAGCAGTAAGCGTATAGTAGTGCGTAAACAAGTCTGAGGTTCTCAAGGTGAGCAGATCTAATAGAAAAGTAATATAATATTATTATATCGATGAATGACAACAATGACTTTACTCCGATTCTACTTTCTACTTTAGGTCGGACAGTGACCTTATGTTCCTTGTTGGAGCCGTGGGACTCTTTCTTATGAAAATCTTGCAACCCCTCACCCAAACATAAGCAAAACCCTGCTCCTTAGCCCACAATTTTGTTTTATTAAGTAAAATCTTGTTGTCCATTGTCAAGTGGTCATTAACAAATATTCTCCCATCTCCGCTAAGACCCAGGTCTTTTGGTGTGATTAGCTTGCAGATCCTGGCCGCTGCTACAAAATTCTCCTTCTGATATCTATTGTTCAATGATACCACTATTGTTTTATCCGTAGTGCCTCGCATTGGTACTCTCGCGATATAATTTATTTGTTCCTTGGGCACTACGCAATTAATCTTATCACAAATTTTAGACATGATCTTGAATAAGTCCTCGGAACTGGAGTGTGGGACACCCTTGATCTCTAAATTGTTCAGACGCATTCTCTGTTCATTTTCTCTCATCGTGTTTTCCAGTGTCTCCACGCGCTGCTGTAGAAGAGAAACATCCTCTTTGGTCTTTTTCAGACTTTGTACCTCCAGTTCTAGTCCCTGTACTCTATCATTTAAACTATCTATCGAACCATGAACAAAATCCAATGAGGTTTTAATGTTGGTGATGTCAGACTCGATCTTCTTTAGGCCAGCTAATTCCTCTTGGATGGCTTTCACACTCTGAACCAAGTCCGGCAAGGATGAAACTTTAGATGATAGCGTCTTTAACTCCATCATAATACTCTCCATATCTGCTGGCACTGGCGATTTAGTGGACGCAGACCCATGTGTTGTAGGTATAACTAGGGGGCTTGTCGAACCGGGAGCCTTGCAGGAACTACATTTCCATGTAGCTTTCCTGTCACCTAATCTGCGATATCCTGCCTCAGTGATGCTAGCGCACTGGAAGTCAAATTTGCCATTGCAGGCCGAACAATGTGCTCCATCTCTTGCCTCTTCATTACAACGTTTGCACTTGAACATTTTCAAAAAGTTATCAAATTAAGTCAATAATTATTATATAGTTTGGGGAACTTAGGTCCGCTCAGACTTGGACTGGAGTATTGAACACTGTGCTATACTGTAATGTGTATGTGTGCGTAGCAGCGAGAGCTCCACGGGTTGTCGTAGGTCAGGGTATCGGATCGTTAATTAGAATATTAAAAATGTTTTTCGTTATTACTCACGAACCCGTCGACGTACAGTGTTCACACTCACACCACTAGATAGCTCTTCAAATTAGCTTAAAATATATGTATAACACTTATGTAAACTATAATTTTTTACCACATAAAGATATAATTTTAACGGAGAAATAAAAACAGACTATTAATATTGGTACGTTTGGGACGGTATGATGCTACTATTTTTGTTGGAAAATCTACACATGCATGTATGATGTAATGTAGGGAACGTTATAAGTAATCATGGGCTCTTAATAATAAGTTTAAGTAATGAGATTTCGCAATTCTATTAAAAAATCTAAATCGGGACATCAAACAGTTTAAATTGAATTTTGACTCTAATCTTGGCCCGAAGAATTTAAATTGGTTAAAATGAAATCCTTTGATACAAGAACGGAATTGGCAAATTGTTTCTGAAGTTGCTCTGCCTTGGCGCAACCTTTGTGCTATATATTTTTTTATAGCAAGCAAACAGGCAATTGGTCCGCCTGATGGAGTGTGTGGTTTTATTATTAGTGGAGATTATATTTGGACGACCTCCGTGGCGTAATGGTTACCATGCCGAACCGCCACCACCAAGAATATTATTATTCAAACATAGAGAGAGAAGGGAAAGAAAGGGGACTAGAAAGGAGTGGAATTCCGGAAAAAATATTTTAGAAAAAGAAATTTCCGTTTTTTCGTTGACCTACTTTTTGTCCTATTAGTAGGTCTGTCGGGGTCCTAATGTTGTCTATGTTAATACAATTGTCTTTTTATTTAATCTGCTTTCGTAACCGTGTCCAATTGTAATTTTGTAATTTCAAATTAAATATTGTTTCATTTGGCTAAATTTCCTTCGGTGTAATTCAATAAACTGTTAAGGTTATTATTAGCAATTTGCATGTCAATCAGCAACCTTGATAAAGTTAAATTAACTCGCTGTTTACACTAAATATATATTTAAATACTATAAACATAAGTCGAGGTTGTTGAAGTTTATTTATTAAATAATAAAATAATAATACTTAATACAATAAAAACATTAGTAGTACATCAGAAACATTTTAGAAATAAAGATAGATCGAAGAAGGTAGAAGAGGATCATTTTGATTAGTTTTCTTAATGTTAGAGAATGTCTTTAGGCATTAGTCCACCAATTGTACTCTCAATCGTGCAATAAAGAATAAATATTAATACATTTTTTTATTTATCAATAGTCTTAATCAACAATAGTTTAATTTTCAAGGGAGGGGAAAAAAGTGACGATTCGAAAGTGCTTGTAATATGCCTATTTGAATAAAAATATTTTGATTTTGAGTACTCATACTGTACTATGTAATGAATGACTTTCATAACATTTATTAGCAAAAAAGTTCTTAGTTCTCTGCACTGCTCATCCCTTTCATTAGTTGACGGTACAAATATTATAACAATCCCATCTATAAAATAACAAGATGCTACTTCTGCAACTTTTGATAGAATGAACAGACTGTCGTTATTTGAAAAGTTGGAAGATTCGAGAATAACTTACGCCATTACCAACCCTTTGTTTTGATACTACGAAGTTCCAGGTGTATCTCAGGGCTGCGTGAATTGCAATTATAATCGAGATATACAGGAGAAATAACTGTGTCAAAACGTTGTTGATTTAGTTCTTCCTACTTTATTTTTATTTTTTATACCACAAAGTTAAGCCTATAGATGCTTGCAATACCGGGGGTATCACTCACGCGTTGCCAACCCTCCCAACCCCCCAAGTAGCGCTCTGGAGCTTCTCTCACCGTAAGGAACACAGCATGGCCGAGACCAATGCTATTTGGCTAGGATCTTCTGTAAGGTGGAGGTCCTTCCCCAGATGGGCTTCTCCGATTTGAGCGGATTATCCGCTATGCCCTACTTCTATAAACTTCTTCCTGTTTCCTTCCTCTTCCTTCTTTCTTCATAGGTAATGCATCCAAGATTCATGTAGTTGTGAATGCCTATGAGCAGCGGTGATTGCTTATCATCAGTTGACCCACTAGCTGGTTTGCCGTGTATCAAAAATAAATTCAGAAGATACATGATTAAATGATAATTGTGAAGAGCACGCAAGCAAAAAAGCAAATGTAAACTAATAAGTATGTAAAGCCGAGAACATAATTAGCTATGCAGGAGACGTTTCTAAGTCAGAAAATATAGTAAATATAATTTGTTAGATATATTAATCATGGCTCAGTCAATGAGATAAATATGGATTTCTAATGTTATTACCTTGTTCAAAACTTTATTATCATACTCTGAAAGTTTCTAGGTACCTACTCGTATTAGCCGTATTAGATATTAACAATATATCATCCAGATTATTATATCTGACTAACACTAGATCAAACTTAAACAATATTACTAACCGTAATCCAGTTATAAAGCAAGCTTCATCTTGAGCAGACATCTTATTTATCTCAATTAAAGAAACTTCGCTAGCCGTCGGCCATATCTGAACTTTGTTCTGAATCTCTGAGAATGTCTACGTTTAAACTCGATCTTTTGTAAAGATACTATAATCTTCTATCTACAATTGTGGAAAGTACGTCGTCATGAAAGTCAAGTACATAAGTAGGTAGGACAGAAAGTTGGATTTGATTTCTGCTCGGGGCAAACATTTCTGTGATCTTCATGGCTGAGATGGCATTTTTGTTTGTTCTCGAGTCTGGGTGTACAGTACTAGCTTACTTTGGGATCGGGAGGCGCTATGTAAAATTGTGTAGAATTATAAAGAAAAGAAATCAGACGGAGAGGTTAACAAATGTAGTAGGAAATTGACGAGTAGTTGAGGATGCAGGGGAAGACTATAAATTATGGAACCTAATTATTTTCTTCTTTTAAAAATTCTCTTGTCGATGTGGCAGCCTCAATTTACCTCTGTCTTGTGCCAGCTTTTTCACCTCTCTATAAGATACGACAACGCCTGATTTCTCGTGCACTTGACCAATGTAAGCTCTTCTCGGCCTTTTTTTCCTCTTCATAATAAAACCTGTCTGTAATTATATTTAGATTTTTTCCAAGTTTTATGGTATCATCTAGATATTTCAGAAACTTTATGGCTTATGAGCAGAATTGGACTTCAGTAGTGCTTCAGTACTTGTAATAGTTTTTGTGTCTTTAAGTGTTTCAGGTACAAATATTACACATTTAGAAATAAAATTCTAGGCAGGTAATATCACAAAGATTCTATACTTTTTTATCTGAGATCAAGTACACTTCGAGTTTCGAGATTTCTTGTTTAGTGTACTTGACCTTTTGCTTAGCACATTATACAACAGGCAAACAGCTTTTATATACCTAGTCAATTCGTATAAACGGCGGGACATAATTGGGATGTCACCTGTTCCGAATTTCCATAATTGCAGTCACGCCCGTCGAAATATCTCGGTCTGCGAACGATATCGGGTTCGGAATGCCTGAATTTCAACGCCCTTGGAGATTCCAAACGAATTGTGATCGTTCACAATTTCGGGGATACCTCCGTGTTGTGAGGGTTTTTACGTGAGCCCCCAGGGGTATTGGCTGATCGAGTTTCAATGAAATATATTTCTATTGTATTTTAGTAAATACCAATGAAGATGGATGGGTAGGGAGGATGTACGTGGTAAGAAATAATCTCTCTGTAATAACATAAACAACTTATAGAAGAGAATGGAATAGTAAACTTGGTTAAAATCATCGTATTATGTTAGATACCTATGTATAACAAAAATAATGATCATGATGATGTGGATACGTTCCTCAAATTTCAAACTGCTACGGCTACGGTAGAAAGTTGTGTCGTACGCACGAGTCTTTCCCACGTTCATTAAACTTTCATACATAAACACGTGCAGGAATGTGAAGAATGCAGGTCGTCGAGACGAATGCTGAAATTATTGATTTAAAAAAAAGGTTTTAATGGTTGCTTGACTCTGGATCGTGGCTATAAAACCAGCTCGCTGAGAATAAAATATATAAAGGGCTCATAATAATCATAGACATTAAAAGGTATAATAAAATTACACTAGTCAAAAACAAAATAAAGGCCACAAATGTGAAGTGTCTTAAAAACCATAAAGAATTTTTGTTGTGGTTCCTTTTGAATAATTTTCACAATAGAAACATTATAGACAGATCAATCTGTAACATAACATTACAATAAATATATAGGGACAATTCATACAGATTGAGCTAGCCCCAAAGTAAATTCGAAACTTGTGTTATGGGATACTAACTCTGTATTATTGTTAATTAAAATATCCGTTGAGGTCTTCAGAGTATTTATTTTAATTACAATATAAGTCTTTTCTTATTATTTAATATTAGTAACTTAGTTGCTCGTACGTCGTCCTGCGCGTACACAGAGCCAATACGGAAGACGTCACTGTCGTCTGTCACTTTGACATTTCACATTTCTAGATGGGACGTTCCGTTCCATTACATCATCCCCCTTTTTTTTTAAAAAAAACTAATACACATCTTCTTAATATTATCCTTAATATTATCCTTTTAATATTAATATTATAAAACACTAATTAAACTTATTATTATTACACGTATTATTAATAAACTAATACAAATCTTCCTTTTAATATTAATATTATAAAACACTAATTAAACTTATTATTATTAACATTATTATTACACGTTTTATTAATACCTCTACCCCTGGTATCCAACCAGTGAGAGTGCACTCAAGTGAGCCACAAAGTCTACACCGCCGCTGGTCTTATGTGTAAAGAAGTTCTAGTGTAATTTACATTATTCATATCTAATATATTATATGATCTAAAAGCATTACAACTCTGAATCATACCACGTAACCATACATTTCTGTTAATATCTTTTTTAAACCATACATTTTGACCAACATAAAATTCTTTTTTAATTCTACTAGACTTATTATAATTTTTTATATTTCTATTTATAATCTTATCAAATTGTTTTTTAATATGTTTATTTACTTTTGGCTCTAAATATTGTGAACTTACAATTAACTTTGTTTTTAAATTTCTATTCATTAACAATTCACTTGGTGTTAAAGTTGTGCCCGACACAGGTGTAGATCTATACTTTAATAAAGCTACTCTATAATCAGTTTTATCTTCTTGACATTTTAGTAATATTTTTTTAGCAATCTGTACACCACGTTCTGCCATGCCATTCGACTGAGCATATCTAGGGCTAGAGAAAGTGAATTTAAATCCCCACTCTTGTGCAAATTGTTTACATTCCCTCGAATCACATGGTACATGGTCTGCTATTATTTCACTTGGTATTCCAAATACACAAAAAATATCTTTTAAACTATTAATTACTGAGTTTGCACTTTTATTACTTAACAATTTTATATCTAACCATTTTGAGTAGTAATCATAAATAACTAAATAGCCTTTATTTTTAAAATCCATTATATCAATTCCTATCTTTGAAAATGGCAAACTAGGTACCCTATGCGGCAATAATGGTTCCTTTATATTATTATTTTGATACATTTGACAGGGATAACATTTCTTAACATGTTCTTCAATATGACTATCCATGTAAGGCCAATAATACAACTGTCTGGCTAGTTGTTTCATTTTTGTCATGCCAATATGACCTTCATGTAAATTTTTTAAAAACGATATTCTGAGATTTTTAGGTACTATTAATCTGTTATTAAAAAATACTAAATTCTCATCTACACAGAGTTCTCCTCTTAATTTATAATAATTATGTAAATCATTTGGAATATTATTAGTATTACTAGGCCAGCCATCTTTAATATATTCAATTAATGTTAACAATTCTTTATCTTGTGAACTTTCTGCAATTAATTGCATTTTTTGTTCTTCAGTACATTCCAAATTATGTGATAAGCCTAGACAATGAATGACTTCATACATATATGATTCATCAACATCACTGACTTTCTGATATGATCTAGATAACAAATCTGCTATAAACATCAGTTTTCCTTGCAAATATTTAAATTCTATATTATATTTTAATAACTTAAGTGTCAATCTTTGTAATCGGGGTGACGGGATTTCATGTAAATGTTTCTTTAACAAACTCTCTAGCGGTTTGTGATCATTAACTACCGTGACCTTCCGGCCATAAATAAAATAATGAAATTTTTTAGTTGCCCATACAATACTCAATAATTCTTTTTCAATTTGCGAGAAATTTCTTTCCGCAGGTGTTAAACTTCGAGAAGCGAAGCATACTGGTTTAGAGTTCTGTAACAAACAGCAACCTAAGCCATCCTTAGACGCATCACATTGCAATACAATTGATAACTTAGTATTAAAATTTTGTAAAACTGGGGCTTCAGTAATACTTTTCTTAATATTATTAAACACATTTTCATGAATATCCGTCCATAACCATTCCACATCTTTTTTTAATAATAACTGAAGCGATGATGCAATATTAGCCATATTAGGTACAAACTTTCTTAAGTAATTGACCATACCTAAAAATATCTGCAATTCTTTTTTATTATTAGGACTTCTCATATTATTAATGGCATTCACCCTTTCCGGGTCTATCTTCATGCCCTGTTCAGAAAAAATATGGCCAAAATATTTAACTTCTTTTAATTTATATTGAAATTTATTCTTATTAAAGCGAACATTATGTTCCTTAGCCCGTTGAAACACTTTATTTAATATTACATCATGTTCTTGTTCAGTGTCCCCGCAAATTAATAAATCGTCACAATACACTATTACACCTGGTATGTCACCAAAGGCCAATTCACTGTATCTTTGAAATATTTCAGGTGCTACTGATAAACCAAATGGCATTCTTAGAAATTTATAACAGCCAAACGGACTGTTAAATGTACATAAATCATTAGAATCTTCCGTTATTTTAATATTATAAAAGCCATCTGACAAATCTAGCACTGAGAAATACCTTTTATTACTTAATTTTGACACAATTTCATCAATGGTAGGTATCAAGTGATGTTCTCTTATTAATACTTTATTAAGATCTTTAGGATCTAAACAAATTCTTAATGAACCATCCTTTTTTTCAATTATTACTAAATTGCTTACAAAATTTTTTGGATGTTCAACCTTTTCAATGACTTTGTGCCTCACCAGAGTTACCAACTTCTCCTCTAAGCGCGATGTCAGTGCGTTAGGCACCCTGCGCGGTGGTCTCACAACTGGCTCCACCCCTGGTTGGACACGCAGTTGCAGAGGACTCCTAAACTCTCCAACTCCCTGAAACAGTTCAGTGTTTCTTTTAATGACACAATCTTTTTGATTATAAGTTTTCACAGTATTAATATTATTACTTTTTATCAAATTAAGTTGACATAATGATGCTAATCCTAAAATCGGTTTTACTTTTTCTTTTACTATTAAAAATTCTGTACTTATACTTTCATCACAATCTGTTTTAAAAAGTTTTAACGTGACTTTACCCTTAGGGGTTATTTTACCCCCTCCGAAGACCTCAATTATTATTTTTGTCTCAGATAATCTTATTTTCCTTTCATCATCGACAATTTTTCTTAAATCATGAATACTTAGTACATTAATTTGAGCTCCGGTATCACACTTGAAAAATACTTTTTTATTCTCAACTTGGAGAGACTCAATCCACTCATTATTTTTCAAATTTATAGAGCAGACTTGGCATAAATCATGTACATTATTATTAGACTCCTCATAATTAATATTATTTACTTTATTATTAGTAAATTTGCACCCTTGCGCAAAATGGTTCAGTTTATTACAATTACTGCAATGTTTCCCATAGGCTGGGCACTGCCTCGGGCCATGCTCCTTACCACATTTCTTACAATTGTAAAAAGATTTATTAAAATTATTTTTCTGACTATTATTCTTAACAAATGACCTATTATTCGTTTTATTATTATTAAAATACTTAGCTCTACATTCCGCAGTGGTGTTCTGTTGCTGCGATGACTTCTTCACCTGCACCTCATGCACCTCTGAGTTGGTCAGCACTTTGATGTGTTCTCTGGTCATCTCCGCAGATCGACAGATGTCCACGGCCCTTCCTAGGCTTAAGTCCTTGACTTCTAGAAGCTTCTGCTGTATCCTCTGGTCACGTACACCAATGACGATCCTATCCCTCAGCATTCTTTCTGTCTGGTCTCCGAAGTTACAATTTTCTGCCAGTTTTCTTATGTGTGTGTAAAATGCATCAAAGGATTCACCTTCTTCTTGGTTTCTTTTATTCAAATTGAAACTATTAATTACCTCATTTTGCTTCGGCTTAAAGTAATCATCAAAAATTTGCAAAATTTCGTCCAATTTCGCTTTTTCATCTAACTTCAATACATTGAAATATAACTCTTGGGCTTGCTGTCCAATGCAATTTAACAAAATCGCGGCTTTCCTCGTTTCTGCGAGTCTTTCGTAGCCAGCAGCCATTAAAAATACTTTAAAACTTTGCTTGAAACGTTGCCATTGAGGCCAACAATTTTCAATATTATCCAAATTCAAGCATTGTGGCAGTCTATATTCGAAAGCACCTATATTATCCATCTCATGTGTAGTTTCTTCCATAATTAGTAATTAATTGTGCAACTTTACCAATGTTCACGGCGTGGTTTCTTACCGGCGGCGTGGCGTCGTCGAGTAAAATCCTTACAAATCTTCGTGAGTTCGTTGCCTCTTCAGCTGCGCCATGTATTATTGTTAATTAAAATATCCGTTGAGGTCTTCAGAGTATTTATTTTAATTACAATATAAGTCTTTTCTTATTATTTAATATTAGTAACTTAGTTGCTCGTACGTCGTCCTGCGCGTACACAGAGCCAATACGGAAGACGTCACTGTCGTCTGTCACTTTGACATTTCACATTTCTAGATGGGACGTTCCGTTCCATTACAAACTCAACGATATTATATTTTATAACAAATACATATATAGATAAACATCCAAGACCCGAGGCCAATCAGAAAAAGTTCGTTTTTTCATCATGACCCGACCGAGGATCGAACCCGGGACCTCCTGGGTGGCGACAATATTGTAGTAAACGTTAAATAAAAGATGTGGTTGTTTATACTTAGTAGGCACGAAATTGCAAATGGCCCATATTTTGTTTTGACGTCATTGAAATATTTCGGGAACTTTGACCTGTCATAACGTTGGACAATTCCGCAAAAAAAACAACACTCAGTTTGTTATTCAATGCTAATAAAAACCTCGGACGTTGACCCGAGATGCAGCTGACGTAAGAAAAATTGTTTGTCCGTAGACCCGTACAGCATCTCTGCTTCCTTGTTTATTATCATGGCAAAACAGATTCGCAGGGTACAAGCTTAGATTGAAAAAGGAAAAGGCGAGAATTGTACAATTTGGCCATACAACAAGTAGATAGAATTTCGTGAAAGTAATTTGGGATTGATTCAATTTGTGCTGGATACAACATAATTTGCTTTATGTAAGTAAATATTGCTATTGTAGTTTTTTTAAATAAAATATTTATGAAAGTAATAGAGTACCTATAGGATGGCTTTTTATATCATACTAGTAAAACCCTCGCAACTTCGTTTGCGTATATCTCGCTTGAATGGGAATTTTGAAAAATCCTTCCTCAGTATACCCCTAGACGCCGTAAGGAATCTACATTCCAAATTTGGAATCTCTTACGATTTGGGCTGTGCTTTAATATATGCAGGCAAACAAGGAAGCTACCTGATGGATAGTGGTTACCGTGTATAAGCAGTAACGCTGGGATAAAAAGTAATAGGAAAGGAGTTGGGCCCCAGGATTTTTCACTTTTAACCAAATGCATCACTGCTTCACACCAATGTTCTGTAAGAGGGTGGTAATTGCCCAGTCGTGATAGCACATTTCAAAAGTACCACCACTAACTAAAGTATTATAGATAGTGAAACCCGTATTTATTTATACACAGTAGCGCCATCTTTATCAGACTTTGATGAAATCCTACGGGAATCGCGTACTTTTCGGGATAAAAGTACCCTGTGTGTTAATCCAAGGTATCAGCTACCTACATACCAGATATCGTAAATATTGGCCCAGCCATTTGAGCGTGAAGAAGTAACAGACATACACATAATTTTCTCCTTTATAATATTAGTAGTAGTTACTCTTAATCCTTGATAGATGTTGAGAATAATTAACATAAAACAACCCAAAGCATAATTGAGAATGGTTTATTTTGTTTATGTCAATGTTGTTAATGAGTGACGCTAAACTATACATTTCAAATCGTAATGGAACTTATTTACAAATAATTTTTGTTGCATTTTTACAAACGAAAAAGAAGAGGAGTTGCAATTCCAGATCTTTCATTTACCTTTTAAGGTCCTTTTAAATAATTCTGCTTTTCAAAACTGTTTGCAACCTTGCCAATTGTGAATAAACAATTCTACTGTGATGTAAATTACGACAGTCTGAGGCAACCCAAAATTAACACTGCTTAATTTATTTATCAGATTTCACTACGTCCCTGTAATCTGAGGCCAGGCCACACTCAGGGATCGAATATTGAATTAATGTATGCTAGTGAGTGACATAGAGATGATTTACAACATACGGTATGGTGAATGCTGACTTAGACATATGGATTAAGTAAGACCCTAATTTGTGTAATCCTACTGTATGGGATAGATTTTTTATACCACTAAGGTGGCAAACAAGCTTACGGCCCGCTTGATGGTAAGCAGTCACCGTAGCCTATGGACGCTTGCAACACCGGGAGTATCCCTCGCGCGTTGCCGACTCAGTTAAAATCTTTTAATGTCCTTTTTGAAGAACCCCATATTATAGTCTAATTAAAGGAAAGACCGCAGCAGGGATCTCAGTCTACAGCTTTAGCGTTCGTCGGAGGAAACTCCTCTGAAATCACGAAAGTACGCGACCATTAGGGCAGTGCCTATAAGGCGGAACAAAGTTCGTCGGGTCAGCTAGTAAGTAATAAATATTTAGGACATCTCCTTTTAAAAAAATATATGTAAATATATAGGGACAAATCTGGGCAAATCACTATGTTATTAATATTACAGAACGATAATTAATTGGACAAAATAAACGAAGGTCAATCTAAGGTCAGTTTAGACTAGTTTAGAGGAAGTGATCTTTTCATTAATTATGAGAATAAAGATTTCTTTACCCGTAATTATATTAAATTATTAAAATAAATAGGTCTGTATAACAAAAGTTATGTGAATTTAAAGTCAATTATTAAATCAACCCGTTTCATATTCTCCGAATGTATAAACGCATATTGACCACAATTATTTACTATTACAATTTTGGCAGGCTGTTAGTTATAATCGTTATCTATAGAGCAGTGAAAAATTTGAAATTGAAAATATTTTTGATAGCCGACTGTAATAATAAATATGTGTGTTCACCTAATTATTTCTTATCGTTTCGTCTATTTTAAACTCGTAGCGTCATTCGTCCGGTACGTTGGGAAATAAAACCATTTGTGCACGACTTTATGACTTTTAAGTTAACAAAGTTGCTTTGATAGTCTGCTGGTCACTGCACTTCAATATATGATAAGAGAATTCATTCTTAGCTCTACACTCTCACGAAGACAACTGAAGTGAAGAAAAGTTAGACACGAAGTGAGAAAAAGGAAAACCAAAGACGTAGTGGGACGAAAAGGTCGCATTTTTTTTAAACTATTGAAAACTAATATCGTACTTCTGGTTGGCTTTTAGTTTTTTTATATTGCTTTTGTTGCACATAATTGTTATTTGCAAACCGAAATGTTAACGCATGCTTTGGTTAACCTGAATTGCAGTTACAGTTAACAGAAAATAATTTAGAGTAATTTATATATCGTGTATTACAAATTGCTTTTTGATGGAAAGTGGTCACCGCCGCCCATGGACATCAGCAACACCAGGGGCACTACCAATGCGTTGGCCACCTCTGAAAAGACCTGTACTTATGTTGACCCTATAAATACATAAAACAACCCTCCATTTATAACACCTTTCGAATAACATTATAGTTATACCTACCTACCTATAAATTATTTGGTGATGTAACAATATCAGTGTGTCTCCCCAGGTAGCACGAAATTATTTTGAAATTGCTTATCGACCAGACAGGTAACAACGGTCGGTGTATTGAGATTAAATTATACTTCGGGGTATTGTTAGGCACCCGTGGAGTTTTAATAATAGTTTACTAGTATCCACACGTGGTTTTCACCTTTTTAATTGTTTAAAATATAGTTTCTTGCCAGTTCTTCTTAGTACAAATCTGCCGTCTGAACTGGTGGTAGGAAAAAAATTGTGACGATTTGAAAGTGCTTGTAATAGGCCTATTTGAACATACTGTGTCTGTCGTGTCGCGACAGAAGGATATCAAGAATTACTTAAGGAACCTGTGTAGTGGCGCATGATGACGTAGAAAGAAACTGGTGTGTCAATTCAGAAGGAGAGTTTAATTTATTTATACGCATGAGATCATAACGCTCTACATTGTGTGTGAAGTATCCTGTCGTGATAAAAGGATACCGGTCTCATACATTTATACGCATGACGTCATAACGCTCTACGTCATAGAGCGTCTACGACGTAGAGGGCTTCGTACCGAAATGCGCAGCGTAGGTCAGCAGTAATGTAAGTTGGAAGTCGCTGGACGCAGGCCGCTGCCAGCCGGTCATATTGGAAGGGTTTAGGGGAGGCTACTGGACTTCTTGTGGCTGAGATGATGATGATGATGAGTATTTTGAGCGAAAACGACGGTAAAAGCTATAAATAATGTCAGATAACCGTTTTTTCGGGTATTTGACTTGAGCCAGAATGCTAGCAAAAGACGGAAATTCCGTCAGACGTTAACGGGGATTTACTTTGTCGCTTTTGACCTTAATCTTCAGCGAGTTATAAAATACACGGTTTGTAAAATGTTGCATTCTAAGTACCACTTAAAGATAAGTGCAGAATGTTGAAACGGTGTTTTTGTAAGTTTAAACCGAAAAGGAGGAACTGTTATCGCCACGTTCTTATAGTCATTCATTATAAACAATAGTTTTTAACTCAAACTACCAACAGTTCCTAAAATTTTAGTCTCCTAACAGCTTTTAGGAAATTCTTAGTGGGATATTTTTTTTCATTAACGTCTAACTAAACTGTCACTCAATGCTCATCTGATTCCTAAAGTGTAGGAGGTCGAATTTCCACTCGCTATCCATCTCCTATCTGGTGCAGTAATTTCTGTAATTGATTTCAGAGCCGAATTGAATTACAAAAATGACAGAAGCCGAGCGCGGCATTCTTTGCAGCGCAGCGTTACTGGCGAGTATGTAGAACAGTCCACACAATAAATAAATAAATAGTAGGTAGTGCTGAACATATTACCAACTCCTCTATAAATTAAAGGTTTCAACATCACATCTACATTTTGAACATAAACTGATCACGTCACGTTGTTATCTTGCCGAACCACTACCAATGATAGTGACGTAAGTTCACCGACTGGAACAAGTCACATGGTAAATATCGGTACGGTATATCAATAATAATATCCTAGAACACAGTTCTTGTCACGTTTGAGACAAGATCCAGTGCGCCACGTGACGAGCGCACGTGACCGTAGACGGGATAACTTTACAAAGGTCTGGAATAAGTTAATTGTCTTGTTTATTTTGTATAGGTATTCGATTCTAAGCTATCTTCTTAGTAGCTTGTTTATATCTATACTTTAAAATTCTTTGTCCTGACTGATGGATCAATGCACAGTCTGAACTGTTGGTCGAATTAAGACACCTGAAACTTGTTTTGTGTATTCTTTTCATGACTAGTACGATGTTGCTTTGAATGTGAGTGAAAAGGGGGGGCAATGTTTGTATGGGATAACACGATTCTTTGGTCCAATCTACTTCATATTATATTGTATTTAATGAGTATATCCTTTAAACCGAAAAGACATAATAATAATAATCTTAAAAAAGTTATTTCGATATTCATTTATTTATTTAACTTTATTGACCACAATACAAAAGTACTGATACTATAGGCGGACTTAATGCTAAGTTACATTCTCTACCAGTCGATATGTTTTTGATGTAATTTTCTTTCCATCTAGGCAACTTACATAATATTATTTTATCTCGTCTTAACAAATTGATTGTCTCTTAAACTTAAGCTGTCAACAACACCGCGGAGGATGCTCACAGCAATATTGAGGGACCCAATTACTCTCAATGGGTGGGAAGTTCGCATCAGCGGCTTTACGAGACGCCCGAGCTCCCTTCACAGCTTGTTATAAAGTTTGATTATTTTTAGGTTATTATCTTCACTTCATATAACTCTTAACCCTGAAAATTACAGGACAGGTCACCATGTAATAGGGCATAAGGCCTGTAATAGCCAAGTCAAGAAGTCGCGATGGTTTAGCGCGGGGAGTTGAGCGGTAAGTACCTACACAAAAAGTTGAATACTACGAGGCGCCGCAATTGGTGGTAGGCTGGTAGCGTTCTTGCCGCACCTTCACTACTTTGTAACGAATTTATAATTTATTTAAATCGAAAACTATCACCGTACGTAAGTTTATAGGCACTAACTACATAGTTACCAAGCAATAACCGACGAATTTATTAATTAAATTTCTTCGATTAAAATGTACAAAATGTCAAAGAATATGACCCGACAAGCTCTTGCCCCGTTTTTTATGGAAGAGCTTGCATGATTCACCTGATTTTGGACTGAATTTTAATGCGATTTCCATTGTGAATCGATGAACTAGATTATATTTCAAAGTAATGGCATACTAAGTATTTTATGCCATCATAAAACCTACACACTGCGGTACAAATTGTGCCATACAGAGATACTATTGTGCTAGTCCATGCGATGGTAAAGCTGACGTTTTGGTGACAGAAGTTATGACACATTGGATTTCGGAATTAGGATTTAAAAAATATATAAATTGTAATCTTTATATATTTTGTACGGAGGTTTTATGACTTCCGGGATTGGATAGCGATAGAAGCCTCCCAATTGTTGGTAATCCACACCCGCGTTATTTGGAAATCCCCGAAAAGATTACAATAGCAGAAAATAATTCATATTTCATAATTTTTCTTCATGCTACTTGTAGACGACGCGCTGCAGCTCGTAATAATTTAGTTTTATTTAAATACGTTATACATTTGTAGAATACTTGCTTGATTTTGGCAGAAAGAATTTAATTATTCCCTTTGCCAAAATCAAGCAAGTCGATAAAATGTGAGATGAGTGGTGGTTGCCGCGCGTGAATTACGGTGGCGCCGCCCTCGCGTCGGCGCCGGTTTACGGCACCACCACCTGTCAGTTTCGTTCGCTCTCTCGTTTCTATTTTTTCGCCGGGCAGACATGTTTTTTTTCCTTATAAAGTTTGTAAAGTATTACAATAAAGTATTGCAATAACTTGTGTTTTGACCACTCCACGCCCCATCATATACAAAGCGTGGTCCATTCGGCCGGATATATACGTGGAAAACGTAAAACACAATGTTCAATACTCCACCGCAGCCCGCGAGCCGCCATAGTTCACAATACACGGTTCGCACACGCGGTGCTTGTAAAAGACTCGAACAACTGCTCGAACACGAAAAGAACACAAACACAGCGGAGCAACCGCCCACGGAGGAAAAATCCAATGCAAAAACAATGAGTCGCCTTAGTGGCAGATCCGTTGCAGCACAAAAAAAGCAACTAGAATACGAAGCCGCCCAAGCAAAGGCAGAAATAGACAAATCATTAATCGAGATAAAACTAGCCGCTGATTTAGCCGCCCTCTCCGACTCCAGCAGCCATCGCAGCCTGAAACTCGATGATGATGATGACCCTGAGGAAAAAGTCAACAAATGGTTTGAAAACAGCAACCACTCGCTCTCTAAGGAGAAGATCCACCACCACGAACCCGATGGCGGTGCCGAACTAAACAATTTAGCCAATGCTATGCACCAAACAAATGCGCAAAACAGGCTATTGATGTCCCGGTTGGCTACCTCGAAAGATCTACCACAATACAACGGTGACCCATTGGAGTGGCTTGCCTTTAAGCGGGCATATGAAGAGTCATCCAGGTTCTGTGGATTCACTGACAGTGAGAATGTGTGGAGACTGCGGAAATCACTCGGTGGAGAAGCAAAAGAGACTGTATCCTCACTTCTTATGGGCAACACAGCTCCGCACTCCATCATAGAAGCACTGGAACTCCGCTATGGTCAACCTGATACAATAATAAACAAAATTACATATCAATTGAGAAAGTTACCACCACTGTCACAAAATTACCACAATGAAATTGTGCCTTATTCTATAAAAATTAAGAACTTTGTGGCAGCGGCACAAGCAGTAGATCATACAGATTGCCTCAGAAGCCCAGAATTAATAACTTCAGTGATCTCCAAGTGGCCCAGCATTCTCATAAACAAATGGGCAGACTACTACAGTGTAAACTATAATATGGAAAAATCCAAGTTTGAGAAAATTGCAGACTTTTTGTTTGATGAGGCAAGGAAAATATCAACTGCTAGCTTGTCTTATATTCATAATCAACCTGACTTCAAAAGGAAGTTTGATGATAGAAAGCACCATACAGCACTTTTATCTGAAAATCAAGACGTCTCAAATTGTAAATTCTGCCAAATACATAAGCACAAATTAACAGAATGTTATCGTTTCAAGCGTGCTATGACTAAGGATCGATGGCGTTTTGTAAGAACACACAGACTGTGTCACAAGTGCCTCATAGCAACCCATGAGCGGGATACTTGCCCTGAAGCAGTGTGTGGTGTTGGTGAGTGTGCCTTGCCACACCACAGACTGCTCCATTGGAAACACCCATCGTCGTCCAACTTAAATAAAGAAGCTGTTGCGTCATCATCCAAAGAAACTGTTGTGTCATCATCCAAAGAAACTGTTACCCATGCCAACATAGATACTAAAAAATCTTGTGTGTTTTTGAAAATTGTGCCTATAAACTTACATGGACCTAGTGGTATAATTGGTACGCATGCACTGCTTGACGATGGTGCGACTGTGTCTCTAATATCATCTGACATTGCTGATCGCATCGGTTTGAGTGGTCGTAAGGAAAGTTTGTGTGTGCGTGGTGCCTGGAACACTGAACTAATGTGCCATAGTGAAATAGTGAACTGTACAGTAAGTAATGCAGATAATAAAACATTTGAACTAAGAGCGAGAAAAATAAGTGAATTAAATTTACCAGTGCAAAATTTATCGAGTATTAATTTAGACAATTATGAACATTTGAGACAGTTGCGTGGAAATATATTAACTTGTGCTAGAGATGTGAAACCTCAGATATTAATAGGACAAGACAATTACCATCTTATTGCTCCGATACAAACAATATTTAGCAGTAAGAATAAACCATGCGCAACGTTGACACCACTGGGGTGGTGTGTGCATGGCGTGTGTCCCTATCCCGACCGACGCTATTCAAGATCGCCAGAGTGTGCCTTACTAACAACTGCCTTTACATCACGCCACGCTGACCATTTGCCCTTCGCTTACACGAGTTGCACGGCTTACGAAGATGTCCATGACGCGGCCGCCGCCACCCCCTTACCGGAGGCCGCGCACGCCGATGACGCCTACAACGCATCAGCTGATCCGTCACAGCCATGCTGCCCGTGCGACGCGATACACACAGGCAGCGAGAATGACGCGCTTATGCACGAACTTGTTCGCAAGTTTTTTATGTTAGAAAGCATTGGAGTACACACAAAACCTAGACAAAATAAAGAAGAATTAAAAGTGATAAATATGGTGGATAATTCTGCAAAATTAATTGAAGGAAAATGGGAAGTAGGTTTACCATGGAAAGATGAAAACACAAATATGGTAGACTCATACTGCAACGCCTACCGCCGGTTGAAAACAACTGAAAGAAAAATGTTAGTTAATGAGGCTTATGCAGACAGATATAAAGATAGAATAGATCATCTATTGACAAATGGCTACGCCCGTATTCTTCATGAAAATGAAAACCCAGTACATGGGAAGTTATGGTACTTACCTCATTTTGGTGTAGACAATCCAAATAAAAAGAAACTGAGACTGGTCTACGACGCTGCCGCAACTTCTGCCGGACGCTCATTGAACGACTACCTACTACCTGGACCTAATTTGTTGGAGTCACTGCTTGGCATCATGTTGAGATTTAGAGAAAAACGTATTGGACTTACTGGTGACATCAAAGACATGTTCCTGCAAATAAAAATTAGACCAGAAGATCAACATGCATTGAGATTCCTTTGGCGCGACAATCCTGAAAAGCCTGTAGAAAAATATATGATGACATCCCTGATATTTGGCGCAAACTGCTCGCCATTCATCGCGCAGCATATTAAAAATAAGAACGCGCGACGCTATTCCAACGAGCTACCAGAAGCTGTAGAAGCCATCGTCAAAAATCATTTCATGGATGACTACATAGACTGTTTTGAAAATGCCAGTACAGCTGTTGAACGGATGAGGGATGTTTCCCACATTCACCAACAAGGTGGATTCGAGATAAGAAATTGGACATCAAACGAGCCACTTGTATTTCAAGACATACCCAATGAGAGCTTAAGCGCAGCTGCTGTGAAATTTAAAAGCGATGAGGGAAATTCAAGTGAGCGAACACTCGGACTGCTTTGGTACCCGAGTACAGATACGTTTGGTTTTGATTTATCCTTGCGACGCATTCCAGAAGATATTTTAAACTGCACTAAGCAACCAACCAAACGTCAGCTGTTATCAATAGTCATGTCTATCTTTGATGTATTCGGGTTGCTTTCTCCATTCACTGTACAAGCAAAAATTATTATTCAGAATTGTTGGAAAACAAACATGAAATGGGATGAAGAAATAAATTTAACACAATTTGAAATATTTAAAAACTGGATTACACAACTACAAGAAATTAGAGATTTAAGAATACAAAGATGGTATTTTCGTGCGCCCAACTCAGCCGAACAAGAGAGACAGAGTGATGCAGACCTGACTACAGCCCGAGTGAATGAGACGCTGCAACTACATGTCTTCTGCGACGCTTCTCCCACAGCATATGCAGCGGTTGCATATTGGCGCACACAACCAAGTGACAAAGTGTATGTGTCATTCATAGCCAGCAAGAGCCGTGTCGCACCTATAAAACCTGTCAGCATACCGCGACTAGAACTACAAGCGGCAGTACTTGGCAGCCGCCTTGCAGATACTATAATGAAGGAGCACCGATTACAACCAAAACAAAGATTCTTCTGGAGCGATTCAACGACAGTGCTTCATTGGATAAAAAATGATACCAGAAACTACAATGTTTTCATAGCCAACAGACTTGGTGAAATTGATGAACTGACCAACGCTAGCGAATGGAACTATGTACCGACACAGAAAAATATTGCAGATATAGCGACAAAAATTAACACTTACAAGCTAAAAAGTGATTGTGAATGGTTCCAAGGTCCGCAATTCCTTCATGAAAGCACCAACAACTGGATCTTCTCTGCACCTGAAAAGGAAAATATAGAATTAGACATACAATTATTAGAAAAATCACATCAAGTATGTTTACATAATGAAATCACAAAATGCAACTTACCTGTTCCGGATCCTGAAAATTTCTCTTCATGGCTGCGACTACAGAGGTGTACTGCTACTGCGCTATTGTTTATAGAAAAATGTAAGAAGTCTTCTAAGAAAGAAATTGATGCGGAGATGATGCAAAAAGCTGAGAAATTGTTGCTACTCTTCTCACAGCAACAATCATTTGCTACCGAAATCCATTTATTGAGAGCCGACAAGCCAATCCAAAATAACAGCCGGCTGCGAACCTTGACACCTTACCTGGAAGTTTCATCTGGTCTACTACGCGTTGGGGGACGGGTAGGAGCTGCAACCGATGTTACTTCACATATGAAAAACCCAGTCATATTGGACGGACAACACTCTGTAACAAGACTAATTGTAAAATTCTACCATGAGAATGCTGCTCATGGAAGTAATGAGACCGTAGTGAATGAACTGAGACAGATATATTGGCTGCTGAACCTAAGACCCACGGTACGTAATGTCGCATCTAGATGTTTGTTCTGCCGCATTAGGAGAGCTGCACCTGTCATACCGCGAATGGCTGATCTACCTGAAGCGAGAATGGCACATAACGCACGTCCTTTCACTCACTGCGGAGTGGATTTATTCGGTCCGATGGAGATAACAGTGGGCCGCCGTAGAGAACGGCGCTATGGAGTCCTGTTTACCTGCATGACTGTACGAGCGATACATATTGAGCTGGTGCCATCGCTGACTACGGACTCATTTATAATGGCACTGCGACGAATGGCGTCAAGACGCGGTTGGCCGCAGTACATGTACTCCGACAATGGCACCAATCTGCGCGGCGCTGATAAGGAATTAAAGAAATCCTACCAGGAATTGGAGGACAGCAGCGAGATGAAAGACGAGTTAGCTAACCGCAAACTAATGTGGACCTTCAACTCACCTAATAGCCCTCACAAGGGCGGAGCCTGGGAGCGTCTCATAAGGTCAGTCAAGACATCTTTATCAGTAATATTGAAAGAGCGAGCCCCTCGTGAAGAAACGCTGTCCACGCTGCTCGCAGAAATCGAGAACCTAGTAAACAGCAGACCGCTGACCCATGTTTCTGTTGACCCAGAACACACCGAGGCTCTAACACCTAATCATTTCCTATTAGGATCAAGCTCAAACTTACCGGTGCCAGGAGTTTTTGATGACCATGACCTACAGTTAAGAAAAATGTGGAGAACTGCTCAAAGACTTACCGACATGTTCTGGAGACGCTGGGTCAGGGAAGTTTTACCTACACTGATACCTCGACAAAAATGGTACAAAGAGGAGCAGAATCTGAAAACCGGAGATGTGGTTATAATCATAGATCCAAACTTACCTCGCAACACATGGCCGAAGGGAATCGTTGTGAACACGTACCCTGGAAAAGATGGGAGAATACGTACCGTAGATGTGAAGACGAAGACCACTATACTTACCAGGCCTGTAACTCGCTTGGCACTGCTTCCCAAAGTTGATTAGTGTCCCTGAAGTGACACTGGGCGGAGATTGTAGACGACGCGCTGCAGCTCGTAATAATTTAGTTTTATTTAAATACGTTATACATTTGTAGAATACTTGCTTGATTTTGGCAGAAAGAATTTAATTATTCCCTTTGCCAAAATCAAGCAAGTCGATAAAATGTGAGATGAGTGGTGGTTGCCGCGCGTGAATTACGGTGGCGCCGCCCTCGCGTCGGCGCCGGTTTACGGCACCACCACCTGTCAGTTTCGTTCGCTCTCTCGTTTCTATTTTTTCGCCGGGCAGACATGTTTTTTTTCCTTATAAAGTTTGTAAAGTATTACAATAAAGTATTGCAATAACTTGTGTTTTGACCACTCCACGCCCCATCATATACACTACTGATAAGATGAAACTCTGCTAGCATTTGAGGCTTTCTCCATACCCATGAATTGAATGACAAAAAAGGCCGCAACCGGGTTTCTTTCACCATTTTTTTATCGGTATTTTTTTAAATGTTATTCGGCAGACAAACAGGCAAGCGGACCACCTGATGGAAAGTGGTCACCACCAGGGGGCTACGGGGGTCCGTTGTGTTTATACATAAATATACATGTATATAACATGACAATATAATATACATACATGTATAACATGACAAGTGAACTTGCCTATGAAACTGTGAAGGCCTACTCTCTGAATTAAGATTTTCATCTGTCAATGTTACAAAACGTCAAATTAAATATTATGTTCATTTGTTTCAGGTAATCGCTGTCTAAGAGGCATCAGCTCACAACAGGTATCGTGCCACTTTGTACTAGGTTTGATAATTACTAGAGCGAGTCTGTTTACCCACCTTTTGTTTATTCATACGTGCTTTAACCTCACATTTTTCTAAGGATAAAGAAAATTATACAATTTCTCTCACTTACGAAGATACAGAAAACGCAATTCGGCTTCGGGAGGCCATCTTAATTAAAATGATTATTTTCTCAGCGGGTACATTAATTTCGCTTAGTGAAAAGAGAGAGAAAATTATATCCTTCCTTACCTATGTGTATTGTATGTACCTATATGAACGAAAAATAATGCGTTAAATTGTAAGCAGTAGATATTATGTTCACAATTTTTCGACAGTTTACAATCTTGCGAGATAAACTATAATCTAAAGGAATACTCAAGTGTTTTTATAATTTTACTGTGACATATGTATATTTCGCAGAAGGCGGAGGATTGCAAGCATTGTGAAAGGCTTAATATCCAGCAGTGGGTATATACAGGCTGAAGATGATATATGTATATCTATTCCTTTATAAAAAAAAAAACAAACGGAAACATTAACATTTATTGGTAGAGATACAATCGTCCGACAAGATCATTTAAACCTTAAAATAGACTTCTAAAATTGCACACGAACAACGCTTGAACATATCGCTAATAAATAATGCCATCAATCCTTTTAACGTTTTATTTACTTCGCGGTAAAGGTTTCATTGTTTTGCCATCAATATTTTCGTAATAAAACACAATACAAATAAAAAATTTGTTGGCAACGGGGATACTCGGTAATTCAGGTCGGGGAGCGCAACTCAAACACTTCGGCATTCGCCCCGCGTCGATTTCAAAATTGATATTTATAAAAGCTATTGAGCGTGGGTGAAAATGTGTTGATAACTTTTTCATGTCATTCGACAAGTAAACAAGCGTCGCCCAATGTGATTACAGTTTCTATAATCTATCAACGTGAAATCGTTAAATTGTGAAATGGCTTGTTATAAATTGTCAACTGTTCGAAGGAAGGGATTAAAATAAAATTAAAATCAAAAATACTTTATTCTGTAGGCCTCGCGGGCACTTAGACACGTCACTTACAATGAATCTTTATTATATATAAGCTACTCTATAAATTACCACCATTTCGGAAACAAGCAAAATGACCACTGGGGAAAGAAACGGCGAAAGAAACCCAGTTACGGTCTTTTTTGTCATTCCATTTTTTTATTTTATTAGTTTACATTTTTTTTATTAGTCGCTCTTACTTACAGCATTTCACAAATTGTACAGCTTCGATAGATCAATGCGTTAAATTGTATGCAGTGTTCACAATCTTTTGACAGTTTGCAATCTCGCGAGATAAGTTATAATTTAACGGTTTTTACAATTTTACGGTGACAGAATACGTAAATAAATTTTAAGGTTAATCTCTAAAAATTAAACTAAAACTAATAATAAGAATTATTATGACATCTGTGACCCTGTGGCATCGTACGCTTTCAAGTCTTAGGTACTTTTGTACTGGGCAAGCAAAAATAATAATCATTTTTTCTTTCTTTAATAAAAAAAATACCGCGCGCGTTCCTCGGTGTATTTGTAAAACAATTCAAATTGCGTGTTGAACTACTAAATAACCATTAAATCAAGTTATTAGTTAACTCTGAGTTGACTTTGTTCTAAACTAACTCGAAACTGAGTTAGTGCGGTGTCGGGAGTTGGAAAACGTTCAGGTAGCTTGTTTGTTGGTTCACGGCCCATATTTATCTAATTGTTTGTTATTGTTCAAAGTCAAACCACAATATAAGGAGTCAGAAAGACATACAGAAAGGTGAATGCCGCCAAGCGTAAGGAAAAAGTCGTCGTTAGTGTTATTTAGCCTGGTGGCTCGGTTGGTGACCTACCTTCGGCACCAGGGGGCGCGTGATCAGGACAAACATTTATAGGGTGTTCTGTTTTTCTCGAGTTTGTAAGTACAATTATAAATTAAAAAAAATAAAAACCCCCGATTCGGAAACCTCTAAATAGTAAACAAAACTGCAAACTCCTTAAAATGCTGCAGCATCAGATGAAGGTGGTCGTGTTGGTGCAAGAGACTATACCAAATCCAAATCGATCCGGTGTTGAAGTTGTTAAATCCTTTCATCAACTAGAAAAGAGCTGATTATCTTCAAACGGTTGATCAGTCTTTTTTGAATCCTGACTAAAACACTCTCGATCAAATTATCTTTTAAAGAAAAAAAAATCGTATCAAAATTGGACTATTTGTCGGAGTGTTTCCTAGGTATATAAAATTAGATAATATAACTAGTATATCTGATACCCATAACACAAGTGGGTTTAAGGTTATCTTACCTTGGGACCAGGCAGTGGCAGTAGTGGCAGTAGCTGTGTGAATTGTGTACAAATATATTTACTTTATAATCTCCAACAAAAAGATTTCATAAATGAAAATGTAAGTACCTATTCCTTTAAGAAAATGTTCACAATAAAATTATCCTTTTCTAGATCAAAAACCTTTGTGTAGTGTAAACGTATTTGCAAGGCTTTTGTATTGCAAATATTATTGATAAGAAAATACTATAATGGATGTAGATTTGTAGAATAAAGATTGATAATATTATTTGTTTTATGCTGGAACATCGAATAAAGTCTTTAACTGCATTTCTTTAATAAATATTAAAATCAAACTCGGGCTGGAAGTAAGATGAAGTGTCTTCTCTACTTTCGTATTCACCTAACTTTGATCAACTTAGCAGAGCAATGAAAGCTAAAAACGAAATAAATTATTACCGATTTGAATGGTTTTTTTTTCAAAAAGAACTATTCATTCTCTCTATGCATGTCGTGAAGGAACGTCCCCAAAAAATATATTTTTAAAGATTTGTTCTACCACTTTGATAACATACTTAATGTGTGTCTTCTTCTTCGTCGTATCGTCATGATTGAGGGACGTGATTATAGTGACTTTGCCACAAATGTGCGTAAACATGCCAAATTACAGATTTCTAGAATCGTCTCTGTGCTAGACCGCGGGTTGACATTAAAAAACTATAAGAATTCCTTGTTAGTGTAAATACGAAATCCTAAAAAAAGATAGCTGTACGTGTACATAATATTTATAATCTACTGTACAAGCAAGGGTTTATCACCGCTCTCAAACTATTCTGTATGGATGATGTGTTTGAAGCATACAAGCAAAGATGTTTATGTATCTTGTGGTTAATTCTGTTGACATCAGCAAACACAAGTTTAATTAACAGTCACAGTTTGAGTTCGTTCCGCGATATGGTTAAATAAAAGCACGTCACACACCAGAGATAATGGCGCTAGCGTCGGAAAGTAATCACATGAAACGTATTATGTTGCAATTTTCTTTGAAATAAAAAAAAACCTAAAATCCCAACAACTCATCCCGCAATCCCAGGAGTGAGCAGTGACATAATTCTCAAACTCAAACTGTCTCTATTCAAATAGATACATTACAAGCTCTATCGAATCGTCACAATTTTCTCCTACCACCAGTTCAGACGGGAGATTTGATTTAAGAAGAATTAGCAAGAAACTTGGCACTTGCTCTTTTATAATGGTAATAAGTATAATGTTGTATCCATCCAGCGCTATTTGGATTGACATTCCGCTCCGCCTATAGTACTTACTTAATTCCTCGACCTAGAGGACGACACTGAGAGAGAAAAGTCAACGGGTCTTGCTTGTTTTTGATGATGGTGTGTTTGCTAAAGGATCGCTCGCCGTGATGTGTCGATAATTTGCACCGAGGGCATCGACCGTTATTGGTAGATACAAAATATTTACTATGCGAATGCGGCTCGCACTTCACCACTCTTTTTAAGTAAAAGTAAATCATGTGTTCCAAAGAATAGACGTTGATATATGAATAAGATGTCCCACATTGTCGCGACTGACGCTTTTTGTCGGTTGTTGTCGAGGCTTTATCTCTAAATGAACATCCGTAGGGAATTAGTTTTTTTTGGATCTGAAAAGAAATAATAATTTTCGGAGACACACAGCACCTTTATTCACAATCTATCTAACTTGTTCTTATTTAGTTTGACAGTAATAATGCTTTGTCCTGAATGAATGACTGACGGAGTTGAGCCGACAGTTGTTGTTGTTGAGTCAATCTGTTGTTAGGCTATCCTAACCCGCCAATCGTAGAGACCTAGAACTTGGAGGGTGTGTTGTTTGTATGACGTAGGCATCAGATAAGAAAGGATTTTTCGAAATTTTCACGAAAATACGAAATACATGCAAACGAAGCTGAGCTGGTTGTTTGTGGAAATCACCAATAGTATTTTAATTATTCAAAATTCACTTGAAAAAGAAAACATATTTGCATAAGTAAAACCGCAGACATATTCCAGTTAAAAAATAAAAATAATCTAATGAAATTCAAACGACTTTGTTGAAAATGTCCCGTTAATACCACCGATTCATCAGTTTGGAATAAAACATTCGCGATTGTAGAACGGCGACTTCGGGCTTAAATCAAACGAGGCCTCCTTTTGTGGGCAACAACGGCCCGAAAACCGATTACGTCCTTTCGATCTACGGATGTGCGGTTCCACTTGAAGCGAAAACGAATTTTTAATTTTTTTCTTTCGTTTTTTTATGTTAGAAAGGAAAAGTGATTTAGTTATATAAAATTAAGAAAGAAATGGTTGTTTCGTTGAAGGATTATAACAAAAAACAAACAAGTAACTAAAATAAACAGTATGTATTTACAAATTTATAGCCGTGGCCGGCAGCAGCTGCGACCAGCGACACGCTGGTACTCTGTGGAAGTCTTTATAACAATATTCAAAAATTTAATAATATTTCTATTTTTATTCTAATTTTATGATTGATTCCAAATTTCACATTTTCATTACTTTTAACGAAATAATTATGCCTAATCATAGAAATCTATTTATTTAATAAAAGTGCATAAAAAGTTTGACTGTACATTGAATATATTTACAAAAAAATCATTTAGGGTAATGAAATTCTTCTTACCAGTGGTCATGTTGATCGCGCGTCACAGCATCTTGTCTTTTTTGTATGGACGAACGTGCTACTTAATTATTATTTGATCTTTGGATTTTCACGAGAAATGTTATTTCCATGACATCTGACCTTTTATTAACAATACGATAATAATAGTCTGTTAGGTAGTTATTCTTGTATTATATGTTATTTTTGCTTGTGTATCGCAAATAAAACATATTCATTTACTTATTCTTTAAAAAAATATCACTAAGTATTACTTTTGATTTCAAATAATGGGATAAATATATATAGGGACAATTCATACAGATTGAGCTAGCCCCAAAGTAAGTTCGAAACTTGTGTTATGGGATACTAACTCAACGATATTATATTTTATAACAAATACATATATAGATAAACATCCAAGACCCGAGGCCAATCAGAAAAAGTGCGTTTTTCATCATGACCCGACCGGGGATCGAACCCGGGACCTCCTGGGTGGCGGTCTGGCGTGGTAACCATTATGCCACGGAGGTCGTCTTAACTAATAATAAATAAATAAATTGATATTATGTGCAAGACCAAAGTATTTGTGATATTTAAGTTTGTGTATTTACCACGATAAACCCACGTTCGGTCTGCCATCGCTTCCACTCAGACGCGATCTCGAAGAAGTTTGTTACTCACACAAAACGAACAATAGCCTTTGTATTATTTCACAGGGCACAAAGAGCTACAGACAAATGTTTCAATTCTTTATTTACATGTAAAAAATAAATATTTAGCAATACCGATACAAAATCCGGCGTATTTGAGACGCGAAACGTACGCGTCGCTGCTCAGGAATGATCAAAGTTTTTACGGAGTTGATCAAAAAAGGCACAGATAAAGGGAAGTAGGGGTGGGATTTACTTGCCTTATGAATCTCATTTGATATTGAGATCTTTCATAAAAAGTTTGACGAATCTTAAGTGAAAGAATGTTGTTTGAATACCATTACTTTCCTAGCTTATATTGAGAATAAAGAGAGTGTAGTTACCATCTGTTGTACACAATTCGTCCATCGACTAATAGAGGTAATAGCCTACTTCCATTTTGACAAAAAAAAGACGGGTTGCACTCCGGGAGTACCGGCAGAAGTGAAAACTTAAACATCAACGTTGTGCATTTTTGAATATTTTGGAATGGTTAGGGAATCTTACGCCTTTTCGATCAGGCTACGGATCTGACGCGAGTTTAACATGTTTTACCCATCTAAAAAAAGTGCCAAGCGTCGCTAAAGAAGTTTTCACTTCAAAAAATATGCCATTATAGTGGCAAACAAGTAGGTCTTGCGCGTTTCCGACCCCGTAAAAAAGTGGACCTTTTTACCGTAGATTTAAATCATAAAATCTAATTCTTATCAATTAAAACAGTGTTGACAAGAGGTTTCATACCAATTACGCTTTCATACGCACTTGATAGCAGTGCATGCGTTTGTACAGTTGATCAATGCGTCTATAACATACTATTTAGAGTTTGAAAACGTTGGCAAAGCGCATCTATCACATTAAAATTTTAAAATAGTAAACTCGTACACGGATTAGTTTTTTAGTGTCGGAGTCGCCCGCTGTGCGAGTTGGTTTTAAACCGCGTTCTTCTTCTTCTTTTCGAATCGACTGCTCACAATTAGATTAGGTTTGACCAGTCCCTGCAACGGCAACACCCTTGTCGGTTGCCATGAGAAGGTCCTCCAGAGTACACTCAGTTGGGCACATTGGGCAAGCTATTAAGTGTGCCACAGTTGCAGGTAATGTGGGATGGATCAATGAATGAAGCGACTTGGCCAGGCTATCCCGGCAACGGCCAACCTGGGTCCGAAGTCTATTAAGCGATTTCCAAAACCGCGTTTAAACCGTGCAACTGTGACCTTTGTTTTCAAACTTGCTTTCGGGCTTTACTCATTCGACTTACACTGACAGTGATCTACAATATACGCTGTATTAGATAAGGGTGCTGGCAAGCGCCCCATCCGTGTACACATCCTGCCATCGTAGGTTTATTACGACTCCCGGCAATTTCCTGATAATCATGTACAGGATGTGTAAAGTAACATGAGCCATTTATCTCCCCCTTTATCCAAGGACAAAAGTAAACAGTCTCTTGATGAAATGCCATTTTCACCGTTGTACGCCCAAGTTATTGTGTGACTCAAATTACTAGAGGAAATCTGTGTGTTTGCCTGCGTAGTTATTTGTTTCTGTCTTTTGAATTTTTCCATGAAATAAATAAGACAGCTTGTAGTCTCTCCTGTATGTCGATTAACTTAAATCTGAGGTCGCCGTTGTTGATCCTGGATTTACAGACACAGTAGTGGGCTTATCCCAAATTTTGTTAAGGCTGAATATAAAAAAAAAAAGATAATTATTTATTTCAAAGTATCGATATTATCAATATAATTAATATAAGTTAACTTGCGAATATATCTTTGAGTTCTTGGAATAAGGCGATACAATCTTGATGTAATAAATAAGTTGTTGGAGTTCCACGGGAAAGTTGGCGATGCGGGCGATACTGATTGATTGAAAACGTACTTCTCGCGAACGCTAATTTCACGAACAATTTACTGAAACGAAAAGTAAAACTTTGAAAGGAGATGTTTGAAAATTAATGTAGACTTTTCTTTTTCATTTATACTATTTATCAGTTATCTGGTACGCATTGTACGCATATATAAACAGGTTAAACCTAGGTTACGTTGGGACCAGCTATGCTACTCTCCCAAGTGGAGCTCCGGAGACCTTACTCACCGTAGGAACACAACATGGCCGAGACTAATGCTATTTGGCTACAATCTTCTGTAAGATGGAGATCCTTCCCCAGACGGGCTGCTCCGATTTGAGCGGATTATCCGCTGTGCTCTACCTCTCTCCTACCTCTCTTAATTTGTTACAAACAAAAAAAAACAAAAATTTCTCCGAAAGTTCGTAAACTTACGAAGAATAGAATCCCTTCTATACTATGTATTCTAATGGAAAATTCTCTTACAATTTCTAGACGTAATGACGTAACCTAAAAGCTGACTAAAGCAACTTTCAATTTTAGGACTCAGGTGTTGTTACTGCCGACTAAATTATAAAAGTAGCAGGTGACAGAAACATCTCGTCACATCGTAGAGCTGAGAATTGAATACCCACAACTTATAACAATCAGAGACATAATTCTAAATAGATAACGCAACGAAAAATAAAGATAAAGAAAAAAATAATTTATTCAGACCTGGACTTCAGAGGCACTTTCTCTAGTCGAAGTGTACAAGAATATTGATTCGTATAAATAAATCGACATTTGTATAAATAAATAAACAAGGTACTGCCTTTTCGGAAACAAAGATAAAACAAACGTTATGATATGAGCTTAGTTTACCTACTCTCGAATAAAATCGCAATTTTAATTTCAATACTTTGTTATTTAAATTAAAAGTTAATGACAAATGAAAACAAAATAATCACAAAGAAAAATAAAAAAACATTTATTTTGCAAGTAAATATTTACAGGAAATACTTTTACACGACAATTTCTTTAAGTCCTTCTAGCATTAAATCGTAATCTTGAAAATATACAAGGTGATGTTTTAGTCACCAGCAATATTGAAGGAGGTCAGAGTCCATGAATATGACCAACTTTTACCCATGTCAAATTGTGAAAAAAAATCAGCTGATTCATACATTTTGATAGAATAGAATAGGTATGATCATTTTTTATGAAACAACTGTTTTTTTTTTCGCGATTTGACATGTGTTTGACATAGTAAAAGTTGATCATTATCATGGGCACTCCGACCTCCTTCATTATGGCTGGTGACTAAAAAATCATCTTGTATAGGTACCTTTCTATTTGGTTAGCGTACAGCCTCATATTATTATTATATACTTTAGCATTTTACCTAACGCTGGTAAACGAAAAAATACAATGCCAATCGATCGGAATTCTTTTGATAAAGAGTAATGATTGACCTTTGAGATAAAGATTTAATAGACAAAAAGTGGAGTATTTACTCTTCACTGCGTATACTCGCGTCATCTACATAGATCAATGTCTGTGCGCCAGACATCCAGTCAGTAGGTGCACAGGTAGGTGACTGCCTTTAGAAATCTATTTCAGGTATATTCAGTTAGATAGCTACGTTGAATGTGTTTAATAATACTCAAAATGAGACATACTTACCTATTTAGTACCTAAATGAAATTGTGTGGAGTTTATTACGTAGGGTAAATTCTTAGTCGTGGGACGTATACAACCTACAACGAATAATTTGCATGCCGGTTGTGGGCGCAACACGCTTGTATTATATAAAATATTTTATAATGTGTTTGCCGCAAATAAATAACATTGGTCTTGGCCATGTTGTGTTACTACTGTTGAGCTCCACTTGGGGGGGGGGGTCTTTAGTCTACGGTGACGGCTTACCATCAGGCCGGCCGTATGCTTGCTTGCCTCCGGTTGAGCTACTCCATTGAATTCAACTGTTATAAAACTTTGTCATTTTATTGATTACAGATTTTCTAGAAATGCTCTACCAGTCCGCTATTGAAAATTACTTTTCATAACAATTATATTATTATTATAAAGTATTATCTATATATATAAAATTCAAAGCAAGATATACGCAAATGAAGTTGCGAGGGGACGCACAGCCCAAACCGCTGGGTCTAGAGATGCCAAATTTGACATGTAGGATCCTTATAAGGTCCAGACCGACCGGACCGGACCGGACCAGAACGGACCGGACCGGACCGGAACGGATCAGACCTGATCGGTCTGGAAGGAACCGCACCGTACCGGGCCGTACCGGACCGGATCGAACCGGACCCGACCGTTTTTTTTTTCTTCATCTATATATATAAAATTCAAAGTCCTGACTGACTTAACTATATATCAACGCACAGCCCAAACCGGTGGGTCTAGAGATTCCAAATTTGGACTGTAGCTTCCTTACGACGTCTAGGGGTGTACTAAGAAAGGATTTTTCAAAATTCCTACGGGAAACCGAGATATACGCAAACGAAGTTGCGAGGGTATATCAACGCACAGCCCAAACCGCTGGGTCTAGAGATTCCAAATTTGGCATGTAGGTTCCTTACGACGGCGACGTCTAGGGATGTACTAAAAAAGGATTTTTCAAAAATCCCACGGGAAAGCAAGATATACGCATACGAAGTTGCGAGGGGACGCACAGCCCAAACCGCTGGGTCTAGAGATGGCAAATTTGACATGTAGGATCCTTATAAGGTCCAGACCGACCGGACCGGACCGGACCGGAACGGACCGGACCGGACCGGAACGGATCAGACCTGATCGGTCTGGAAGGAACCGCACCGTACCGGGCCGTACCGGACCGGATCGAACCGGACCGGACCGTTTTTTTTTTCTTCATCTATATAGGTTATATAAAATTCAAAGTCCTGACTGACTTAACTATATATCAACGCACAGCCCAAACCGGTGGGTCTAGAGATTCCAAATTTGGACTGTAGGTTCCTTACGACGTCTAGGGGTGTACTAAGAATGGATTTTTCAAAATTCCTACGGGAAACCGAGATATACGCAAACGAAGTTGCGAGGGTATATCAACGCACAGCCCAAACCGCTGGGTCTAGAGATTCCAAATTTGACAAGTAGGTTCCTTACGACGTCTAGGGATGTACTAAGAAAGGATTTTTCAAAATTCCCACGGGAAAAGATATATGCATACGAAGTTGCGAGGGGACGCACAGCCCAAACCGCTGGGTCTAGAGATGCCAAATTTGACATGTAGGGTCCTTATAAGGTCCAGACCGACCGGACCGGACCGGACCGGAACGGATCAGACCTGATCGGTCTGGAAGGAACCGCACCGTACCGGGCCGTGCCGGACCGGATCGAACCGGACCGGACCGGATCGAACCGGACCGGACCGGATTTTTTTTCATAGATAAAATTCAAAGTCCTGACTGACTGACTGACTTAACTATATATCAACGCACAGCCCAAACTAATGGGTCTAGAGATTCCAAATTTGGACTGTAGGTTTCTTACGACGTCTAGACGCGTACTAAGAAAGGATTTTTCAAAATTCCCACGGGAAAGCGAGATATACGCATACGAAGTTGCGAGGGGACGCACAGCCCAAACCGCTGAGTCTAGAGATTCCAAATTTGGCATGCAGGGTCCTTATAAGGTCCGGACCGACCGGACCGGACCGGACCGAACCGGACCGGATGGAACCGTACCGTACCAGGCCATCCCGGACCGGAATTTGTTTCTGAAGAAAGATATGCTAATTGTTACTAGGCCACGCGGGCGAAGCCGCGGGCGGAAGCTAGTTATTAGTATAAAGTCAAAGTCAAAAATACTTTATAATGTGCGCCCTCGCGGGCACTTAGACACGTCATTTACAATGAGTGTTACATAATAAAAATGTTTACCCAGGACAGAACCCAGGTTACCTGTTTCATTTATTGACTGTACCTTTTTAAAAATAAAAAAATATATAATTTCTCATAATAAGGTATAAATAAGGTATAATCTTGTGAATCTAATCTAAATAAAAGACGTTATAAAGCGACGGGGTCGTTGTTAATTTTGCGTAGTCCTTTTTTCTCGAAATTTTTCGCCATTTTCCGTTTTAATTAACCCTGAAGCCTTTATATCCGGGATGGAGGCTGCCATTCATTTCATGGCTTAATATAGGTCTTATCTTCTGCTAAATAGGACAAACTGATGTTAGTTCTACACTGTCATGAAGTTGACCGGACTGAAGGGAAGTTAGGCACGAAGTCAGACAGTTAAAATTTAAATAATTTGCTGCACACGCTTACACATATAAAGTACACAATGTATATTTTTGTCCACTATTGTTAAAATTATTGCGAGTTCACGACAAAAAAACCTGGCAAGTACGTGTCGGGCCACGCACACGTAGGGTTCCGTATTTCCTGTGCTTTGCTTGCCTTCAGTTGAGTCCAATTTCAAATTCGATCACATTTGTAAGTTTTCATCGAAGAAATTTTATTTTATAAGTTCGTCGGCTATTACTCGGTAACGACGGTAACTAGTAGAGGCTACTTAACCATTATAGTTTTCATTGAAGTTTCAGCGTATGGACTACTACCATGATTTTTTTTTTTTATTTCTAAACATATGACTTTCGGAGATTGAGGGGGGGGGGGGACCGTGCAAAACGAAACTTGACACGATAAATGTAAATAATTCCGAAACGGATCATTGTATCGAAAAATAATCTTCCCACATCCTCAATGTTTTGAAGAGACCTAACTAACGATATCCCACAACATGGGCTATGGTGGGCGCGAAAAAAAAATTAATTTCCACATTACATGGAAAGGAGGAACCCCAAAAAAAATTTTTTTTCCAAATTTTCTTCCAGCACTTTGTTAATATGTGTATACATACCAAATTACAGCTTTCTAGCATCAAGCGTCTAGGCGCTAGACCGCGGACAGACAGACAGACGGACATGGCGAAATTATAAGGGTTCCTTGTAGTTTACTACGGAACCCTAAAAATAGGTAAAATCAGAAGGTGCTATCACGCGCTCGCTCGCGACTTTTATACGCGCGACTTGACGAATAACTCGTGCGCGTTCAAGCCCCTTTTATAAAGTGTTTAAATATTGGGAAAACGTCTCTTCTTCTCTTCAAATCCGGGCTAAGTTCACCTTAAGCCTTTGTTAAGATAAAAAATATACTAAAATACAAATGATATTCGTCGATGGCAGAGCAGGAATCAAGGCCTCGTTACCTCGACGACGACGCCCTGTGATTACCCAACTTAACTCAAGTGATTTATTGAGAAAAATAGGAATCCCTTTAAGGAACTCTGATCTTTACTTTAGATTAAAAAAAAACGTTTCTATTACAGTTGAACAAATGAAATTTACGACTAATTCTTGAATTATTTGATTATCATCAGATGGGCTATTCTTTTAGTGCATCCGACACACTCACAGTCAGTTTCTAAGAGGCATTTTACTTTTAATTCCACATTAAGTTTAAGCTAAATCTTTTTTCTTATTTAGTTTGACAGTGACAGCCATGTGTCATTAACTTTAAAAATGTTTTGAGCAATTCACCGTTAGTGCATGGACTAAATTAATTAATTATAAAACAAAACAAAAACAACCATTAATGATAATCTGTACAAATAAATAATCAATATTTATGCTATAAAAGTAAATTTATGAATCATTAAAAATACATAAACGACGCGAAAGGGGATAAAATATTTTATGTAAATACGTTGTGTTTTTCGGAATTAGTAGACATGGTCATAAATATAATTATTACTAGCTTTTCTGCCCGCGACTTCGTCCGCGTGAAGTTCCGGTCCCGTTCCCGTGGGAACCACATTGCATTTCGGGAAAAGCTATAGCGTATGTCACTCCCTGATAATGTAGCTCTCTACTGATGAAATAATTTTTGAAATCGGTCCAGTAGTTTTGAAACCTATTCAATGCAAACAAACAAACAATCAAATCTTTCCTCTTTATAATATTAGTTTAAAATAGATATTGTAACTAAGGCTTTAAAGATAGATAATGCCCGGATAAGTGTGTCGGACAGTGTAGGGTTCTAGTAACCAAGTAGGATTCTAAGATTGACAAAATCATATTTAATGCTACTCGTATGTACTGTGTTTTTGAAAATAAATAAATAAAAAAACAGATTTTTTGGAATCAACAAGGTGGCGAAAGAATAAAACGTTATTAATTTTTCAAAGAAAGCTCATTAGATTATTACAAAAAGAATTCAAGATTTTAAAAAAATGCGACCATGTAATTTTTAATTTTGCGACCAAGGGTAGCCCAGCAGTGGGCACAATACATTCAGGATGGGAAAAATAGTAATTTTCAAACTACTTACACGTTCCCAAATTGATTGATGATGTATCAATAATAATTTAAAAAATCTTTCAAAAAAAGTAAAATAAGTATGGAAATTTGGACGTGATGTCGATTTACTAATTTGTTAGCGCATAATCTTCAATTTGTGAAGCTTTGAATAATACCCAAACAATTTTCCCCTGCCGACGGCGCCCGTTGTGCGCAAAAAACCTCTTGTTATTCGTAGTCACGGCCTCACGGCTACCTGTCAGTGCTCGATATCTTTCGACTCAAAGGCTTTAACAATTCACGTTTATATTTTATTCAAAGTGCCATCGTTTAATATTTGACATTGTATTTTAGAATGAAAATTTAGTTTTTCGTGCAGTCGGCAGTACTTGCAACACTTAAACAAAAAGCAAGTGCGTGTAGGGCAATCCACAGTGTAGGGTACCGTATTTTCTACGCTTTGCTTGCTTACAGAGATGAGGTACGTTTTCATTAAAGAAATTTAATTTTATGTTCGTCGGCTATTAGTCGGTAACTAGTAGACCCTATGTAACCGTGATAGCATATCCTTTGTTCATTTTTAAGTGGACTACTGCCATTAATTTTTTTCTAATTTCCATTACCGTGGAAGGACCACAGTGTTAAACAAAATTGACACGTTAAACATAATTAATTTGTGAACCTTTGTATTAAAAATAGTATTTGTTATGCAAGGCTGCAAAGTTGTTTTTAAGCGCGAGTACTTATATTGAAACCTGAGCTAGCGAAGGATTCTAGGACTACAGCGAGGAAAATGCTAGGTGCAAGAAAAACGCAAATAATATATCAAATAAGTGTTTTTTTTTCATGCGGTGTCGTGCTAGCCAGTTCGATTATTTTAAAAATAAGATTGGCGCACAGGCATGAACTAAGTATAAATGCATTTTCAGAGGACTGGTAGTATACAAATTTATAGAATAGAAGGTTCGAATTTTAAAAATTCTTTCCACGCTAGAGCACAAAATGCACTTTTGCGCTCAGATTTCGAATGACAAACAGATTCTTTCCGAGCTTGTGAGGTGAAAAAACTATTTTCACTTCTCATGCTCAGAAAGTGCTTATTTGCGCAGGATATAGGCTGCACAAAATCGAATTTTGTGCACAAGGGCAGAAAAGTAAACTCATAAATGTATCTATATTAAGGCAAAGGAAATAAGCCATACAGCCAAACACAACAAAAAGTTCAGAGATAGAATTTGTTATTTCATAATATTTACTTTAATTTATTTGCCTAATGTGTTTTTTAAGTCATAAAAGATATTTAAATTTAAATTAAAGTACGGTAAGGTTATTTAATTAATTTAAGAAAATTATTTTATTACAAAATTAATTTAATAGTAGGCTGTATAGGTCTGCAGCCCAAGCCTAATTTCAAAGTCGTAAGATAAAAAAAAAAAAAGCGGCGGGAAAGGGGAAACAGGTCTTGTTTTTCGTGCGTTTATTTATTTATTTCCTCGCAATCGAAGTGAAAAGCAGAGTTTATAACTCGTCCACAAAACCATTTCTATCCTCGACATTACTATCAGCCTTCGCCTTCGGCTCGGGCTGCTAAAAGTCTCGGATAGAAATGATTCGTTTTGTGCACTTGTTGTAAAATCTACTATTGTCTGTTTTTGTTTTGTCATAAAAACAAAACAATCGTATTTGTTCCGTACGTCATCGCGTATTGTGAAAAGTTCGAATCGAAATAACGAATTACCCGCACAAAGTAAACAATAGACTGTTCCCGCAGGAAAACTATTACTGTACGAACGTACAAGCTGTGAATGTAATGTTCTTATATTTTTCTAAAAGTTTCTTTCAGTGTTTTTTATATACTTTTATCTATTGTTAGGGAATAACAGAGCTAATGTTCCAATCTTTTACTTATATTTATTTCATTCCATATCCTTGGCACATACACTCCAAACAATCGTCTGATAGTTAAAATATAAATCGATATGAAATAACATGAATAGATTACAAATCACTTTAGTGCCCTAGAGCACATGTTACCACAATAAGTTATGACAACCTAATTCAAACACAATCGTTAAATTTCACTGGAAAACTTGTGTCAAGTATGTTAGAAAGAAACCCGAAATATATTCAGAGGTCCCGGATTCGAATCCCGGTCGGGTCATGATGAAAAACGAATGTTTCTGATTGGCCTCGGGTTTTAGATGTTTATCTTTTATATTTGTTATAAAATATTATATCGTTGAGTTAGTATCCCATAACACAAATTTCGAACTTACTTTGGGGCTAGCTCAATCTGCGTGATAAAAAAAATATTCATTTTCTTATTTATCTGATTCCTTCATCGTATCATTGCACACACATTGAAATGAAATGAAATGAAATGAAATCGTTTATTTCAGAAATTAGACCTTCACAGGCACTTTTTCTTGTCATTTACAACTTGTTTAAATAAAAAAATAAACTACGTTATATACTACCACCATTTCGGACGCAAGCAAGATGGCAACCGGTAAAAAGAAATGGCGAAAGAAAACCGGTTACGGCCTTTTTTGTCATTTTGTACTTTTTTTTCTTCTTTTTTTTTTCACTCATTACTCACTCATTTTACACGACATCACATAAAACCTCGTATCTACACTGTTTCAAACCACGTTTCAAAGCAATATTTTAAACCGTGTTGCCCAATCTTAAAAATTTAACTAAGTACCTAAATCCCACCCACTGTTCCTCTGTATACAATCTTTATATAGATTATTTTCTTTGTTGGGAAAACTACGAAAACAAAAAACAGTACTAAATGGTAACAAAAACGACTGTCCCGAGGAAATTGAATTTGCTGATAAAAAAATAGAACTTGATTTGCGTCTCTTTAAAATCCAATCCACGTCCCCGATCCAGTCCAAAGATTAGTTTTCTATTTCCTTCGTTGGACGGGAAACTGCTGACTCACTTTACATAGGTATGTATATGTATTTAACTTTATTTATTTAACTTTATTGACCACAATACAAAAGTACTGATACAATAGGCGGACTTAACGCTAAGTTGTATCTACCAGTCAACCGTTGGCAAGTGCAGAAATCCACGAATGCAGTTTTATGTATTGTTTGTATTTTGAGGAAAAAGAGAAAATCCCATTTATACATGTCATTACTAGTGAAACTCGTGCAACTTCGTTTGCGTGTTATAATATTTATACACAGTAGCGCCATCTATATTAGACTATTGATTAAATCCTACGAGAATCGCTTACTTTTCGGGATAAAATGTACCTTATGTGTTAATCCAAGGTATCAGCTACCTAAATACCAAATATCATAAATATTGGTCCAACCATTTGAGCGTGAAGAAGAACAAATACACATAACTTTCACCTTTATAATATTAGTAGGATTTTATTTTAGAGTTGTAAGAGCTTAGACACTACTATGAACTGGTACCGGCTCGTAAATGGGTTGGAGACAGTCTCACAGAATATCGACGTGAAATATCGGTGATATGCCGCTGTGTTTTCGTATGATGAGTGATAGAGACGGAAGACACTTACCTGTAACATAACATGACAATGTCATTGAAAACGCTAAATAAAAATTGTGGTTAGTTGTGGCCCTTATTTTGTTTTGATTAGTATATATTATAGATAGTATGATCCGCTCTAATCGGAGCAGCCCGTCTGGGGAAAGACCTCCACCTTACAGAAGATCGTAGCCAAATAGCATTGGTCTCGGCCATGTTGTGTTCCTAAAAACAATAAAAACAAAAATCACGTTTTATTGATTTATTCCAAATTGGTAAGTCGTATTGCGTACAGAAAATGTGGCTTGTCTTTAGAGGGTAAAGATTTCCAGTTAGAATTTTTTTCGTGATTTTACACATTCCGGGATACGAAATTTAAAACAAGGGTTTTAAAAAAACCATACAAGTTAGCGGCGCGGGAGTTTTACTCGTGCATTTGTTATGGTATAGTCTAGCCTCAGACTGTATAAAGAATACATATCGGACATGTATTCTTTATACATTATTTATTATTTTTGGTAAAAAAAAAAAGACTGCCCCGGTATTGCAAGCGCCTATAGGCTACGGTGATGCTTACCATCAGGTGGACCGTATGCTTGTTTGACACCTTAGAGGAGTAAAAAAAATATTTTTACGTCGTCCACAATGTGTGTGCAAGTTTTCAGACCGGTGCCTTTTAATGAGATGGCAGTCAAGTGCTTGTTAGAAAGCCGACGCGAATGCTTCAACGGTGCGGTGGATATCATTACTGTAGGTTTTGAAG
Source organism: Endotricha flammealis (assembly GCA_905163395.2). Lineage (NCBI taxonomy): Eukaryota > Metazoa > Arthropoda > Insecta > Lepidoptera > Pyralidae > Endotricha > Endotricha flammealis. Next base: position 16,251,055 of record LR990860.1, read on the forward strand.
AAGTGTATCTTTCAGATAAGAGCCATTGGGAATTGTATAGGTAGTTACTTATAAGACGTTATAGTTTAGTACAAAGATAGTTGTCCTAGTTAACGAGAACACACAATATTATTTTGTTTCATTCCTCTGGGGACTGGACTGGAGACCTGTAAATACAAGTGCTTTTTTGTACTTACCTATCACGGGCACCAGTTCTCGCCAAGTATTAATTAACCATGCACTCTTCTTAACCAAAATGTAATATTTTGGACAAAATAAAAATGATTTTGTATTGTAATAATCAGCTCGTCACAAATAAATAAATATATAGGGACAAACCAAACATTGAGCTAGCCCCAAAGTAAGTTCCAAACTTGTGTTATGTTATTGGATACTAACCCAACGATACTATATTTTTTTAACAAATACATAATATAGATAAACATTAAAGACCCATGACAATCAGAAAAAATTCGTGGATTCGAACCCGGGACCTCCTGGGTGGCATGGTAACCATTACGCCACGGAGGTCATCAACAAATCTTTTTAAAATATACGCAACTCTGAGTGAGTTTTACTATTTTAAATGTCTTGAAATTAAAATTCATTTTGAATAAATAATTAAACATCATATTTCAAGTAAGTCACTCTTCATCTTCAATTTATTATAATTCGAAACAGCTTAGCGTTATTTAAATCTAAAGTTAAAATTACTTGATCAAGTCACAAATTAACAAGAGATAATAGGCATTAAGTTTCGAAGTATGATAAATTATAGTGTTTCGACAATTTAACTGTTATTTAAATGATCTAAATTTCTGAATTATTAATTAAAATGATAAATAGTGTAGTGCGATCTAAGCGATGCCATGACAGTTGGCAAAATAACCCCCCTTCTCGGCTCTCCCGTCCCCGATTTTCGCTCTTCGTTCTCCCTTCACCATTCTCTGCTCACCGCTCACCGCTCTCCACTCTCCGCTCTTAGCTCTCCGTTCTCCACTTTCCTCTTTCTGCTCTTGGTTTTTCGCTCCCTCTTATCCCGTTGCCTGTCGCCCCTCTCTCCCCCTCTCCTCTCCAGAACATTGCAATCAAAAACTCGGATTTCAACTCTTATCCCATCTCAATCAGTTCACCCGTTTAACGTGAAAGAGTAACAAACGTACGTAACCATTATATTGGTAGTATTAAGTAATACAAAGTGCTTGTCAACATCTCAATAAATCTTATTGAAGTAGGTAATCTGGACCTAACTTATTGTAACTCAATAATGATATTATTTACTTTAAGTTGGTTCTCTAACGCCCAGATCTTCATAATGGCCCTTTAGGAAGTCCCTTCTGAATATACGTGATTTACATTGTGATCCTAATAAGATTTAGGCACATTGTTACCTAAGTCAATATTTTGATTTACGATAATATAATGAACTTCTATTTGGTGTTGTTTTGACAACTAGAATCACTATGATTTTAACAGTGGTATTTATGAAATGGGTTACCGTCGGCTTATAGCAACCTGGCGCATTACAACTGATGTACATTGTTATATATAATATGTATTCTTTATTGCACATAAATTAAACCTAATTACAGTACTAATAGTAGTGAACAAAGGAGAGCTTATCTCTTTAAGAGATCTCTTCCAGTCAACCCTAACTGGAGTAATAACTAACATTATGTTTTCTTTCCATTAAGAAGTCTGCATGTTTGTATCTCTGCCGTATATTATAAAAAATAACATTACATTGTTGTCGTTGAACGTGAAAAATAATTGTATTTAATTAACCAATAAATATTTAATACGCTATATTATCAGTTGTTAATTTATTTAAATTGTACTCGTGTTTCGCGGACATTCAACGCTCATTTATCAAGCCGGGAATTTGTCAAGAGTCCCGGAAAAAGTAGAAGCATATCGCGAGATTAATTCACGATTGCGGACTAAGCCCCGTTGCGGGATAATCCCGGACTAATATTTGAGGCAGAAAATCCCCTAAACGCTTACTCATAAACCGTACAATTGTCTGGATAATTTTCTTTTAATTTTTATTGTTTTCTTCTGATTGTCAAGACGACTTCAGACAGAATTAGACAGTGTTGTGTGTCGCGAAGGAAAAATTACCTATCTTATAAGCTAGGCTTACCAGGCAACGGATATAGGTATAATTGTAAATATATACATACTAGCTTCTGCCCGCGGCTTCGCCCGCGTGGCCTACTAACAATCCGGTCCAGTACAGCCCGGTACTTTCAGTTATTTGTGTAATTCATCCATTTCGAAATATTAGTAAGATTACTTTCCTTAACAAAAATAATATTTTATACGGAATTTTCAGAAAATCTCTTGGTAATTCGTTTTTATAAACCTAATTTCCTAGTCCTTTAGAATAAACTCAGGTTTATAAAAGGTTTTTATATTTTAAGGGTAGGTTTATGAATAATTAGAATGTTATTTATTTAACTCTTCGTCGATTACTTTTACTACCTGTGACTTAATTACTTTTAAAAATTTGATCTTTAAAAGAGCAAGTGCTAAGTTTTTTGCCAGTTTTTCTTAGTAATAAAGTGATGACGATTCGTGCTGGCTGCCTGCTCAATTTTCGTATGATCTTGGATTTTTCAAACGGACCGTGAAAAAGGTTTCAGCCCGATGAGGTCACGCTCATCAATCGTTTTCTGTTGGCGGTGGTATTGATGGGTCTTGCGGTCTCGCTTCTGCGGGTCTATTCTGTAGTGTGTGTACATCCTCTTCCCCTTCATTTCAGAATATTCCAGGTTCGAATCCTGGCAGAGTCGCCATGTAGGGAGTTGACTTATGGTTCTAAATTAAAAGATGCTTTGCAGGTCTAAGTATATTTAATAATGCCTTATGTTACATCAGTGTAGAACTATATACGAGTATGTTAATGAGGGGAGGAGGATGTACACACACTACAATTCTCTTACTAAAAACAGTTAAATTCTATAAAACGAACGAGATAGCGCATAACGAGAACGAGACTTAGAGATTTATAGATGCTTGCAAAACCGAGGGTATCACTTACGCGTTGCCAACCCTCCCAACCCCCCCAAGTGGAGCTCTGGAGACCTTACTCACCGTAGTAGGAACACAACATGGCCGAGACCAGTGCTATTTGCCTACGATCTTCTGTAAGGAGGAGGTCCTTCCCCAGGCGGGGAAATCTAAATGCTCCGATTTACGCGGATTATCCGCTGTGTTCTACCTCTCTTATCGTTATAGTATAATGAAAAGAGATCTAATAATAGTGAAAATGTATATTGCTACTTTGACTTCTCTATAGAAACTAATAAAAGAATACAAAGGCCGACACAACAATCGAATCACGTTTTAATCAGAATCGGATATTATTTTTCCAGACAACTCTGTCTGTATATTGGTGTTTTATCCCTTTATTGTTATTGGAAATATTCTCTTTTTATTGTCAGACCGATATTTCTTTATAAGTTATATGAAATTGGCTTTGCATGTCAAAGTCAAAACATTTTATTGCAACCAAAAAAGAGAAAAATTGCTTGCAAAAGAGAGGGGGTGTAAATATATGATAATGATTGAAGTTTTCTAAAGCGTGAAGGGATTTATTAGATTTTTTTTCTTTTTTAGTTTGTCATTGTATATGCAATATGCTTTGCAATACATAATTTACAATAAAAGTAATAATACAATTAAAAGATAGCCATCTTTTAATGTGTTTAACTTTACAATATTTCTGTGCGACTCTCCACTGCACTAGTCTGATTTTTCTAAACTTCAAATATATCTTACAGACAAAATCCATGTAACACATACATTTTATATAAGTCTACCAATATAAATATAGCAGTTATGCAAAAGCAATATCCCAATATATCTTTGGCCGGAGATTGTGTATCGTAACCAAACAAACAAACGCCCAGAACGTTAGATACATACAACATCAATCATGAATAAGTTTTGAGTACATTTACTCAATGACAAACCAACATTATTTATGTTTGTAAAGAAATTGGACTCGTATTTGCTTATCATGAGGAGCTCAATGGCGTCGCTGTGTGTCATACTCTAAACGATCACTCAAGGCAAGCAACGTGGACCTTAGCCAGTTTTTTGATGGATTTTTATTATTTTGAGCTTCTACTGAAAAGCTGTACGAAGCACGCGTGGCGACAGCTATGGCCATTCAGAAGAACCACAGAGTGAAGAAAAAGTTCACAATGTGAACACATGACGCCGCGCCGCTAGAATCCTGAATCGCGGTAACGAAGTTTCTACGATATGGTCGGAGTCACGGTTCCCCAGGCATAACACCCAGCCTGGCCTGAATATCATTTGCATATCGCCATCGCACCCGCTACACACGGGGTACGGAGGGCACGTTAAACCGTCAGTTCTGTCGATGGATGAAATCACTGGCTTCTCGGGAGAGTACGTTCTAATCCCCTTCAATTGAAGAGAAACCGTATCCCTGCAGTGGGATGGTTATGGATTGGTATAATGATTGTAAAATTATGATCTTTTTTGTTGATTTTTAGATCGAGCAAAACGCATTGCTACTTGACGCTAATATTATGTGAACTTCCGCAGTCGAACTAACCCATTCCATAAAATGCTCTGCCACACTGAAACTATTATATACAATGTGTTATTACAGAATAACATGAATATCTGGTAATTGTTGAGATGTGACGCTGTAGTCGCATGAGATAATCTTATTTGTAAATGCAATTATCTTGAAATTCTGCAGGCGCTCCGCTAGACTTATAGCATCTAACACCCCTTCCACACGACCCAATCTAATTGGCCAATTTGTATACCTGTCCTTTACTTTAGATATCACCAAGAACAGGACAATAGATCAAATTGGCCCAAAAATTGGGTGCGTGTGGATGCAGTGTAACACTGCATTCCGAGTATAGCTAAAAGCTTGTAAATGTTGCAACTTGCAATGTCTCAACTTATAATAAAGAATACATAATAAGACACAATTCACACAGTGCGACCAAAGTCCCAAAGTATGCTAGGGTTAACCTGCTTGTGTTATGACTTGACCACGGATCTATTATTGTAAACATATCCCACTAATATGAAAGTTTGTGTGTATGCTTGGCCAATTTTCGTAATATTTGGTATGCAAGTAGCTGATACCTAGTATTAACACATAGGGTACATTTTATCCCGAAAAGTACGCGATTCCCGTAGGATTTTATCAAAATTCTGATAAAAATAGGTGTTGCTGTTCTCTTTCGGGTAATACCGTGGGCAGCAGCTACTACTTATATAAAACACCCAGACTTGAGAACAAACAGAAATGCCATCGCATAAATGTTTGCCCTGAGCAGGATTCGAACCCGCGCCCTTTGGTGCAAAGGTACGATCACTACCAAAGCGGGTTGTCAAAAGTATAATGTATTTATTTATTTAAAAAAGTATTTATCATCAATCTATGTAATACCACGTAATACATGCTTTGCTTAGTTTTGCTGACTAGGCTTCGTATAATTTATCCGAAAATATTTATTCATTGATAGCGTATCAGACAAACATGCAAACATATAAGTACGTGGTATATTTAATAAAATATTTTATGTACGCAAATACACTTCCGGACACTTGAATCGAGCCACCCAGCAGTTTCAACTTTGATTGCTGGTAACTTAACAAAAGTATATGATCAACGAAAAAGTTTTTATGCAATTTGGAAGCTGGTACACTTTACATTAATAAAGTATACTTAATTCCAAATTTAAATTTCAATAACTTGATAAAATTACAATTTTAAGTGAAACTTGTCCTGTATAACCTTTCTCAAAGACAAGACTCGGGTTGAATTTTTGAAAAAAAAGGAATTATTGAAAAAAAAAATTATTCAGTAACTTGTATTGCCTCCGAGAGCGTTTATGATTGCAGTCATGCGATTTGGCATGGAGTTAATCAACGTCATTATGAAGAGTTGTGGAATGTTCTCCCATTCCTCCTCGATGGCAACTCTCAGCTCTTCCAAAGTTTGTGGTGCTGGTTGGTGAGCTCGAACACGCCTCTTTAATTCGTCCCATAGACGTTCGATGGGATTCATATCAGGGCTCCTTGCTGGCCATTCCTTTGTCGTGATTCCAACATCATGAAGGTATGCCCTGACGATTCCTGCAGTGTGCGCTCTTGCATTATCATGCATAAAGATGAAGCCTTGGCCTACAAATCCAGCATATGGCATCACATGAGTCTCTAGGCAATGGTTAATGTATCGACGGACATTTAGTGTTGGTAGACGTGGTCCTGTCACAGCCTCTGGCCCAGTTTTACCATCGGCAGATATTCCTCCCTAGACTATCCACGAGCTCCCGCCATAACTCACTCTCTCTTCAATACAACACTGAACAAAGCGCTCTCCCCGCCTTCGGTAGACCTTCCTCCTTCCATCATTACCATAAAGCATAATCTTAGTCTCATCAGTAAAGAGTACCTTGCTCCATTGGCGTTGAGTCCAATGCAAATGTTCGCGTGCAAACTGTAAGCGCGCCATTCGGTGAGCTCTTGTCAGTTTCGGCCCGTTGGCTGGCTTATGTGGGCTCAGACCACGTTCTTTAAGTCTTCGTCTAATTGTTCGCGCGGATACAGCCACTCCATGAAAGTCTCGAAGCTGTTCTTGGATCTGTACAGAGGTGAGGTGACGATTTCGTAAACTGGTTGTCGCGATAAATCGATCCTGTCTTTCTGAAGTTACCCGAAATCGCGGTCTTCCTGGACGGCGCACGTATCCACCAGTGTCGAGGTATCGATGGTATACCCTTTGCACAGCAGAACGGCTTAAAGCAAGCTGTGATGCTACATCGCGCTGACTTCGGCCCGACTGTAGAAGCGCCACAGCTTGCGCGGCCAGAAGAGGCGGTGTATCCATAATTTTAACGTTTAAATGGCTCAAATTAAAAAAACAACAATTTTACGATGTCTTAATTTCAAAACAATTACGGTGAATTCAAAATTATGGAGTTAAATAAAAAAATTATGTTAACTTAGATCAACTTTTCTTTTCAAAAGAATGCACTAATTTGGATTTTGTTTCGTTTTTCCATTTGATAAATTCAAAATTGGAACAACAGCACTTCAAAATCATTATGAATATACCAGCATCAAAACTGCATAAAAACTTTTTGATTAACTTAAGAATATTTTTATGTTCTATGTCATTACACATAAAAATGTAGGGTGGCTCGATTCATGTGTCCGGAAGTGTAACTTATATAAATTAAAACATTACGATCATTAACCCTCATTCCATATTAACAACTCTTTGAACTATAAATTAACTAATTAATTTTACAAATTGTGTTTTAAAGCCAAATACGAACGAATGAAATATCGAATGAATGATTTATCGGAGTAAAATAAACACACATTAAGTTTTGAAGTATTAATCTGTCGATGGGGCAAAATTAAATACTTTATTTCAGGTAGGTCTTCACAGAAACTTTACATACAGTACGGGGAAAGCCCACCACACATTCCCATCGTTATGTCACCTGTAAACCCAGGAAAAACATCGACGATCTCAGATTGACAATAAGCAATAAAGCAAATTGACGTCCCAAGGGAGAAACTACGTCTTGTAACTCACGTCACGACGAATTGAATCCGAAAGGTATTATACGGAGTAGAAAGCATTGAAACAACTTAGGAACCTTAGGAATTACGTGAGAGACATCAATGTGAAATATAGTGCATTGGCAACAAGGCGGCCATTATTGCTCAAAAGCAATCTTTTCCGAGGCAACCTTATTTGTAACAAATTATATTTTATCTAAAGTTTTTGCAAAATATTTTATGCTATTCCAACATGATTCCAACTAATCCAAATATTGTAACCAATATCTACGGCCCATCCTTCGTCTTGTATATGACGCAGCACGCGCCCGCCGCCGTTTTCTTTGTACGTGCACGGCGATATTTCAAATTCATTTACCGTCCTTTTGGGAAAGCATGGTTGAAACGAGATATTGAATAAATTATGAATTTCATTATCGTAAAGAAGACTTAAATTTCCCAAAGTCTCAAAGCTCTTTTCATTACGTTCATAATAATACGAGTTTTGTTATATATCCAGATATTTTTTTATCCTTTCTACCTCTTCCTGATTTTTGTTTTCTCGTACATGGGCATCGGTATTTATAAGATTATTATAAGTATCACCTCCTTTAAATTAATAAATTTTTAAAGTAGTTAAAGTTGTTTAAACACTAATTGGAATATGAATATGTGAAATGCATCTCACACTTCAGAAGCTAAGTGGTCACGTGCCTCCTTCCATTGCAAGTTTAGAAGTTAACTCGCCAAGTGCACTTCCCGAAGAAGTTTTCCCAGAAGACTAAAGTTGAACATTTCTTGAAAATTAAGAGACAGCAGTGAAATGGAAATACATTTATGGGTGCATGCATAATGTTTATAGTGAGATTATAGGCCATCTTGATGACGAAATAAAAATGGTGATGGGATATTTTCATCCTAGAAATCATTCAATGTGAACAAATAAGAGGGTAAAAATTACAGAAAAATTTGTTCGCCTGTGACCACGGCTGCAACCTGGTTGAAACCAGGTCCACCAAATCAGGCAGTATCACGGTATGATCGCGTTAATTCCCGGTTTATTATTAACTAGCTGTTACCCGCGGCTCCGCCCGCGTCAAGGGAAGATGTCAATAATTTTCCCATGGGAATCTCTTTATCCCGTGGGAAATCCAGACCTTCAATTATCCCCGTTAAAAAATATGAAAAAATAATGTTATACTTTTTTTTTCTTGTTAATGAGATGTTTTTCCGGGATAAAAAGTAGTCTATGTCACTTTTCAGACCTTTAAATCATCTCTTTTAAAAAAAACATTTCGGTACTTAGGTTCTTTTCGACGTGAAAGAAGAACAAAAAAAATTATCCTTAACTTTTCCCGTGGGATTAAGATGTTTTTCCGGGATATAAAGCCTATGTCACTCTCCAGACCTTAAACTATCCCCAAGAAAAAATTCATATCAATCCGTTCATTACTTTTGACGTGAAGGAAAGACAAACAAACAAACTCACTTTCACAATTATAATATTACTAGCTTTTCCCCGGCGGCTTCGCTCGCGTTAATTTTATGACATCGATCTCGTTTGACAACAAAACAACCCATAGCGCGACTTGTGGCGCCATCTGTTGGCCGATACAGCGCCCTCTATAGTGGAAAAAATATTTTCCCACTGGAATGACATACTTTTACGGGATAAAAAGTAGCCTATGTTGGGCTCTGTACCCCTGACATTATATACAAATTTTTATAATGATCGGCTGATTAGTTAAGCCGTGAAGGAATAACAAACAAACAAACTCACTTTCTCATTTAAAATATTAATAAAGAAGTAACGATAGTATGGATTTATGACAAACTAGCGAAACCCGCGTAACTCGTTTGGGTCTATCCCGCTTTCTCGTGGGAATTTCGGAATGTATTATGTACATATGAACTTTCCTCTTGAATCACTATATATCTATTTCAAAAAAAACGCATCAAAATCCGTTGCGTAGTTAGATTCAAAATACATAGGGGCAGACAGACAGCGTCTTCATTTTATACTTTGTAATTCACGGCTACGCACGCTATTTTTTCCCAACAGTGGTCAAGAGGACCTGATGACATTTTTGTATACTTAGATAAAAAGTAGCAGAGTCCTTGTCTGTATTCTTGACAATTATGTATACTTTTCATGATACAGGCGTGAAAGAAGAACAAAAATACACAGTATAAAGTAATCATGCTATATAAAAAATATTACACGCTCTATCTTATTGTTTCTGTGAGAAAATAATATTAGAAATTGCTTTACGTTTTATTGTTACCAAAAAAACTTTAATGAAAAATTGTTCATCAAATCAAAGGGATTTTTCTCAGAAACATTGTAGTCTTTCTCAAAATGAAATTAAGAATCAATTCAGAGCGACAGGGCAATTCTTCGGAATGCCTTTTAAGATTTTTATTTTTCAATTGAACGTTTGAGTTTTACAACCTCTTTGCGTCTTTTCATCTGATTGTCTCGTTTCGATCGACATTGGGACTGTTTTGCCACAAACTCAATTCAAACTGTCAGTATAGTTTCAATTATTATTGAATTACCCTATATTAGTATTGTTATTGGAATACCGTAAGTAATTGAATTACTTTAGAGAGTTAAGTGTTTTCAATATTAATTAAAATGTGCAATAGCTTCTGCCCGCGACTTCGCTCGCGTGGTCTTTGATTTAAACCAAGTCGGTGGCCTTCATGCGGTTGGAAAACACTGGCGGTTCCGCCAATTGGAGCAGCGTGTGCAGAGTACGCTCCAATCCTCTTCGATTAAAGGGAGACCCGTAAACCCGAAAGTGGTATGATTATGGTATAGATATGCTGTCAAAATCGGTCAGTTTAACCAAATACTATAGACGAGTAATACGCACAGCTCTTGACGTTTCTCAAACAATGACTTGGCAACCTCCGTTCACCTCATGCCGCTAGGAGCGCTATAACATTTTGCATACAAAACGCACAGTTCACCTCATGCCGCTAGGGGCGCTATAACATTTTGCATACAAAAGTTTTGAAATCGTTCACCTCATGCCGCCCTCATGCTGTAGGGGCGCTAGTGTCGCGTCTTGCCAGAAATCTTCCGAAGCTGTGCGTATTAGTCTTCTATAGTATTTGGTTTAACCATTATTTATTCAATAGAATGGTACACGAATTTCGCACATTCCCGCCCAAAAAATTGACATTCTTTTTTTAAATAGATCAAACAGCTTAGGCGTTGCGTCGCATTCAGCCAAAAGGTGTATTTTCGCGCCTCGCCCACGGCAACTTCCGATATTGGTTCAAGTAATGAAATCAATCATGCCTCGATATCCTTGATCGGTTTTATCTCTTCACGTGGAAGGTTCTGAAACTCTGTCATGATTTCCAACGATAGCGATAGGATTTGGAGCGTTGAGGAAATTATGTTGTGTATTAGGTGATCGGACATAGGTTTGTGATTTTGAATTAAAAGTTGTTTTAATAGTTAATGTTCTTTTCACATACTCGTAATGTGAATAGGGAATTTTTATAAAATAAATTTCCCAGTCGTGGCTCGTGGGGCACTTCAGCGGATTTTTAAAAATATTTGTCTAATTCATTAATTTATAGAATTTATGTGTAGATACTCGTATTTGTAACGCTAGAGACACAGTGAATTGAAAATACATAAATACATATACCAATTAATTCAGCACTTAATTCGGCTTACATTTTTTAATTTTATTTTTAGAATAATGTCCTAAATATCTAGAGATTGGGACAGCATTTTACAGGTAACTTCACCATGAGCAATTTTGAATAGTATGATCGAATTTGGATATTTTTAAGACATAGTACGATTATTATAATTCAGACACTTGATTTGACGATTGGTCTTTTTTTTAATTTTTTATATATAGGGCTTGGAAGTTTGTTTTTTGAGCCAACTTATTAGCTGTATTTTGACATTGGAAATGTCTTTTCGTTCGCTTCAGTATAGGCTTCGATTTCACGAAAAAGTGCGATCCCCTTATATCTCGGAGAGTTGTGAAGATATGATATTCATAAAAGGCTCAAAATACGCGTATTCACGAGAGCCGTAAGGTGCAAAAAGAATTATTTGAGAAAGTCAAAAACGAAAAAAGTTATGGTCGAAAATGTGAAAATAAATATCATTTCTTTCCGAATTTTTGATTTTGGCGCTCGATATTTTGGAAACGAAGAATGATATCAAAAATTTGAGAAAAACTCGTCTGGACAATTTAGTCAGCTATAATTTGAGCCTAAAACAAAGATGATCGGGTTAAGGGTTGGCCCTGTAGCTTAACCTTTTTGAACAAAGTCAAATACGTTATAGTTTTATTTTGTAACCTTTTCCTTATCCCGACTTTATCGTCGCTCATCATCATCATATCAACTCATAATCATCCCATTGCTGGGATACGGGTCTCCCTTCAGTCGAAAGCGATTAGAGTGTACTCTGCCACGCTGCTCCAATGATGGATTGGCAGAGGCCGGTGTTTTCAAACCGCCCTAAGGCCACCGACTTGGCCTAACGACTGTCATCCATCGATAACAGCCGGGACCGATGGCTTAACCCTTTATAGGACAGAAGCATCTAGGGTAGATAAAAAAAACTTTGTTTTTAGATTGTTTTTTTTAAATGTTTTATGTAATGTAAACACGGTGGTAAAAATATTCCCTCTGCCCGTGTGGCTTGAGGTTCTGAGGTCTGCTGAGTACCAGATATATTGTGTAAATTTCAAATCTTGCTGCCCGCCTAGAACGATCGCGTTGGGATGGGACGACGGAGGACGGAGGGCTAGATGAAAAATCAATAGATGAACTGCTAGGTTCGACTTTCGAGAGGTATTATGCTGCTAGGTGGATCAGGTGTCGGTGCCATAGGCCCGTCATTAGGCTCGTCATAGTTTTTTAGGATCGTTCAATACAGTATCAAAACCATCATCAGATACATCGGGAAGACAAAATATGTCTTCCAATTCGTTGACTATTTGTAAATCTATTATACATATAATAAAACAGTAGACCCCGATATGTCTGAACATATTTAGCAAAAATGGAGAGGGAACAGTTAGAGAAAGGTAACAAAACCTAAAAAAAATTTTTTTGTCTGTCTGTTTGTCTGTCTGTTTGAACGCGCACATCTTCTAAATTACTAAATGGATTTTAATGCTGTTTTAACTTAAGGAAGATAGAGCTCGGCTTGGAGCAGAATATAGGTTTTGTCGCATTTAAATCGGATGTCAGGAAAATAAGTTATGGTCATTTAAAGGTCTCTACCCTGTCTATGTAAGAAAAAAAATATTTTCTCGCACTTACAAACTTGAGACTTGGTACACCATAACTACCGACAACAGACTAAACCGGACCGGACCGAACCGGATCGAACCGAACCGAACCGGACCGAACCGAATCGAACCGGATGTCAGGAATAGAAGTTACCCTCATTTAAATTTTCAACAGCCTAAGAATTTTAAAATTGTCACTCACTGCAGAGTCGGAATCGCCCGATATCTCATAACGACCATTTTTAAATTCTAATTCTAGAAAGTTTTTTTTTACTTGAGTTAACCATTTAAAATTTTGTTCCTCTCAAATTCACTAGATGGCACTGTTAGATTCTGAATCGCACTATGAAAGTTTTTTAGTATAACTGAGATGACGATTTCAATTTTAATATAATTTTAATTTTTCATACTGATTTTACATTAGGTATTTTGATTAGGTACGATAAAATTAAAAAAAACACAGCGGCGAGCAAATAGACAATGAGCAATAAAGAATACTGACGTCTAGGGGAAAAACTATAGCAGTAGTAATAGGAGACTGTTAAATCCGTCTATACTATTATAGTCATAAGCCCAATTCCACTTGGGCGAAGCCGCGGGCACAGCTAGTCGTTAAGTATTCTCTACTCCTACTCATTTGCCAGATAGTCTGTAATAAGCAAAAAAGGAAATAGGCTTAACGTGGTCCGAGAGTCTCTTCGCGAGTTTTTCAGAAGCACTAATATTCTCACGGTGGCATCACAGTGCATTCTTGACAGCATCATGTTTGTTCGTAAAAACATTCATGACTATAACCAGGTGTGGATATTCATAATTTCAATACGCGTCACAGAAATAAATTTGCTGTTCCTAAATTCAGGCTTAGGAAAGCGGGCAAGTTATTTATGATTCAAAGTTTGCATTATGTATAATAAAATTCCAGAGAATATAAAAAAAAATTGCCCAAAAATCGATTAAAATAAAATGTCAAAAATTCTTAACCAGTAAAGCGTACTATACTGTATCAACGAGTATCTAAATGAAAGGTCTCTCTGGCCCCCTTGCGAAGGTGAAATGCTAAAACTTGTCGTGAAAAGCCAGTCAATGTTCAATAAATGACATAAATAAAAAATTGTGTTCAATATTGTAATATGTACATGCGTCGTAGTGTCATCCAAATGGGGCTGTTTTTTATATTATTTACATTTTAATATAATTTAGATTAAATAATTGGTGACAAGGATGTTAATGTGTACGGGCACATACTCGCAAATTGTCCAAACTGGCGGCGGTGGCGTTGTGGGTCGGGTTACTGTTGTTCCCTTCAATATTGTTCATAATATTGTTGATGGTGAGCCCAGTAATGGGGGCTGGCAGGCTGACTCTCACGTCAACTCGAAAATACACGAGAACGGTTGCTGCCTTGCAGGCCTGGTCTGCTCCTATCTTTAACACCGATTTAGCATTTTATATTTTAGATTTAATTTTATGTTAAGACAAATTAATAGCACTATTTATTAAAGTAATGTTGCATGTACCTAGTTTTAGATTTTATGGTAAAAAAACACGATATTTTAAAAATGCCAAAAAAGGCCGTAACAGGTTTTCTTTCGCCATTTCTTTTACAAGTGGTAATTTTGCTTTTGTTTCCGAAATAGTAGTAGTATAGAGTAGATTAATCCCACCAAAAACATTTTCATGTAAAATGTTGCCAAGACGAGACCATAATGACTCGCATAGTTAAAAAGTTATCAGATCTCATGTAGAGCCAAGCTTCTAACTCTACACGCCCTACCTCTACAAGGCCTAACTTCACAAACTCCACACTTTCAAGTGACGAAATCGGGAGTTTTAAGACATTAATAAAATCTAAAGTATAATAGCTACGACATTCAAACTTTATGTTTAACGATTGTACTGGTGTCATTATATCTTGAAATTTTTAACTATTTATCATCATCCAAAACAAAGTTATGAGGTTCAAAAAAACGACGAAACGTTTCGAGAAAAGGTAGGTAGTGCCCTAGCGCTCCGTTTGGCTCGTCTCGTGCGAGATTTATAAAAATCATTTATTACAACTGTATACTCTGACAAGAGAACGTGTTTGTGAAAGCTTATTCTCTAAATAAAAGTTTTGAATTTGAATTTGGTCACCCCACGGGCAAAGGGAATATTTTTACACCACAAAAAAAGCGTGTAAGAAAAGCCTCGTAATGAAAAATTAAACTTATTCCAAATGCAATATACATTCGACATTAAGTTTAATAACAACTTATCTTTCGAAAGTCGCAAAATTTGAAGATGCATAAAGATTTAACAGCAGGTGTCGAAATTCTGTTGTTTTTAAACTTGTAACTGTCACAGATAAAAAAAATATTATGACGTCCGTTCTTAACTCCTAGATAAAAAAAAATGAAATCCACAATCCGAAAGCAGCACGGAGAAGCTCAAGATAACAAAACTTATCCAAACGCTGGCTAGGGTCGATGTTGCTTAACTTGCGTGTTCATATTAGAGTGCGACACACCACACAGCAACGCCATCGAGCTCCTCCGACGCCATCGAGCTCCTCCGACGCCATCGAGCACCTCGTCGCTCAGCGACAATATTTTTTCGAATTCCGTAGATTCATTTCCAATGTGCACGATAGTCGTGTGAAGCACGAAATCTGTGAATTTTTTTTTTATTAATTTCTTTCTTCATATTTTTTTGTGTTGTTTACTTGTTTTAATATTCTCTGTTGTTCTGTAGGTATTTCTTGTAAGCCGGCAGGAAGTGCAGAATATTCCTTTTTAATAGTTATAAATTAGTTATACATTTATTGGTTACCTAATTATTATTATTTAATATTTATTTTAGTAAAATATTTTTATATTATATGTCCGACGATGATAGTGACGTATTTTTCTCTGCTGATGAATCTTCTACTTCCTTTCACTCCCTCAATGACTCGGCCATGAATGCAAACACGCTTCGTGATCACATTAGTCTCCTTTTTCCTAGCAATGTAAATTTAAACATTTGCCATATAAACGCTCAGAGTGTACCTGCACATTACACAGACCTGCTCGACGCCTTTTCTGGCAGTAACATTCACGCTGTACTGGTCTCTGAATCCTGGTTGAAACCTCATTTGTCTTCTACGTCCTTTGGTCTGCCAGGGTATATTCTTATCCGTAACGATCGCGTGGGCAAGGGTGGTGGTGGTGTTGCCATATATCTACGTAGCGATTTAACTTATGACATTCTAGATGCTTCCTCTGCCCCCTATTCTCGGACCATGGAGTACCTTCTACTTAGTGTTAAAATGAAAGGTTGCAAAACCATCATCGGTGCTGTTTATTGCCCCCCCAGCATTGATTTTTTTAGTAATTTAGAGTCCCTTCTTGAACGCCATACCACTGATATTGAACATTTCATTTTAATGGGAGATTTTAACGTAGACCTCATGAAATCTACTGATCAGTCGTCTAAATTTCGTACTATTATTGATTCGGTTAATCTCTCGTTACTACCTCTAAGTCCTACACACCACAATACTGACACTGCTGATTCGTGGATTGACCATATTATCACGTCTTCATCTGAGCACGTCCTTGACCATGGGCAAGTACTGGCCCCAGGGTTTTCTCGCCATGACCTTATTTTTATATCATATAAAATTAAACCGCCAAAATTAAAACCTAAAACTGTTAACATACGCAATTTTTCAAGGATTGATTTAGACAAATTGAGAGAGGACGCTTCGTCTTTGGATTGGTCGCCGGTTTATAGTGCATCTACAGTTGATGACAAGATCTCTCTGTTTAATGTTTCAGTCCTCAAACTGTATGATGATCATGCACCGGTGCGGATGGTCAAACTAAGACGCCCTCCAGCACCATGGATAACTCAGCTTGTTCGGATTGCTATGAGGAGGCGAGACCGTGCGTTTAGGCTATTCAAGCGGAAACGCAGTGACGAAAACTGGTGTCTATTTAAAAAGGCCAGGAATAAGTGCAATCAGCTGGTTAGGGTAGCTAAAAAACGCTACTTCCATGATAATCTGGTGAACACGTCCTATTCAGATACATGGAAGTTCCTAAAAACCTTAGGTATTGGAAAGTGCGCCACCACTCCTACTGTTTTTACTCACACTCTCTCTGAACTGAATGTCCACTTTTCAACTACCACCAAACTCCATGATGACATAAGGAATAGGACTGTCTCTACTATCTCAGCAATGCCATCACCTCCTGTGAGTCACTTCAAATTTTCTCCGGTGTCCGGCGGTGAGGTACGCAAAATAATCAGTTCGCTCAAGTCAAAAGCCGTTGGATGCGACAATATTGGAAGGAGTATGCTGATGCCCATCCTTGATTCTGTAACGCCTATAATTAGTCATATTCTTAACTTTTCTCTGGACTCCGGAGTATTTCCTTCTATTTGGCGAAAAGCTTACGTCCGTCCTCTTCCTAAAATCTCTAGTCCTAGCCTCCTTAATCATTACCGTCCAATTTCTATTTTGCCCTTTCTATCCAAAACTCTTGAATCAGTTGTGCATACCCAATTGTCCAAATTTGTATTTTCTAATAGTCTTGTTAGTGATTACCAATCAGGTTTTAGACCCGGTCATAGCACCACAACGGCACTACTAAAGGTCACCGAGGACATCAGGGCTGGCTTGGAGGAGTCTAAGGTTACTGTTATTGTCCTCATCGACTTTTCCAACGCATTTAACGCGGTTGACCATGACGTCCTTCTAGCCATCCTATCACACTTGCGTATCTCACCACCGGCGCTGGAATGGTTTTCCTCGTATCTCCGCCCACGACAACAGATGGTGCGTGTCAATCAGGACTCCTCTTCTTGGTGCCATCTTGATTCGGGGGTGCCACAGGGTGGAATTCTCTCTCCTCTTTTATTTTCTCTTTTCATCGATTTCATTACTCATAGTCTTCATAATCAATACCACCTTTACGCTGATGACCTGCAGCTCTATGCGCAGTCGGACCCGGAACTCTTCGGTGATGTGATTGATTCACTAAATAAGGATCTTCGTCTCATATTGGAGTGGTCTGAGAACTTTGGCATTGCGGTTAATCCCACGAAGTGTCAGGCGCTTATCGTCGGTGGCCCCCATCAGCTGAACAAAATAAAATTAGCTAATTCTCTAGTTTATAATGGTGTCACCATACCGTTTAGCTCCTCTGTCAAAAATCTGGGTCTCCATTTGGATGGGGCTCTTAATTGGGACAAACAGGTTACAGAGACTAGTAAGAAGATTACATGTACACTGCGTTCCCTTTACCGTTTGAAGAACTTTCTTCCTCCATCCACGAAGATCCTATTGGTTCAAACTTTAGTTTTGCCATTGTTGGACTATGCAGATGCCTGTTGCACCAATATGTCTCAAGTGCTTCTAAACAAACTCGAGCGCCTCCTTAACGGTGGTCTTCGTTTTATATTTAACGTGCGCAAATTTGACCACATTTCCCCTTTCCGGTCTCAGTTAAAATGGCTCACTCTTCGGCAGCGCAGGAATCTGAGAGTCCTCTGCACGCTTTTCGGGGTCCTCAGAGATCCAAAAGCTCCCAATTATTTAAAACTTAAATTTAACTTCCTCACTGACACCTCTTCTCGAAATCTTCGATCCAATTGCACTCTCAAACTTTTTACACCTCTTCACAAAACTTCTCATATGTCAAGCTCATTTACACTTTCTGCCATTAGACTATGGAATTCGCTCCCCAATGAAATTAAAATGTCCTCTAGTAAATTTCCGTGGCGCGCGGCAAGAAGTTGATATGTCTAAAATGTCAATTTTTCAGGGCGGCTATTTTAAACTTTGACTTCCTCGGGCAAATCGATTTGTTTGTTAAACTTATAACCTACATTTGTTCTAAGGTAAACTTTATGCGATCTTTCAAATAGCGCTAAGTACTTTTCATAATTCGGCTTAGTTTTTACAATAATCGACTTATCAATATGCGTAAAAATGACTTATCAAGTTGCTCACCCACTTATCAATATATTCACCAACGACCTATCGAGTTGTTCTTATATGACCCATACTAAATAAAATTAAAAAATAATAAGATTTATCATAAATTAAACTTTTGACAAGCTTTTATTGTAAGCGATATACATTGTAACAGGATAGGACAGTTAAAACTAAATAAAAGTGACGATTTTACGAAAAAACTTTATAAAAAAATATATACCTACTGTAGGTATAGATTTTTTATATACTTTACATACGATGTAAAGTAACGAAGAGCAAACCTTTGAACGTGGCAATGTGTAGGTTAGGTATAAACTATTGGTACATGTTTCAATCAATTCAAAGGCTTTAATTACAATCAATTGCTAAGGAAGTTTACCCTTCGGCCAGCAGAAAGGCTTATTATAAAATTGAAGATTATCTAAATGATAAAAATAGCTGGAATGATAGACTCAGCACAGACACTAAACAGACAGAAGCCTACCTACTGCTAGGTACTTAATATATTGCGCATATATTATTGTATATACACTTTCTACCTTTTTTTTCTCTCTTCATTTATAGTGTTATTAATTTTCATTTATAGTGTTATTAATCTTTAATTATTGTATAATTTTTTTTCGTCATCAGAAATTACAGATATTTAGTGTTAATTTTATATTTTCTGTCATTGTAATTTGTATCTTATTAATACCATTTTAAAAGAGCAAGTGCTAAGTTTTTTGCCAGTTTCTTCTTAGCAAAAATCTGCCGTCTGAACTGGTGGTAGGAAAAAATTGTGACGATTCGAAAGAGCTTATATTAGGCCTATTTGAATAAAAATATTTTGAATTTCAATTTGGCCGTTTAACTCCCTTAGGAAATGACTGAAATTAAAAGTATTTGAATTGATTGAAACATGTACCAATAGTTTATTTTATACCTACCTACGTACGTATATTGATGTACATATACTAGTATAAAACATTCTATATTGTTGGCAACTGAGAATATCTTTATTTCTATACTAAATTATTGTAAGTTTATTTACTGTACCTTCTCTCAAGTCAAGCCAGACCGAAGATTGACGCGACTTTTTTTTGTAGATAGTGGAGAGTTATAATGAGGTATTTTTTACTCGAGTGAAACCAAGGGCAAAAGCTAGTATAAAAATAATATTATTTGCTTGTTTGTATTATCATTTAGGTTTGGCGATGCTGGACTCATTAAAAGAATTCGGTATAAATTAATGCAACATTGAGGAATATCGTGAGATCGACTAACGTAGGTAATAGCTAACTAGAACTTATTCTACCTAAATAATAACAAGCGACAACAAAGAATAGTCTCACATCTCATATTCAAAACCTAAATTTAGATTCGTTTAACTGCACATCTAAACATAGCTATACGCTATTTAAAAGAACTGCCAAATTATAACTACATAAATAAAGATATCAAATTACGTTCGTTTGTTAATGTAGAGTATAACCGAATAACTCATTTTATCAATTTGCAGTGGGGAAGGAATTACAATTCTCAATCGAACAAATGGACATATCACATTACGTACTTCGTTTCGATTCCAGATAAAACGATATGTCAAACAGTTTTTAGGATTTATAACTTGATAAACAGTTTTGTCAAGAAATAAACGCTTATCATCGAGTTATTCACATACTATCAAATGGCATTCTTCTTCATTAAGTCAACAAATCTAGTTGTCAATTTTTTACTAGGTGAACAATAGGTGTAGGAAGCGTTTGAACGAATAAAAAAAAAAACATGTATGTCGAGTTATCAACTTCTTCCTGCGCGCCACGGATTTATTTTTAAACAGTCAGTTCGACAACTTTACCTCAATGAATCTTGACCCCCCATTATTATATCATGAAATTAATCAAATAATTTTATAACCGTTTAATAATTTTCAGATAATATATAAAATATGTTTTTTTTTTTTTTTTTTTAATGTTTGAATGTATGTACATTTTTTCCCCCCTGACGTTTTCAAGCCGTGTTTTCTTCTTCTTGTTGTGTTTGGCGACCATTACTTTTTGTTTTTTTTAACGTTACTATCACCATCACCTCTCTTTCAGTCGTCAATACTTGTCAGAATATTTTACTAGATGCGTATAGTATGTATATGTAAGTTTATTATTAATATATATTTATATGTGTATGTTCATAGCCGTATATATAAGTTCTTAGGTAACCAGATATTTCCCTTCAATTTTTGTCCCGCCAACAATGTTTCTGCATTACCCGATGGTTGACTGGTAGAGAATGTCTTTAGGCATTAAGTCCGCCAATTGTACTCTCAATCGTGCAATAAAGAATAAATAAATAAATAAATAAATAATAATATAATCAGAAAATCGCATCCGAGTTCTTTTAAAATCCGAAAGTAAATGAAGTGTCCCAGTAGGAGGGTTAACAACGCGTGAGTGATACCCCCGGTATTGAAAGCGTCTATAGGCTACGGTGATGCTTACCATGACCGTATGCTTGTTTGCCAACTATGTGGCTAAAAAAAAGTAGTGTTTGTCTGCTGTATGACATAAAACAAATGCTTTTAAACGTTCGATTTGGTCATTTAATTTGTACTAAGTGTCGATACGACTGACCGCCCAATTCAAATGATTGATTTTCACTGACGTCAATGACTTTATTTTCGGTTTGTGTGTTACATGAAGCCGTAATCGATTTTACGAATGGTCATTATCATTAGCGGGATTGTCATTACCGATCAAATGTTATCATGAAATGAAATCTGTTTGGTTTGTTAGGGACTATTGGCAAGCGTTCGGGACGTAATTTTTTTGACTGGACGCTTGTAGTGAGCCCGACTGCGGACTTTAAATTTAATTTTATGATATAGGTCTCGTTTGACAACAAAACAACCCATAGCGAGACTTGTGGCGCCATCTGTTGGCCGATACAGCGCCCTCTATAGTAGAAAAAATATTTTCCTATTGGAACGACATACTTTCACGGGATAAAAAGTAGCCTGTGTTGGGCTCTGTACCCCTAACAATATGTATGCAAATTTTCATAATGACCGGCTGCTTAGTCAAGCCGTGAAGGAATAACAAACAAACAAACTCACTTTCTCATTTATAATATTAGTAAGGATAAGGATATTAACATTAAAATGTAAAAGTAAACATTGAACCTGTGACCTTTTCTTTCCACCCATTCCATCCACTTGACAGCGGGGATCGTCTGTAAAATTAGCACGAACTAATCTCAGTAACTCAAGGTCGTTAACTCAAAGAGATTCCCAAATAAGCTTCATTGTCCCTTGTTATAGTTCATTATGAGGCTGGAGGGACGTTATGGGTCGTTATCACGCTCTAGGTAGCGAGTCCCTACACCAATATTATAAAGAGGCACTTTAACTTGTTTGTAAGTTACCTAGGTAACCTAGCAACGGTTTCTAGTTACCTTAGTGGTTTGTAAAAGGCACTAACTAAAATCTGTAGTTTTTTTTATACCACTAAGGTGGGTGGCAAACAAGCTTACGGTCCGCCTGATGGTGAGCGGTCACCGTAGCCTAGACGCTTGCAACACCGGGAGTATCATTCGCGCGTTGCCGACGACCCTGAAAAAATCTTTTAATGCCCCTTTTGAAGAACCCCATAACCCCTTAAGACTATAATTAGTCTAAAGGGAAGACCTCGGCGGGGATCTCATTCCACAGCCTCAGCGTTCGCGGGAGGAAACTCCTCTGAAACCGCGTAGTACGCGACCATTTTGGTTCTAGTGTGTGAGGTTGGATTCCCCGCCGTGTTATCAAATTCTTGACATAATTACATAGTTAAAGTGTGGTATGTCGTATCACGACAGAAGGGGATCGGTTTTATACATTTAGTATAGCTAGAATTACGTATATAACGTGTATTGTAGCGTGTGATCGGGACAAGCCCACCACAGATTCCCACCGACGAGTCTCCTGTGTAGCCAGGATCAACAACGGCGACCTTCAGAAAGAAGATAGTTGGAGTAGGAAGTATTGAAAGGACTTCCCTTGTTAACAGCTACGTGAGAGACAGCAATTTAAAGCAAAAGGATATACCTTATTATATTATTATTATAGGGTGGGACGCCTGCGGGGCACAGGCGGGTGTTCAAGTCGCTTGTTGGACTCATTACACCCTATTCCCGTGTGGGTACGGTTGTTACTGTGGCCCCGATGACCTCCCCCCCGAAAACCTTGAACTCCTTCTGCAGAACTCCGCAATGCGACCAGTGTCTAGGTCGCATAGTCTTCCTTCTTCGATCCTATCGGCTTCAAAAGTTTCCCACCTGAGCCTGCTGTAGTGTGTGCATTCAGCCAGGAAATGTTGGCTGGTCTCTGGTTCACCGCATTCGGGGCAAGCGGGATCTATGCTATTGTCTATGAGGGACATATGTCGGTTAAGTCTGCAATGGCCCGTGATGATGCCCATGACCATGCCCAGTCTTTCCCGGCTTAATGATAGTAATGACCGGGTTCTTTTGTGGTTCTTTTCTTTTACAAACAATTTTGCTTGTCTGCAGCTGTTACTTCCTGCCCAAGCGTCCTGTGCCTCGCGTTTCATAAGTTCGTTTATCACTCCCTTAGGGTTAGTGACGGTGGCTGATATCGGGAGCTGGGGCTCCGGTCCTATGGGTCTCGAGCTGGCACCTTTTCTTGCGAGCTCGTCTGCTCTTTCGTTCCCTAATGTTCCTTGATGGCCTGGGACCCATGCTACAGTGACCGCCGTTACCTCGGCTAGTTTATTGAGGGCAGACTTGCACTCACTGACCAGCCCTGAAACGGTCTCTACCTTGGCCAATGCTCTGATTGCTGCTTGGCTGTCTGAGGGAAAGGAATACCTTGAATGTGAAAGGATATACCTTAGTTAGAGAGATGGCAAATCAAGTGAGGCGATTGCCGAGCACCACGGTCTATTGTTACATTACGATTATATGGCGTGTGATGACGTAAAGCGTTATTCAACTCAAAATTGTTTCAATTTTGTAAATTAATGGGCAAAACAAGGCAGCGCGCCGGTAGTGGGATAAGCGCACTGTCTTTACTCGCGATGACAGACCTATTGACCCACATCGCGTTTAGTGAAATGT
The DNA here is from genome assembly GCA_905163395.2 of Endotricha flammealis. NCBI lineage: Eukaryota > Metazoa > Arthropoda > Insecta > Lepidoptera > Pyralidae > Endotricha > Endotricha flammealis. The sequence goes on from LR990860.1 coordinate 16,274,938, forward strand.
CAGTCATAAAAATATATGAAATACAGATGCTCCTGCGCCGCTCCCAACTCATTGACAACTGCAGCTGGGAGTGGGCTTTGCCCTTAAAAATGCACTATTTACAAGCACATTAAAATACCGATACTTTTGATAAAGTTAAGTAAAAAATACTTCACAACAAAAACTCTATCCTCAAGCGGGATTAAGTTATTAACCCGGGTAGGAAAGATTGAAAATAGTGCTATTAAAATTCCGGATAAAGGTGCAAAAATCGGGTCAAACCTTTATGATAAAATCTTTATGTTATCCCACGTGACTCCTACATGATACGGCTTTCAAGCATATAGGTCGATCGTGCAGGTGATCGGTTCTCTAAGTGTGCATAAATTTGTAATTTTGGAGTGTATTTTGACATACACTGGGCGTCAAAAATAAGTAGTACAGTTTTAAAATTGCAATATCTCCTAAACTACAGAAGCTAGACATTTGAAATAAAAAAAAGTTAAAAGACAATTTAATTTCATTTAATAAAAACGTCATGCATAATATCATTTTTTAAAGATTGACTGAAAAAAAACTTAATAAATAAAAACACTATTTTTTTAAAATGTTGGCTTGTACTTTTGTTTTTTATTGTTTTCTTTATTGCTGATAAATCAATTGCAATTCAAAAGCAAATGTGTCTTCAGCGAGTAAACTTTACTAATCATGCCTCTTTCACCAGAAGAATGTGCAAGAATCATAACTTTTCTCGAAGTAGGCATCAGTATGCGCCGTACTGCAAGAACGGTGTGTGTAACTCTAAGAACGATCCAGCAAGTAAAGCAAAGGTACGAAGAGACTGGAAACCATCTAAGGAGACCAAGTAATGGCAGACCCAGGTGCACTCGTACCCGAGAAGACCGCTTAATTGTCTCGACTGTGTTAAGAAATCGTCACCTTAATGCAGTTGAGGTCCAGCAACAGCTTCTTCAGACCCGAAGAGACTACGTTAGTGAGAGTACAGTGAGGAGAAGACTTGCTGAAGCCAACCTGAAGTCGTACAGGCCAGCAAATGGCCCCAAACTTGAGACAGGGCATTGAGTAGCAAGACTACGCTACGCCCGTCAACACGTACAATGGGGCGAAGAAGAATGGACAAGAGTTTTGTTCACAGATGAGTCTCGGTTTTCTTTATTCACTTCCGATGTAAGGCGGAGAGTATGCAGGCGACCTGGTGAGCGATACATTCAAGGTTGCATCTCGGAAAGAGTTCTATACGGCGGAGGCTCTGTACACGTATGGGCTGGCATCTCTTCAGAGGGTCGCACAGAGCTAGTGGTCATAGAAAATGGCACTCTGACTGGTGAAAGATATGCATTAGAGATCCTTAACGAGTATGCAGGGCTATATTTAGTAAATATGGGTGATGGAGCGATACTAATGCATAATAACGCCCGGCCACACACCGCTCACCTCGTACAAAAGTACATTCAGGACGTTGGCATCAGCTTGATGGCTTGGCCATCAAGAAGCCCAGATCTTAACCCGATTGAACACGCCTGGGATGAGGTTGAGAGGCTAGTCAGAAGACGCAGACCACCCCCCGCCACCCTCAGGGCTCTAAAGCAGGCCTGATAGAAGAATGGGTGAATTTTCCCCAATACCGCCTCCGAAACTTAGTGTTCAGCATGCTAAATCGGCTCCAAGCTGTCATCAGAGCCCGAGGCGGCAACACAAGTTACCAAAGTGGGAACAAGGCCCAAAACGTAAAAATTAAGTGCTTGATAGTTCCTTCAAAATGGTTAGCTTTTTAGTTTTTTATAAATTTTCAGTGTAAAACTTTACTAATGCTAAATAAAATATTATTTTTAGAAAACTTTGTTAAATTTGCTATAAAATGACTTTTATTTCAAAACTCTAACTTCTATATTTTAAGAGTAAATGCAATTTTAAAACTGTACTACTTATTTTTGACGCCCAGTGTATTTCAAGGATTTTTCTTTGGGACTAGCGGAAGTATCTTACTAAAATATGGGTTAAGTTTGGAAACAAGGCTAAAAAATTTTTATAGCACTAGATACTAGATTTTTTTTAACAATTAGTAGTAGAAACCTTTGTGAAATTGAAGTGTAGAAAAGTTCAAGGAACACAACCAAAATTCACGCAGGGACATCGCCACCTATTCCCAAAACTAGATTTACATAACCTACTTGTGTTATGACCAAACAACGAATATATTCTCAACTAGCTGACCCGTGCCCACTTCGTTGGGCATAATGTTAATAATCCTTTTTTAGTACAGGCGTTCGTAAGAAACGCTTTCATTCGACCGTTTTTTCTCCGATTCACTTTGCAAAACCGACTACCACTTAAAAGCCTTTTTATTTTTCGGTTTTTTATATAACCTATGACACTCAGCAATAAAGTTGCCTTTTATTAGTGAAAGAATTTTTAAAATCGGTTCAGTAGATCCCAAGATTACCCCTTACAATTTAACAAATATACAAACACACAAACTTTACGTATTAGTATAGATTACTCGAGTCAAAGTCATTAAATATATTCCTCGTGCGGGGATGGAACCCGCCGCGCCATCTGGTGCCAAAGGTAGACTCACTAACAACCTAGGCTGACAATATTATATAATAATACAAAATAAAAAAATACTGTGTATCTCGTTAATTTCGTCATTGTTATCGGGAGTGTCGGAAAGTGGAAAAACGGCTATTGAGCAAACATCCTCCGGTCCCACTTAAACAATAATGAGTTGCACAGCTGTTTGGCGAGTGGTCGTTGGCTTGTTGTCGCAATGGGAAATAATAAATCGCTCAGTAAATAAATTAATCGGTAGAGAATACTGCTATGTTTACCTGTAGGTCGATTCTCGTAATTATTTATTTATTTATTCTATAGTGCACGTTTGAGAGTACAATTGGCGGACTTAATCCCTAAAGGCATTGTCTACCAGTCAACCATTGGGTAATGCAGAAATATTGTTGGCGGGACAAAAATTGAATTGTTATCTGGCACTAACGCTCCGTGCCAGCTTCACACGGGTTTGGATTGTATTTAGCAATAAGGCCGCCTTGTTGTTATACATTAGCATGTAAGGTATCAATGTAGTTGTTTATTTTTGTTGTACGTCTACATTGCAAATAAATAAAAAATCCATCTAATATTATATAGAATTATTACCACTCTTGTCCTAAAACAAAAAATTACGCGCATTTCTTTAAATGCTTTAATATTTGTGCTGTTAAACTTCAAAACCAAAATTTAATTTTCCTCAAAAGGTAAGTAGCCGGAGCCGAAGGTTAAAAGCCATCCATTCCGTTTGGTGACAAAGCGTTTTCTCTTTTTCTTAAGTATCGCTTAGTGATGACTTGCTAAAAATATTGCCCTAAGGTCTTTGTCCAGTTTTAAAGAAAAATTTTCATTGTATTTTATCATCATCACTTCACTCCTACTTTGGCGGCGCACTGTGTTCTCCTACGAAAACCTTCCACACAATCCATAATAAATTATTTAATACTATTTGCATATACCTATTGCAAGTTGTCCGTCTTTGGAATTCCCTTCCTCTTAATGTTCGACAAGCTCAGTCGCTTCAATCATTTAAAAATATGATCAAGCGTCACTATTTGTCCACATAATTATAATGTTCATTTTATTTATCTTATATTTTATATGTTAGGAATATTCATTGATATTATTACCTTATCTTTGTTTCGTTTTTCTCTTTCTCTTGTATAAATGTAATTATTTTTCTTTTTAGTATTATTTCGGTACTATTGCGCCACCTACCTATACCTCTTACTTCTTTCTATCAGGTTGCCTGGAAGAAATTGCTACGCGATAAGGCCGCCAATTGTATATTTCAACCAATTTATTTGTTTTTGTTATTTTTGATAATGTTTTGGTGCAATAAAGAGTATTTTATTTTTATTTTATTTATTATTATTATATTTTTCATCTTAGTTAGTAAACTAACAAGGAACCTTTACAGTGTCGCTATGTCGTCGGTCTGTCCGTCCGCGGTCTATAGACGCTTAATATTAGAGGAATTATTCATGTCTACACATTACTAACCTAATAAATAAAATGAATAAATAAATAAACTAACTACTTATACTAAAAAAATCTTTTTAAAAAAAATCAGGAGAAAATTCATTGCAAAAACATCATCTTTACATAAATGAAGTCGCACTGTCTGTCTATCCCGCGTATGCTTAAATCTTTAAAACTACGCAACTGATTTTGATGCGGTAGTTTTAATAGAGTGACCCAAGAGGAAGGTTTATATGTATTATACATTCCGAAATTCCCACGGGAAACGGGATATACGCAAACGAAGATGCTGATGCGGGTTTCGCTTGTAATACATATAAAACTTAAAATCATAGTACTTATATGAAACTTAACTCTAGGTCAAACAATTTTTCCATGACGTGCGATTTAATAAAACAATAAAGTATGACAGTCTTACCCCACGTGACCTTATATAAATATTTGTAACTTTTGTCCGAAACCCATTACCATGCATGTTAAATTAAAAAAAAAATACATCGTCAGCTAGTTTTGATGGAATTCTGAACTCGTTGTGACACGGAAATAATTAAAAATGGTTTTTCTTGTCGCGGCAACGGACCATCCATTTACAATTTTATTTATGACAGCTCAATTTGTTTAACATTCGTTGCTTATAAGCAGCCACCTATTTTCGTAGTACCTAACAAAAACAAATTCAATCTCGATTAAAAGTCACGCGCTATACCGTTCAATTCCTATTTTGTATGATTGAGTCAGATATAGAGTTGAATCTGTTTATTTTACGAGAAGGGCAGATTGCAGAATAACCATTACAACTTAGTGGATCAAAAATTAGCCCCGCATTACTCGCCGCTGCTGCAGAAATTCGCAGTCGAGAACGATTTTTCGTGGCTTGTGAATGCTTTATGGTACATTTATTCACCGCAAACCGTGCCGAGCGACAACTTTGTCTCCTGGTTGTTACAAAAATATTCAAATTAAAAATAAAATAAAAAGAGCCTTATTTTTCTCGTATTCAAAAAATTACTTATGTATAAATTTATTTATTTATTGAGAACTCCTTTTATGGTAAAGACCTCATCCAGAGATGTCCCATTTTCTCTATCTATGGGTCTAGCTAGGACCAGCCAACGTTATCCGGTATATTCGCGATGTTCTGCCCAGCGTGTAAGGTCTTTCTCTTTTCCGTTTGCCAGAATGCGGACCTTAATTATATTTGACTTAATAATCATTACGAAACTTTACTCGTTAATTAGGGATGGCAGATGTCAAGACCAATCATAAGTCTGTCAGTTATCTTGAATGATTCACAAAGTCAAATGATCTCCATTTAATTTTGAAATGCCAAACCAATTTGAAAATGTCAGAAATGTTTAATAATTTGAAATGTTATATATCTTGGAATACATAAATTTGCTTTTGGAGTGATAGTAGAGTACAGAAATGGGACTAGTACAGTGAGGCAACGAAGGAGCGCCCTAAATAAGATTCAAGTTTTCTAAAAATGAGTATCCTTTAAAAGAGGTAGGGCACAGCGGATAATCCGCACAAATCGGAACAACCCGTCTGGGGAAGGATCTCCACCTTACAGAAGATCGTAGTCAAAAGCATTGGTCTCGGCCATGTTGTGTTCCTAGGTGAGTAAGGTTTTCGGAGCTCCACTTGGGGGGGGGGGTTAGGATAATACAAGCAGGTTAAGCCGAGCTTACTTTGGGACCAGGTGACGCTGCTGTGTGAATTGTGCTGAATTTATTTGTTTGGTTTGACATAAAAAATATATAATTTATTTTACATAAACTCGCTTCTGTCCAGCGGCGGCTCTATTGTCGTTACAATCTCATGACTCTCTCATACGTTGTCTCACTCATACAAAATGAACTGAGCGATGTAGTGAGTTTGAGATGAGATTGAAACTATTTTTGTTACGAGAATGGGGGGCTGGCCTTTCCACTGGTAATCTTAATACACGTGATTCATCTCTAAGAACGCTTTGTATTAAATACATGACTTTGACTTTGTGAGATCATAATATTATCATAGTATTAACATCATGAAACAAGCCAGCAACAATTCCTCTCATTTATTAATGAATGCTAATGGCTTGTGTTCAATTTTAACGAAATTGGAGCAGCGCGCGTCGAATAACTCATGCATATTCATAGTCGGAAATCTTTGGTTGACTGTGCCATGTTTAAATGTAAGTATTTATACAATACTCGACTGCGCGGTTTCAGAGGAGTTTTACCCGCGCTGAAGCTGTGTAATGAGATCCCCGCCGAGGTCTTTTCTTTAGACTGTAATATGGGGTACTTCAAAGGGGGCATTAAACGATTTTACAGGGTCGGCAAAGCACGAGTGTTAGCCCCGGTGTGCCAAGCGTCCATAGGCTACGGTGACTGCGTACCATCAGATGGGTCGTATCTATCTCAGTGATATAAAAAAAAATTCGAAGGTGGATTTCAGAGCGGTTTTTATACAAATATATAACATAAAATTATATTTTTTTTAAATATAAAAACAGCTCTGAAATCTGGTGGTCAGTCACCTCCATAAATATGTAATTCATAATATGAGGAGTGGCAATTTTTTTTTTAAATTTTGATTATCCCTGTGGATTATCATACCTCAAAACAATTTATCAGCTATATTCAATTCTTTTTTTTTTACATTCGTAAGTACCATTTCAAATCCACCTTGCTTTAGCGAACATAGACAGGTGCAGTTGTTTGGATCTTTGTAATGATATGGTAAAGTCAGCCAATGGAAGAGCCGATCCAGGCAGTAGGTAAATACGATTCAAGCATAAGAATTACCGCTGTATGGCGTAACACGGTAAACAAGTCTCTGTGCTAATTAATTATAAAAAAAATACAAAAAAGGAATAATTTAATTGAAAATTATACAAAATCTGTTAGTAGTGAAACAAGAAACAAGTGACAGTGTTGATTTAATTAACTTTTACGTGTTATGAAGAAATTTTAATTAACAAGTTTTTTTTTTGAATTTACACTCTAATAAAAACCATTTCAAAGTAGATTCTATGGAAATATACAAACCTACAAAGTTATTAAGGACAATAAAAAAAAAATTGTGCAGTGAAAACTGAGTGAAAAAGTGAAAATATAAAATTTGCAATCTTCGCGAATATTAGTGGGTACATTTTAGTCAAAATTTAAAAAGTTGAACTTTGGACCCAACCAAGTTGTAACTGACAACGTGTTTGTAAGAGCGTTTTATACCAATGGATAATTTCGTAGTGATTGATATTAAGTGGCTTGGACAAATGGTTACGAACTAATACTTCATAGTTCCTACAGTACCAGGTTCAAACCCCAGTCGCCGGGGTCGACTTTTTGAGAAAGAAAATTTTAATCTGGATTGAACCTGAAGCTAACGCGCGTCACAGACAAATATTTCACTAATCAAACAGCGACATCTGGTGAAGAGTTAACTTTATACGAAGAGACATTCACTCACTACGGCTCTGAATACTTATGATTTTGCCATAAAGCTGGCCATTCGGGCCATAGGTATCCAAAATTAAAAATTATTTTTAAAAATTAAAATTAAAATGGCGATAATATGTGAAAAATGTACCAAAAATATTTCCGACAGACAGTTGCTCATTTGTTCACAATGCCGTAATTCGTACCATTTGACTTGCACAAATACAACTGAGAAAATGTTTTATCTAATGAAGAATAAAAATAAATGGAATTGTGAGAAGTGCTTAAATAATAAGCGACGTGAACACATCAATACTCCCTCGACGTCGTCCGCATCCGCAGTCACCGTGAATGTCTGCAATACATCCCAATCCTTCGTCACACAACGTATTAAACCTAAAATTAACGTCTCTATTAACAATTCATTTGATTCACTACAAACCGAGGACTCTGATGATGAAATATATGAAATGAATAGAAGTTGTCCGGAATCAGGATTTGGTTTCAAAGAAGAATTAGAAGAACTGAAACAAAAAATTTCGGATCTGGAAACTAAATTGCTGATATCTGAAACAGAAATAGAAAACTTATCACTAGAAAATACTTTCTCAAAAAAATTATCGGTAATTATGAGAAAAAAAACGGACAGACTAACGCACATATTATGTAAATCAACTCAAAAGAAAGAGAAAAACAAAAGGAGGCGAAGTAGCTTGAATAAAACTAAATTAGATTTTACTTATCATGATCTTGAGCAAACAGAAAGTGAAAACAGTAATCAGCTATTGATCACTAGTGAACACACCAAGAAAATTGAGTTAGAAAACATGGAACAAAGTGAGAGTGAAAAGGGGTGCACGGCTGTCTTAAAAGACAATGAACCATGTGGTAAAAACATAAAAGGAAATATCTACATTATTGGTGATGAACATCTCAGAGGACTTTCATCGAAGATTATAAAGTGAGAGACGTGGAAAGTGGAATGATACATATACAACCTCAGCACACATTCTGAGCAATGGAAGTAGTACCGAAATTTTAACTTATTGTGAATTGCTTGAGAAACAGTTGTCGAATCAAGATATTGTCATTTTAGGTGTAGGAAATAACGATAAGGACATCCATGTACTGCACTCGAATATTTGTATAGCTCTAAGCAAATTAAATAGGGGCACAGTATACCTGATTCCTGTATTTCATAACCCATATTTAAATGAAAAAACGATAAATTATTACCTTACATTGTGGACTAGACATTTTAATCATTGCACTTATATAGACATAGAATCAGATTCAAATAACTTCATAACCTACCAAAAATATATTCGCAACAGAATTAATCAATTAATCGATTATATAGAATATGAAAAGCAATTCCTGTCCATTGAAAATATTAAAAAACATATACGCAGCCATAATTCTATAAACTTAAAAACAACTGATGTGCCACCAAAAAGAGGAACAATACCTTTTTATTTCTCAAAAAAGGTTAAAGAAAATTATGTCGCTCAGACAATAACCACTAAAAATACTAAAGAGGTAAACACACCTGCATGTAATTATGATAGAAAGAAATTTTTTCGACCATAAAAAAAAGACCAATGCACTCATTATTCTTCATCAAAACATACAGGGATTACTATCAAAAAGAGAACTACTAGAGGTAACCATTTCTGAAATCAAAAAAAAGGGAATAGATCCTGATGTATTATGTTTCTCGGAATCTTTTGTTAAAATCAATGATCATATGAATATACAAATTCACAATTATAAACTAGCAAATTGTTATTCCAGGCCCCAGAAAAGAGGAGGGGTATGTATAATGGTTAAAAGTGGTATAGACTTTAAAAAAAATACTTGCTTCGACGATTTGGCTTTGATTCACCACTTCGAATGTTGTACTATAGAATTAATACGCAATGCTATCATAGTTGTTGGGCTATATAGAATTCCATCAAAATTAAAAAAACATATTGATATTTTTTTTACACGGTTTGATTTGCTATTGCGTAGATATATGATTAAATATCCCAAAAAACAAATTATTATTGCTGGTGACATGAACATTAACATGTTAGAAGCTGATAAACATGCAAAATACTTTGATGATATGATACGCAAGTATAACCTAAAACTACATATAACACAACCAACCAGAAATAAATCATGCATTGACCTCATACTCAGCAATGTACAAAAAGCTACAGGACTTATTCTGCCATTATGGCTCTCGGATCATGACACTGCGCAAATCTTAAAAATTCCGTTGAAAGACAGCTGTAAGGAGCCAACAACGATCTACGTGTTTAAAAGATGTTACACTACAGAAAATATTGAAAAATTTAAAAACTACATAGGAAGCCTATCCTTCTCAACGGTTTACGAACAATCAGATCTTAATGTGGCATTTAATGAATTTCATGATCTGTTTTGTCTTATTTATAGCTTATGTTTCCCGATAATAAAGATTAAAAAAAAATTATCGACTAAACTACCTTGGCTCTCAAAAGGTTTACAAAAAAGCTGTACTACCAAAAGGATGCTTAGATATAAATACTACAAAAACCGAACACAAACAGATAAAATGAACTATTTAAAATACAATAAACTACTAAAAAAATGTACACATTTAGCAAAAAGAATTACAAACCAAAAATATGTATTAAATAGCAAAAACACATGCAAAGCCACATGGACAGTAATAAAAAATGAGACTGGTAGGGCATGTACTACTAACTATATAAATAAAATAATAAAAAACAACGAACAAATAACGGAGCCTACAGAAATAGCCAATGCAATGAATAAATTCTTCACCGATACCTCAAATAAAAACAGTCAAAAAATACAAAGCACCACAAAAAATAAACTAATTAACACAATATTTTTAAGTGAAGTGGATCCAAACTATGTCCGAAATGTTATAAAGTCACTAAATAATACGGCAAGTGAAGGCTATGACTCTGTATGCACAAAGGTGATAAAATCTTGTGATGACCGAATCAACCACATAATTGCCCATTTAATTAATTTGTCACTACAAACAGGAGTGTTCCCTGAAAGACTTAAAACTTCTATTGTAAAACCATTGCACAAAAGGGGTGACAAAACGGATATTAATAATTATAGACCTATTACATTGATCTCTATTTTTTCCAAGATATTTGAGAAAGTGATGCATAAACAGCTTACTTCATTTCTCACGAGGTATAAAATAATTAAAGAAAACCAATACGGATTCCAAAAAGACAAATCTACTACTCATGCGATATATGACCAAATTAATGAAGTGTTATACAGTTATAACTGCAAAAACCACACAACAGTACTTCTCCTCGATATGTCCAAAGCCTTCGACTACGTGTCACATAACCAGCTATTATGTAAACTTGAACAGTATGGCATAAGAGGACCAGCATTGAACTGGATCAAATCATATTTGAGCGACAGGGTACAGTATGTGGAGGTTACAAAGTTAAACTCCAGACACATTGCTGAAGTATATAAATCCAAGCTAGAAAAGAACTTATTTGGAGTGCCCCAGGGTAGCGTGCTTGGTCCATTGCTGTTCATACTTTATATCAATGATCTTTCTGACATTATAAATCACAAGACTATTTTATTTGCTGATGACATTTCAATAGTGGTTACTTCAAATTCTAAATTGACTTTAGAACAACATGAACAAGAAATTATAAATACATTAACATTAATTATAGATTGGCTAAATAAAAATAACCTTCAAATTAATTTATGTAAAACTAATATTATGAATTTTAATAATTATAAAAATCAATCAATTAATATAAGATACAATGGACAATATATTCGTAACGCCGATTCTGCTAATTTTCTGGGTTTGACAATAGACTCAGAATTAAATTGGAAAGAACACATGCAGAAAGTGTGTAATAAGATAAATGGATTCTCTTTCGCGCTTCACAAGCTTGCAAAAGTCGCTAGTAAAAATTCTGCATTAGTAACCTATTTTGCGTACGTGGAATCGGTATTGAGATATGGATTGATAATTTGGGGAAATGGAACAGAAAAAGAAAAGGTCTTTATCGCTCAGAAACGGTGTATAAGGGCAATATGTAATATACCATCAGATGTTTCGTGCCGTCCATATTTCAAGCTGTTAAACATTCTACCTTTGCCCTGCCTCTATATATTGGAAGTGGCGAAATTTGTCAAAAAGAATTATCACCTGTTCACACATGCAAGAGACATAACGAACAGGAATACCAGACATCAGGACAGATTGCTGATTAATATAGTTCCAAAAACTTCACGTTTTCAAAAAAATTGCGCAGTTATGTGCTACACCATATACAACAAAGTCCCAAATGACATTAAGCTATTGCCTTTTAATGCTTTTAAGCTTGTGCTGCATAAATGGCTGTCAGAAAGGCTTTTCTATTCTATAGATGAATTTCTTAAGTTAAAAATGTCTTAATTGTATATTATTGTAGTCGTTAGATGCTTGATTTGTGTGTGATTTGTGTTTATTTTGTATGTTACCGTGTGTGGCTAAATAGGTATAAGCGACAGAATAATGTATACCACCTAACATTTTAATGTAACACCCTATTTAAAAACAAATAAATAAATTGTATTGTATTGTAATGCCTCAATAGATGAGAGATGTGTGACAATATAGATTTTAACTGCTGAAAAAAAAGAAGTCTTTATTTATTTTATGTATTACAATAAGAAAGTTGATGTTTTTTTCTACCAAAGCTCTAATGGGTACCTACCTACTTCATTTGAAAGGATTCTTGTAATATCTTGTTTTATAAACTATTTCGTAGTTAATTCAGTTTTTTTATATAAAATTCTTAGAAATATTCCGTTATTAATATATTCTAAAACTTGAGATAAAATTTGAATACGAAATATACATCTATTTATTACGAAATGAAATGAAATGTATGAATTGTCCTATATATTTATTATTTAAAAAAAAAAAAAAAAAAAAAAAAAAAAAAAAAAAAAAAAAAAAAAAAAAAAAAAAATCATTTTAATTAAAGAGTAAACCTTCACAGGCACGTTCTCTCGTCATGTTGTACATTTTATTATTCTGTACTAGCTTTTACCCGCGGCTTCGCTCGCGTTAATTTTATGACATAGATTTCGTTTGACAACAAAACAACCCATAGCGCGACTTGTGGCGCCATCTGTTGCCCGAAACAGCGCCCTCTATAGTAGAAAAATTATTTTCCCATTAGAACGACATACTTTCACAGGATAAAAAGTAGCCTATGTTGGGCTCTGTACCCTTGACAATATTTACATTTAGACAAATTTTCATAATGATCGGCTGATTAGTTAAGCCGTGAAGGAATAACAAACAAACAAACAAACTCACTTTCTCATTTATAATATTAGTAAGGATTAAATAAGCTACTCTATAAACTACTACCATTTCGAACAAAGAAAAATAAAGAAATGGCGAAAGAAACCCAGTTACGGCCTTTTTTGTCATTGAATTCATTAACAATGTTTTAATTTAACAATACATCCAGTATTCAAAAGAATACATAAATCAATATTAATAAATATAGAACATAAAAAACAACAGTTTTTTAAACCATGTGTAAACTATAAAATTAATTATTTGATTAACTAAAACCTATTCTGTCACTGTCTTTCTTGAAGAGAATGAAAAGGAGTGCGAAAGTGATCGTATGCCAAATACGGTTGGAAAACATTTCTATAAAATGTTTTAGTCAGCATTTATCTGTATTAAAATTTATCTTTATTTGAATGTGCAATATGTTTGTTTACATTTTGTATCTTTGTAGCATAAACAAACAAACTATGGTACATTACATCCGTTTCAACTCTAAAAGGGAATGTTAGAGGAACGTTTTTGTACAAATTTCACAAAATTTATATGAAACTGCAACTCTACCTCCCTATATCCAGATTGGGGTACACCCTCCTCAGAAGTTTTTATACCATATTCCTATTTTATATGTATTACCTGAAATGTATGTAATCCGGAAATCTATACAATTCCTAGGAAATGTGTTATTATAAAGAGGGTCTAGCTCCCTTCGGTCGCTCGGCTTACCTAACCCAGTTTTGTCTGATGAACAACGTGTTTCAATTATTTTATTTACAGATATTTCTGATTCTCTGCGTTAGGTTAGGATTAGCTTATGACCATCAAAAGCCGAACGACAGAAGGGAGCGGTCCACCTTTATAATAACACATTTCCTAAGAATTGAATACATTTCCGAATTAAATACATTTCCGATAACATATACCTAACAACGAGTGGCACAAACTTCACTTTGAAGAAATTAGTTTGGCATGCACTCATTAGTGGACGACCTCCGTGGCGTAATGGTTACCACGCCAGACCGCCACCCAGGAGGTCCCGGGTTCGATCCCCGGTCGGGTCATGATGAAAAACGAACTTTTTCTGATTGGCCTCGGGTCTTGGATGTTTATCTATATATGTATTTGTTATAAAATATAATATCGTTGAGTTAGTAATCCCATAACGCAAGTCTCGAACTTACTTTGGGGCTAGCTCAATCTGTATGAATTGTCCCTATATATTTATTTATATTTTTATATTAGTGTACACTCAAAACACAGGATTGTGCTAGGTCAGAATCTTCTAGAAGCATACGTTTTATATCCATATTAAGTAATTAAAAAGTTGGTCGTAGGTCTCTTATCTTTGATAAGTAAAATTCTGCCATATTTTAATAGAATAGAATGAAATTCTGACAAAATTGTAACTTTAACATTTCATCGCCAAAATTTTTAGGGCATGATTTCATTAAAATAAACTGCCAAGTGTGTTCTGCCAAATCAAAATCAGAATGAAATGAAGTAATTATTTGATTAAAACACGGTTGAAACACGGATGTTGTTGGCAAATATTTATAGTACATACACATGTTTTGCTATATTTTACAGCATGCATCAAGATTCTGCCAGATAGAATCTTATTTGTTCTCCGGACTTACCGTTGTAGTCCTTTTGCGATGTCGGTCAAAGCAGTAAAGCAATAGTTTTCCCAAAGGTAAATTGAATTGCTACATTATGACCGTAAAACAAAGTGTCGTGGGAAAGCGGCTGCTGGTTTTTACGAGGCCTGGCTACCGTTTCGTTCGGAAACTGGATTGTTTTTTATTGCGTTGCCTGTGTATTTTAGTTTTTGATAGTCCATAGATAAATAAAAAAACTTGTGAACTCTTTCGCCATTTCTTTTACCGGTGACCGGTGACCGGTACCGGTCATTTTTGCTTTGTTTCCGAAATTGTAGTAGTTTATAGAGTAGCTTATTTATTTAATACATTCATTTACATTTATTTTATATATAATGTTTTATGTGCCAAAAAATAAAATAAAATAAAAAATACATATTTAACACAGAATAATGATATTATTATGTAGCATTGTCACGTTTTATTATTTTGATTGTTAAATAAATTTTTTAAATAAATGTTTTATATTTTAATAATTTTATATTTAAACGAAAGTACTGTTACAAGCACTCTTATTTTAAATGACGTGTCCAAGGGCCCACAGAGTAAAGTATTTTTGACTTTGACTTTGAAAGTGTAATATGTGCCGCTTTATCCATTTCCAGCGAATGCTAAGCGGAGAGGAGATGTCGAAATAACGAAATCTGACTGGTTATTCAAAACACATTTTCGTCCACCCTCCTCTCCGCTAAACCGGTTCTTAGGGTAATAGTATTTAACTTTTTTCTTATCATACGACAATAATCAAGCAAAAGAGCCACCTTTAAGAAAATAAATAGTTACCGCTGCATATGAACATCTGCAACACCAGAGATGCGTTGTCCTTTTTATGGAAGGTAGAAACAGAGAGACAAGAGTTTTAAATTGGTAGAGCGTTTGGGCTACAACCAGGGATCGCCGTGAAACAGCATTTTATAAATTAAATAAATAAATATATAGGGACAATTCATACAGATTGAGCTAGCCCCAAAGTAAGTTCGAAACTTGTGTTATGTGGGATACTAACTCAACGATATTATATTTTATAACAAATACATACATAGATAAACATCCAAGACCCGAGGCCAATAAGAAAAAGTTCCTTTTTCATCATGACCCTGATCATGAAATTGATACAATAGAATAAAATTACAATAAATAAATAAACTAAACTAACTATTAAAAATTAATAAGGCAGAGTCCCAGTAGCAGCAACGGCAAACTACTAACTAATTAGCTTTTCGCAGTTGTTATCTCTTGAATTACAAACTCTAGTTACAATAATCGCATAAAAATATTATTATATTTCAGTTGTATGATAATACAGTAAACATATTACCCATCAAGAATAATTCCTTCGCTGATTACCAAACCGCAACCAATTAAAACTGACCCCGTCTACGTCGTAAAACGGGCTTTGCTCACTCTCATTAAACTGCACTGCGAAGGTCGAAGCGGTTCTCCATAAAATGGTCCCTCCCTTAGCTTCAAGCGGTAATGAAGTCCTCTTCTATTAAGTAAGCGACATGCAATTTTCTGCCTTATTCTCAGAACGATTAGTTCGTAATTCGTTCAAATGTCATAGGTGAAGGCGTAATTAGAACAAAACTCCTACAGTGTCCTGTTCTCCTGGTACTCGTGACAACTCCGGATTAAAAAAATTATAATAAATAATAGGGTGCTCGGATGTCTGACTTATTTTTGGGGATCCTTATAGAAATGTTAAATGTAAATAAATAAAAGTTAATGTTACTTAATAAATAAGTACCAATAGTAACTGCAGAGTTTGATTGAAAAGAGAATATTTTGTTACATTATCTATCTTTCTTTGTGGAGTGGCTGAGATGTTGACAGAATAATTTTTCTCTCATTTTCTTTGCTCTAAAATCAAAACAAAACAAAACGCTGCTACCGTATGACATAATATTGCGGTATTTATTATAATGTGCTCTCTTTCATAAACAAATGTAATATTCAGTACAATATTTCGTTATTTATTTACGTGTATATCATTTTACGGGTGAGATAACAAAATTATTCGCAAACACTTTATAATTCACCTCAAATTAGGAAACTCATTAGTGAAATTACGTTTCGTTCTACGCAAAGTACGCAAACATTCCAAGTTTTTTAATTCAATCTCGAATTTCAAACAATCTCGGGTGTTATAAAAATGAAACACAATCACGAAGGGATAAAATTTAATTCTAATGGAAAAAGAATAATTATATTTTTGATGGAAATTATTTATTGTTGTAAAGAGTAAATCTAATGCGAGTACCCATCGGAGGTAGAGTCAGACTGAGCCACCGAACTATGAATAAATAATGAATATTTTAGATTAGTATAATTAACAAGTAGAGCGTTAGGACGTGCACCTTACAGAAGATCGTAGCCAAATAGCATTGGTCTCGACCATGTTGTGTTTCTACGGTGAGTAAGGTCTCCAGAGCTCTACTTGGAGGGGTTGGAAGGGTTGGCAACGCGTGAGTGATACCCCCGGTATTGCAAACGTCTATATCCTACGGTGATGCTTATTACCATCAGGCGGGCCTTATGCTTGTTTGCCAACTTTATGGCATAAAAAAAGCGTATTCTGCTACGCTGTTGAGATAACGAAACCCATCCAAATACTGGCTGGGGTCGACGTTGCGTAACTTTCCTTTACTTACGTATAACACTGCGACGCCATCAAGCGCCTATTTGACAATATCAACGTTGTATTTAATAACTCTTTCATTAAAAAAAAATGTTTTTTTATTATTAAATAACCCTTATAAACTAACTGCCATTGTAGGCCTCTTTGCATTTGAGATTACTTAATTTTGATACCATTCCAATGTTTTAATTGAAAATTTTCATCTGTTGTGAGCCAGTATTATTGCCAGTATTATTATTATGGAGTATGCAATAATCCGTATATGTATCCACTCGCCCGCGACGGTCGCCCCGGGGGGATGCACTCTGAATATTGCATCGGCTTTACCGCACGGTGCATTAGCCTTCCAGCCTCATAGCAATATGTATATAGGCATATGTAACTCTTCAATTATTTTGAGCGCCTGGTATTTGTGTTTTGATACAGAATAAAGAAATATTTATGGTCGCATATGGTCGACATTTTTATGGTTCCGTAGTAAATAAGGAACCCTTTAGTCTCGCCTTGTCGCGAAAAATATTCGTTCCCACTTTATATATAGGGGAGGTTGGGTACATTCAGAACATCTTTTTTTCATCTAAGGAGCTCGATCGATGGTGTCCGTCTGTGTCACACTCTAAAACGAGCACGCAACTTAAGCAACGGCGACCTTAGTCAGTGTTTGGATGTGTTTCGTTATTTTGAGCTTCTTCGCGTCTCGATGGTCACGTTAAGGAGTCGGTCATAGCTGTTGTCGCTGTTTTACAGTCGTTAAGCCAAGTCGGTGGGCTTCAGGCGGTTTAAAAACACTGGCCTCAGTCAATACGCATTGGAGCAGCGTGGCAGAGTACGCTCTAATCCTTCGATTAAAGGGAGACCCGTGTCCAATCGACCGGCAGGCCGGCCGGCCTCAATCGACTAAAAGAGCCCCTTCAGTGGGATGATTGGGCGATATGAATTTGAATGAAATTCTTCAACAGAAATATTTAAAAAAAAATCTATCACTTTGTTAGTGTTAGCATAGTAAAACAACTAATATAACAAACAAACTTACGAACTCTTTAAAAATTATGTATGGTATGCTAAGACTACTTTGAACCAAGACTGAAAGAACTAAGAAAGATCTTCAGCACTGTTCGGGCTAACTTCCTGAATACAAAGTTCAGTAAGTCATGCACGAAGTTTCAAGTAATGCAGAAAATTTTTTATTTGTTTTTTTTTACATTTTACTTTAAAAAATCTTGAAAGGTTTTTATAATACTTACTTAAGACCTACTTCATTTTAATTATGTTTTTTTGTGTGAATGTATAATACATATTTACGAAAAATACTTAATTAGTTTTAATGTACTAGACAAAGACTAGACATCACCATATCTACTCATAATCATCGGGTCTCCCTTCAATCGGAGGCGATTTTTTTTTTTTTTGACGATGTTGTGCAAGCTAGTGAAGCGCTAACGGGATACGCTTCACCAGCAACATTGGTTTTACATGGGCGAGGTGTCAACCCGCCGCACAACCCCCGAAATGCTGGAGGACCACACCCGTCGTTGGTCAGCGAGTCCATCGGGCTTAGCCGGTTAGTTCGGAGGCGATTAGAGCGTATTTATGCCACGCTGCACCAATGTAGATTGGCGGAAGCCAGTATTTTTAAGCCGCCTGGAGGCCACCGGCTTGGCTTAACTGACGTCGTTAACGATCCTAGCGAGTGTTTGAATGAGTTACGTTATTTCGAGTTTCTCCGTACTTCGGGAAGCACTTTAAGCCGTCTCATTCCCGGCTGTTGTCAATGGATGACAGTCGTTAAGTTAACCTGATGTTCAGCAGTAGTGGAGTCCAGCTGTGGGACCCATCAGCACTGCGAACAGAAAACGGATCTTATGTGAATGTATATATAAACTTTCAAAAATAAAATTAACATGAAAACACATTTACTTTACTGGCCCTCTCTTCTCGTCCCTGTAGGCAGCCATCTTTGATCGCTGAGTTTTCCACCTGACCCAACACACTCACATCCCACGTAACTAGATCTCGCATTTGTCCAAATCCCTTGGTGCCATGCTATTTATAGCATTCTTTCTTAATAGTATTCTTTATATAGTATAAAAATATTCAATGATATGCGTCGCTTCTGCTGTCTGTTCGCTTAGATATTTTAAAACTACTCAAGTAACATGGTAGAGATCTAAGCACAAAGATTTTTATGCCAATAAATCTTAGCATTATGAAACTTTGAAATTATATAGTACTAGCTTTTTTGCCCGCGACTTCGTCCGCGTGAAGTTCCGGATCCGTTCCTGTGACAACCACATTGGATTTCGGGAAAAGATATACCCTATGTCACTCTCTGATAATGTAGCTTTCTACTGGTGAAAGAATTTTTGAAATCGGTCCAGTAGTTTCGGAGCCTATTCAATGCAAACAAACAATCAAATCTTTTCTCTTTATAATATTAGTATAGACGATATGAATACGAATACTTACTATTGATAAATAAAAATTCGTGTAAATCCCTTCACGCAATATTTTTTGGTTCTAGATCATCAAAAATCCTAAAATACACAAGGCTTTCGTTTCAAATCGTTTAGCTGAAATAGATGTACTTACTAAACCCCACGAGTGGAGATGGCTACCTGGTGCAGTTAACGTCGCGGATGAAGCTACCCGAGCTAAAGACAATTTAAATAATAGATGGCTTAGTGGGCCCTCTGGAAGGAGAAGAAACTCAGGAGTCTGCTAAATACAGATTGTGATACAAATGCACCAATACAGTGTAGATTGGTGGTCGATAGTGTGTCACTTGAATAGTTTTTGACATTTGGTATTCTCATATTTGTTTAAATCCGAAGTCATTTCATTGACACACTATCGAACTACTGATCTTTTTGGTAGTATCTTTCACATTGGTAGATTTTAACTGTCGACCATTCCGTTCATATTCCACGGACACTCTATAGTCAATACATTAAAATACTAGTTAACTTTTAGCAGAATACAAAATTTGGCATTATGGAAATATAATGACAATAATGGTGATGGTATGGCAATAGCTAACTGGAATCATGTTTACGACCATGCTCATCTCTTTCATTGGCTGACTGTACATATAAAACATCCAGACGAAGACCAACAACAGTCTTAAACGCCAGCTCGTCGATGATTTTCGAAAAATAATAAAATATGATAGCATCTTCAATTTATTCCGCGACATTGTTATTACGCCGAAAACAATGTCAATTTTCCATAAAATAGCAATATTCCGCAATATTGTTTACGCTTGTAAGAAATATGTGTCGTATATCTTAGCTACGTCATTACATTGACGTCACATCCGTCTAGTTAACTCAGGCCTTGAACTTGAGTTGACAGGGTTTTCAATCAAGACCTCAACATTCATATTGTTTTCAAGGTTTTGTATCTACATTATTTTACCAGAACATGATATTTGTTTTAGTTAGTCTTTGTATTCATGTGTTATGTGTTCCTGAGTAATTTTTAAAGTATCTTTTTTGTGTTTACATTGCATCATGTTTTTTTTATACCACAAAGGTGGCAAACAAGCATACGGTCGGCCTGATGGTAAGCCGTCACCGTAGCCTATAGACGCATGCCATACCACGGGTATCACTCACGCGTTGCCAACCCTTCCAACCATCCCAACCCCCCCAATTTGAGCTCTGGAGACCTTACTCACCGGTGGAACACAACATGGCCGAGACCAATGCTATTTGGCTACGATCTTCTGTGAGGTGGAGGTCCTTCCCCAGACGGACTACTCCGATTTGAGCGGACTATCCGCTGTGCCCCTACTTCTCTTAAAAGTATATGGTATTTGTATTTAATACAAAAGTACTGATATAGGCGGACTTAATGCATTATTGTATCATATCGATCTCTGTTTACTTTGGTCGTGCGGGCTTTACCGCGACATGAAGTCATTTTGGGTGAAATGGTGGTGGTTAGTGTTCACTCCAGCCATCACAAATCTTGCTAGTCCAGTGCCATTTTGCTTTTGTTTCCGAACTGGTGGTAGGTTGTTGACATTATTGTATGTACAGTCAACAAAGGTCCAAATATTGTACAAATATGTATTGCGTGATCGTTGTTTTACTAGAAAAATTATTTATCAATAGTATTCATATTGTACTATGTTTGACGTAATGGTTAAAACGCGAGACCGCCACCCAGTAGGTCCCGGGTTCGAATCCCGGTCGGGTCATAAGGAACTTTTTCTGATTGGCTACGGGTCTTGGATGTTTACCTATATGTATTTGTTATAAAATAATATATCGTTGAGTTAGTATCCCATAACACAAGTTTCGAACTTACTTTGGGGCTAGCTCAATCTGGGTGATTTGTCCCTATATATTTTTTTTTTATGCATAAATTATGTACCTTACAACGTTTCATACATTTCAAACGATGCTTATATTATTTGCACAAAAATATATAGCTAGCACTAGCGCCCCGTCCCAGCTTCGCACGGGTTCTAAGGCCCAACGGTGAAAGAATTTTAGAAATCGGTCTAGTAGTTTTTGCGTTTATTCATTACAAACACACACACACACACACACACTGACACACACACACAACTGCAAATCTTTCCTCTTTATAATATTAGTGTAGATTTGACTTTGACAATTTGGTGGTAAAACGCAGACCCGTATAAGCGAGCGTTTAGCATACGTTTAGAATAATAATGTGGAATATCAAGGCATCGTATTAAGTGACGTTAGCGAATAGGTAGATAAGCGAAAATCGATGAGTCGGGCTTTATATTGTCTGCAAAATTACCTGTGAATCTATACTAATATTATAAATGTTTAGTTTTCATGTGGAGGACGACGAAATTGGAACAATTTGGCTGGATTTTTGCCAAAGACCTAGTTTATTTCGACCAAGAGTGACTTAAGTTTTTATAACGTAAGAGGCTCGCCCGGATATTGAGAGGACGTGGGTTCGAATCCCACCTGAGACAGGGAGGATTTCTTACAAAAACATTAAAAAATAAATAAAGTATAGACCCTCAGTTTCCAGTGGCTCTGCTTATGATTAGACACAATAAGTTATAGCTGTCACTGCCAAACTAAGGAAGATAAACAGAAATAGCTTGAGACTTATTTATCGAATTCAATTTAAAAGTCGTTTCAGAACTGTCTGTAAACAAATAATAAATTAAAGTTGTTTTATGTTACAACAGATAATATTATTTCTTTTGTTTTAATTTTATTACTGTATAATTTTTGTGCTCTGTAATGCCAAGATTATATGATTTTGATTTTATTTCGTTTGTCTAATCCATAATGTTATGTTAGTATCACAGATATCAGGTTAGTATGCTGTAAGACAATATACTCGTAAATAAAGTAAATAAAAATGCGCATCATTGTTTTCAAGCTATTACAGGGGTGTTTGCAGAGTAATTGCTCGAACCGCACATTAAGCATTGAAACGAGTGCAATTTCAACGAGGCTTGCTTTGTGAGCGCTGTTTATATTTACGCGGCGCGAAACGGTGTAATTGTTGGTAGCCAGTGTTATTATTGCCCCGCTATAGAGAAAAGAGATCTGTTTTGTGTTTAAATAAAGAATTTAGTTTTTAAACTCTACCATGGAGACTTAATTTTTATTTTTTGTAATATTTAATTAAATGCCAGTATTAATTTATATAAAACAACAAAATGCAAAGAAGACACAATTTTCAAACTATACCAAGGAGTCTTCTTTTTGGTAATAGTTACTTTAAACTTTTTTTTTCATTAGATGTCATTATTCATTCTTAAAAATACAAAGCAGACTGCAATACTTTACTGAACTCTATACTGAAGTTTGGAGTTGATTAACTGTATAGCCGGCAACTCACTGTGACCTTTACTTCAAACCGGGTTTATATTGAAAACCATGTAGCTCTGGTTCCTTTATGGATAAATTAAACACAATTCACATATAGATAGCTAAGCTTAACTGTGACTTAACCTTCTTTTGTTATGTGTCATAGAAAGAAATGTAATGAAATGACATATTTATTTCAGAAATTAGGCTTTTAATGGCACTTTTCTGGCAATTTACAACTTGTACACTTAATTAGATTGATATAAAATAAACTACGTACTTCGGCAAGAAGCAACATGGCCACCGGTAAAAAAAATAAGTATCGAAAAAAACAGATTATGACCATGATATTTAATATTTTATTATCCACTTAATAATAAATAGAAAATAAAAATAATAAGCGTAATATCATACGCAATGCCATGGAATGTCATGCATTAATTTTAAAATGTATTCCTGCAACGCAATATTATGAAGTCTGTCATGTTAAAGTCTGATATTATGTAGCCATGCCGATCTAATACAAAGTTCGGAAAGAAGCACGCCCTCTATACGCAAGTCACGTCGCCGAGATAAGCCTTCAAACCTATTATGTCATATTACTATGTCACTAGATAAGCTCGAAATACCTTTTTGGAATTTATCGTACAGTTTTTTCTAGAAAATTCTTATCTATACATAGTATAAAATGAAGTCGCTTTTACTGTCTGTGTGTTCCTATGTATGCTTAAATCTTTAAAACTACGCAACGGATTTTGATGCGGCTTTTTTAAATAGATAGAGTGATTCAAGAGGAAGGTTTTTAAGTATTATACATTCCAAAATTCCCACGGGAAAGCGGGATGATTATATAAAATATCAAAACTGTCGGAACAAAATATATCTCCACGGGTCTATTTATTTGGTCAGAGATCGAGGCTCAGGAACATCCGTTCTCTCTAATGGTCGAGTATCGACGTTTTCATAAATTCATTGGTCGTCCAGTTAACATAGAACTGGTAAGTGTATTATCGCTGGCGCTCAACCTAGAAAGCTAGAATTTTGTATAGAGGTTCCCTTTATGATAGAATTCCCACGGGAAAGGGAGTAATAGGACTGTAATTGTATTATCGCAGGCGCTTAACCTAGAAAGCTGAAATTTTGTATAGAGGTTTCTTTTAAGATGTTGACAAGAATAAAGATGGGGTTTTATAGAATTCCCACGGGAAAGGGAGTAATAGGACTGTAAATGTATTATCGCAGGCGCTCAACCTAGAAAGCTGAAATTTTGTATAGAGGTTCCCTTTATGATGTTGACAAGGATAAAGATGGGGTTTTATATAATTCCCACGGAAAGGGAGTTATAAAACTGTAATTGTATTATCGCCGGCGCTTAACCTAGAAAGCTGAAATTTTGTATAGAGGTTTACATTTTAAGATGTTGACAAGGATAAAGATGGGGTTTTATAGAATTCCCACGGGAAAGGGAGTAATAGGACTGTAAATGTATTATCGCAGGCGCTCAACCTAGAAAGCTGAAATTTTGTATAGAGGTTCCCTTTATGATGTTGACAAGGATAAAGATGGGGTTTTATATAATTCCCACGGAAAGGGAGTTATAAAACTGTAATTGTATTATCGCCGGCGCTTAACCTAGAAAGCTGAAATTTTGTATAGAGGTTTACATTTTAAGATGTTGACAAGGATAAAGATGGGGTTTTATAGAATTCCCACGGGAATGGGAGTAATAGGACTGTAATTATATTATCGCAGGCGCTCAGCCTAAAAAGCTGAAATTTTGTATAGAGGTTCCCTTTAAGATGTTGACAAGGATAAAAATGGGGTTTTATAGAATTCCCACTGGAAAGGGAGTAATAGGACTGGTATTATCGCAGGCGCACAAACTAGAAAGCTGAAATTTTGTATAGAGGTTCCCTTTAAGATGTTGACAAGGATAAAGTTCGGGTTTTATAGAATTCCCACGGGAAAGGGAGTTATAGGACTGTAATTGTATTATCGCAGGCACTCAGCCTAGAAAGCTGAAATTTTGTATAAAGGTTCCCTTTATGATGTTGACAAGGATAAAGATGGGGTTTTATATAATTCCCATAGAAAGGGAGTAATAGGACTGTAATTGTATTATCGCAGTGAAATTTTGTATAGAGGTTGACATTTTAAGATGTTGACAAGGATAAAGATGGGGTTTTATAGAATTCCCACGGGAAAGGGAGTAATAGGACTGTAAGTGTACGTGTCGTGTATTATCGCAGGTGCCAGAGTAGGCATGAATACGCCACAGTACGCAAGAGTAAGCCAGAGTACGCAAGTGAACGCCAGAGTACGCAACAGTACGCAATAAAGAATAGATAGTATAGGACCTTGGAAAATAAAATAAACTACTCAAAGTACTAATCCTGAGCAGACGAAGTCGCGGGTACCAGCTACCCACGCGAGCGACAGGTACAGCTAGTGTTAGAATAAAAATTGTATGATAATACTGATGTAATAGTAACTTCTAAGTTTATTTATAAATAGTTTCATAACATGTTGCTAGTTGAATGAGTTCTTTTATATATTAAAGAGGTTCATCATTTCAACCACAAGATGTCCACTGCTCCAATGACAAGCGTTTCAAGGAACGAATATTAAAGATATTTGATACTGCCGATAGACGATATCCTGCAAGAATGGTAACTACTGCTCCGGCCGAAGTTCTTTCTAATACTTCATACTCCGTCTAATGTCTTTCTGATTAAATTCGTTGTGAGTTTCAAGTCAAGACAGCTGTAGTTTCTTCCCCGGGACGTCAATAAGCTTTATTGCTTATTGTCAATCAGAGCTCGTCGTTGTTGATTCTGGCTATACAGGCGACACAGCGGTGGGAATTGGGCTTGCTCCGGTCGAACCAGCCCATTTAGGAGCCACTACCGCAGTTTATAGCTTACTATTTTTTGTGACAATAAGGGCATCAGGTTTAATGTATTTGTTAATAACTTTAAAATATATGTCTGCAACATTATAAGTACAATAACGTGGTTATATCATAGATCAATGGGTTATGTGGTTATATTACACATGATATAATAATTAATTGTATTAATATCATACGCGGTACTTAATAGATTAAGTTCACGAGACTATAAAATTAACAGTCTAGATACTGCTATCAATTAACGCAGTTCAAGTACCTATAAAATATTCTCATTGATGTTATAAAAGGTTATTTAACAAATAGTAACATGTAGGAGAAAATACAACGTTTTAAAACGTTAGCTAACATTTATTAACATTCAAGGTACAAGTGGTGACAGATATCTATTGTTCTATAATGTATATTACAGCCAGTTTCTTTCTTTTTTCTTCTTTTATAGTTTGACAGATTTTTGCAAAATTTTTCACAAAAACATCTACTAAATAAACTGTTTGAACATTACAAACTTCGGTGTTTTACATTTAGAATTTGTTAACATATAATATTAATATTCTTTTGCAGGTACGAAAATACAGCTCAGAGTTCAAAGGTAAGGTTGAGTCAGTATTTTTTTTATTATATTCAGTTATTTCTAACTGAATATAATAAAAAACACTGACTCAACATCTTAGAAATTGCTTCGAAATATCAAGAAATGTGATTTGTCGCCCCATAATCGTTCCGTTTCTTTTTAGAAACGCTCTCAAAGGATTTTGCCCTTAAGAAATCTTTTCATATTTTTGCAAATGCATTTTATTTTATTTTTTATAAAAAAAGTGCCTTAACATTAATGACCGAGATTTGTAGAGGTTTTTAAGCCCACCGACGTTTGACTCTCAAACAGTTGATGTGGTTCAAAAGCGGAGCCTTTTTAATCACACCTTCCTGAGCCTTTTTTCTGTGCCATTTTCATTCATTTCGCTTCGTAAACGAATTGCTTTGAAAATCATCCCGTAGAATTTGAGGTTAGTTGGTGTAACAAACAAATCGGATCATGTATAAAATAGATACAAAGACTAATTTATTTATTTATATATATTAATTCGATATTTAAAATGTAGACGACGACGTGAGTCGCAGATAATAAAATTTTAATCAACCAGTTCTATTTTACAGTAAATAAAATTAACGAAAAAATATTTCGCTTTTGTTTGTGAAAATTCAGGCGGATGGCAAACTGGCCATGCAAAAATAAATTAAAAAAAATCTGTGATAATTAAATTATTTGCGATAGTCTTTTGATTTTTATTTCTAATTTTCGAATGCTCTATGACGAGACTGCTTGTGGCAACTGTATTAACAACAATCACTACCTCTCGAGCTCTTAAACCTGTACTAAGCCTGTAAGTACCAACTCTATAATAACCGAATCTCTTCACTGAATAATAAATCCACAGAAAAAAAAATTACCCTATCTCAAGCGCTCTGTCTTGCACATACAAAATATTAGATTGAGACTAGATTTACACTGTTTTTATTACGAGAATAAGCGAAAGTACGCGAAAAACAGCTTCAATTACAGTTAACCAAATATGTTTTTGAAAATTACTGAATAATCGTAGAAGTGTGAACTAGACTTAGCTTATTAATAAGTCATTTCTGTTCTCATATACTGAAGTGGATTAATTTTGTCATCTTTTATGAGAATAAATTCTTAGAATAGAGCTGCTGGTCATTGAACGCTCTTGACGATAAGTTATGGGAAGAAAGAATTTAATAGCAAAGAAAGAACTTCTCAAATGTAAAAGGATATCTTCGTAAATTCAGTTGTTATCTTGGCATTCCAACACTTTCACTTTCTTTCTTTATTTAAGTTCTTTCTTAAAATGAAATAGAATTCGTAGGTAATCTACAATAGGAAATCAAACGAGCCGTCCCGCTATTCCCGCCGTAACTATTCCATTTCAATATGGCCGCCGTCCCACGGGGACTCTACACCTTACGCCTTACCTTTTTTTTATGTCCCCGTCCCAGAAATCTATGAATTCTTATTAAAGGTCTCCTTCGATTCATATTAATTTGGCAGAATATGTGATTTAATTCAATATAATTGGTTAGGTTAGGCAGACTGACAAACGCGTAAATTTTGACCTATGTTCGTCTAGAAATTAAGTTTCCAGTTCTTCTTAATACAAATCTTCCGTCTGTTTTGGTAGGTATGAGGAAAATGTGATGATTCAAAAGAGCTTGTAAATAAATAATTTCTACACATTTTACACAGCGCCACTTAGTCCCAAAGCTAGGCTGTTTATATTATGGGTACCCACGGAACGGTTGTGTGGTACACCACACAACAAATATATTATTGTAAATATATTATTATATATACTTACTTATAAAACATAGAAACCACGCAAACTCGAGAACAATCATCTTTTCTTTTCACACGTAAAATTTGTTTTGGCCCTTATTCTGTTCTGACTAACTAGTATATAATACTTATAATACATAGAAATAGATTAATATATGTATATCAGAATATCATCAATACAATCTTTGTGGACTTTGGTGCCTGTCTAAATTTCCATAATTGCGGTCTTATCGGAATATCGTCGGTATCGGGTGCTACCTGCTATTGGTGTAGGAAAGCCGATGGAATTTCAAACAGGGACGGACATTTTCTCATTGTGATGTCCAATTCTGATGTAAAGGGTTATAGGGTCATTTTATTATACCCCAGGGTAACACTGAACAGATGATGAAATGCGTCATAAAAACAACCCTGTGACTCAGTTCGTACTCAACGTTTTTCTATCGATTGTTTTCTACTCAAAAAAGACAGATAGGTACAATCGATTGGACTATCGATAGTGTCGATGGTTCACAACGAGCGAAGGCACAAAAAAAGTCTTGTGAATAATTTAACGTTTCTTATAAATCTTTAAAATATATCAATCTGTCAGTTGAGTATAATCAGTATGTTACAGCCTTATTAAAAACAAAGTTAGTCAAGGTTTAACTTAAACCTGTTTTGCCAATGTCATTCCTAATGAAAATTAAATGTAGTTGGAAAGGGACAAAACATGTTTTAGTTAAACCTCGGCTAATCTTTGTTTATTAATAAGAGGGTTAGTGATTAAATTGCTATTATACATAATGACTGGTCATTATATATAATTACCAAATTGTCTAGACAAAGTGATAAATTTATCACTTTGTCCGGACATTATTCATAACTGCGGGTCAAAGTTAGACAAAGTGAACATATACTTGTTTTATTACTTTAACCAAATCGTCGACGATATTATGTATAATTGCTAGTTAATGTGATTAATTCTGTGTCATTTATCACTATGTCTAAATTGAGTAGACATTATAAATAATGGCTGGATAGTATTATATAATATCCGGATTTATTACTTTGGTTGTAACAAGTATATTGATTATGCTTAATTGACTATTACCACAATTAACATTGATTTCAATTACCCTGCCCGCAATATTATACAGTTGTTAATGCCGTAAACAATGTCATGAAACCAATTTACGGGACTGTTTGCAATGGCTCTGCGGTTAGCTAGAGATTAATTAACTTTGGATAATCACTGGCCTTTTCACTGTATTTTGCATCCCGACCTATTTCCGTATATTCTATCACTGAACTAATTGACTATACTATAAACAGCCCGGTGATGAGTTAAATAAAATAAATAAAAATTCTAGGACGAATCACACAACGCCATCTAGTCGCAAACTAAGCAACTAAGCTTGTACTATGGGTACTAGATTGCTGACCAATATTCTTTCTTAAATACTTTTTTTTGTAAATAAATACTTATTATACATAGAAAACACCCGGACCAAGAAAGACCAAGGCAAACGGACATGTTTATGCACACAAATTGTTTGCCTTGCGCAGTATTCGAACCCGCGGCCCTTAGGATAAAGTGACCATTGTTAGCCACTCTACCACCAGGCCTGTCCTGACGTATCTTCGAGACCAGGAGGTTCGATTCCCGCTCGGGGTAAACGAATTTATGTAATGGCATTTTTATTTGTATGTTTGTATGGACACTATTCATATTTATTTATTTACAGTAGTTTGCAACAATATGTACATAATGTACAATAATAGTTGTTGTGTTACAGATGTTAGATTGGGCTACAAATTAACCTTTTTAAGGTATTATTAGTATTTTACAATTATAATATATCCGTTTTCTGGTACCCATAGGACAAGCAGGCCTAGCGTACTTTGGAACCAGGTGGCGCTGTTTGTATTGTATAGGAGTTATTTATTTTATTTACTAGCTTCTCCCCGCGGCTTCGCTCGCGTTAATTTTATGAAATAGATCTCGTTTGACAACAAAACAACCCATAGCGCGACTTGTGGCGGCATCTGTTGGCCGATACAGCGCCCTCTATAGTAAAAAAATTAATTTCCCATTGGAACGACATACTTTCACGGGATAAAAAGTAGCCTATGTTAGGCTCTGTAGCCCTAATAATATGTATGCAAATTTTCATAATGATCGGCTGCTTAGTCAAGCCGTGAAGGAATAACAAACAAACAAATAAACAAACTCACTTTCTCATTTATAATATTAGTAAGGATTATTTCAGTTTGCTTCATTCGTAAATAATTTTATCAACAATAACTCAGGCCATAAATGAGTCAAGCCAGAATCCTTTTCATCATAATATCGGAACGTATTGGAATTATATCTTTATAACATCGTTATTTTTATCAATTGTCGCGTAAAATTGCGACAGTCACAACGAACTCGGGCCGACGAAATAATTTCCCAGAAATTGCTTATCGACCAAACTCCAATAGACAGGCGTCCAAGGCTCATTTGTCGTACTGATCGTGTCTTCTTGGAAGACTATAGTATTCGTATTTTGCTCTTTTTATGGTATATGAACGGTGGAGGTCGATGGCGTCGCTATGTGTCGCACATTACTAAAAAAACGCAAGTTAAGCAACTTAGACCCTTGCCTGCCACCTGGTCACCTGGTCCTAAAGTATGGTAGACTTTACCTGCTTGTGTTATTGTGTTATGGGCTTATGGACAACAGATATATTATTTTTAATATACACTATGCGCCACCGGGCCGTCAATGAAAGCAAAATGACAACTGGTAAAAGAAATGTCGAAACGAAGACGATATTAAGATGTAAAGTGTAAATAGAATATTACTCCTAAGAAACGAGATGACGAATAGTACGAATAAAGAGCTTTGGACGACGGTCTACAGAGGTATAGTGGGATTAACCCTTGGGGTCCATTCCTTTGTTACCCTCAAATTCGTGAGATATTGTCTGCAATCACTTGTTGTACGTCTCAGGCTTAGGATATGTAATATATTGAAAGATTTTTTTCAGAGAATCCTTTAAAACTCATTAATATGTAGATTATTACTAGACTTTAATATATAGACGCTACTCGGCTTTAGACCCAAACAACGGTCACCGCGGTACGCGTTGCGGGCTGCAGGGTTGAGAACCAACTGAAAACTTCAGGGGCCCAAGTCTGCTATTTTAAATTAGGCGACCAACTATTGCCATACCATCACCATTATTGTCATTATATTTCTATAATGCGAAATTTGGTATTGTGCTAAAAGTTAACTAGTATCTCAATGTATTGACTATAGTGTCCGTGGAAAATGAATGGAATTGTCGACTGTTAAAATCTACCATGAACTGCTATTTCAATTAAATCGCTTTTATGTGAAATATACTACCGAAAAGATCAATAGTAGTTCGATTGTGTGTCAATGAAATGGCCTCGGACTTAAACAAATATGAGAATACCAAATATCAAAAACTATTCAAGTGACACACATCGACATTCTATTGGTGCATTTGTATTTAGCAGACTTGGGCTCCAGTATGTACTTCAAACGCATGCTCTAACGTAACGGATATGAAATCGCTTTTCTACACTATTTTAATTTTTATACCTCCTTTTCAAACGAATTCGAAAACATACTGGATATCATTGAAAGAATATGTAAAAAATGACAAGAGAAGTGTTATTGTAGTTACCCCGTGACGTCAATAAGCTTCATTGGTTAAGTGGCAATCTGTGATAGCCATTGTAAATCCTGGTATCAGAAAAACTTACAAAACACATTCACCAAGAATGTGTGTACTTTATGACTCACAGATAGGCAAAGGTTTCGGATTTTTGAAAGGGACTACTCTCTGAATAAAAAATTCAATTTCAATGTTTTAGGTGTAAGACCGTGTAGCGAAGACTTTAATTAATAGATCAATGCGCTAAAACTAAAAATAAAATTTATAGCTCTATTTGCAAGCTCAAACGGTGATGGCTCGTCTCGATTAAATCGAACACGAGGGCTCTTCACAAACATTATTAATTTATTCCGCTCTCAATAGATTTCTAAAACTTATTGGGAATATTGAAAAACAATAAAGCTTCTTTGAAGATTGTTTGCCAAGGGAAATTTGATATTTTCCTGTGTAGTTCACGACCGGGGTTTTGTTCACGTGAAAAAATATAATTTTCCAGCTAATGGCTTCGGTATTTACCCGCACAATTACATTGTTCCCGGAATGATATCCGTGGTAAAAATTATCCTGTGTTAATCAGTTTTTTAAACTACATGTGTACCAAATTTCAAGAAAATCTGTCCAGCCGTAGTAAACATGTATACATACAAACTTTCGCGTATACATTATTATATAATATTAGTAATAAATATGTATTTAAAGTGTAAGTTATTAGTAAAGTGAATTTAATTAATTTCCTATTATAAAGAAGTCAACTTATACCAGAACCCTCATATCTATATTTGGACTATATCAAATCTAAAATGACCCAAAAACCTCATATGGGTGAAAAGATGGCCTCAAACAAAACATTATTGAGAATGGGCTTCTAATATAAAATAAATCCGAAGAGTCCGACAAATAAAAGCTCAAAGTAAGGGTATCCAGACAATAGCGAGGGGTTTGTATGTTCCCAATCTTTTAACAAAGCCTTAACAAATATGGGTAAGACTACAGTATCTACAGTATTAAAATACTATATCTTTTATGAAAACGTACAAATGTCAAAAGCCGTGTGCACATAGACCGAGCACGGCTCGCGAGCCGAATGCTCGGTGTGTGTAAAGGTACGTCCACCTTGGAGCCAATTTTGAGAATCATTTGGCTCACGGTCGAGCGGCTCTTGGCCGAAGCAACGTGCACCAGAGGCAGCTCGAGAGGCACGTCCACATACACCGCGCATTCGGCTCGCGAGCCGTGCTCGGTCTGTGTGGACACGGTTATAGAACAATATTGCACTCATCTGCAAGCTAGGAAATCGTAACAAATACGGAACCCTACACTGCGTAGTCGGATACGTTCTTGTCCTGTTTTTTTTAGTAAAAATATTATATAACGCTACTACCTGACCGGGTTAAAAAAATATTCTTGAACGAAAAAAATTGAAGAAAATGACACAATTACGCCATTTAGTCTCAAATTAAGCAAAGCTTGTACTATGGATATTAGATTACTGTAATCTACAGTCAGGAGCACGTTGAGCTTTACGCACTTGCTGTACAATTTTGGCTCTTATGACGTAGAACTTAAGAATGGTACAAAGTCCAATGTGTAAAAGTCGACCTGCTCTTGACTGTACATAATTCGTTTTTACGTAAAATTATATATCGTCCTCCGCATTGGAGCAGCGTGGCAGAGTGCGCTCTAATCCCCTTGAAGGGAGACCCGTATCCCTGCAGTGGGATGATAGGTTAAAAAAAATCTCAATACCAAATAAAAAATATTTTTATACCAAGCACTCACAAAATGCCATGACATAAAACATAGTTTAACATAAAATTCTCAGCACATAACGACAAACCTTTTTCGCGTGATTTCATAAATGATACCGTATTGAGGGGCTTTGGAAGCCTCAGACATACGACCTCCGCCATTTTATTTAGTGACGTCACGCGTGACGTATGAATGGAATCAATTTATGGATGAATTGAAGGTATTTGTGATCCGAGATTGTTTTTTATTGGACCTTAACTTATTCAGATATACTTATATTGAAATTTATTGTCTGTTACGGACTAGCCATCAGGTTAGGAGTTACAAAATACTTTTTTATTTTTTATAGTTTTTTATTATTATATATGCGTTATTTATTATATAGTATGCTGAAGTATTTACTTCATCTTATACCTACCTTAGTTATATTATGTAATCTTTTTGTTTATATGTTTAAGTTTATTTTATCTTTTTTTTTTGCTAGCCCTGCCTACTCCATTTATATATCTGTTACCCTAAGGTTGCCTTGAAAAGATGGCTTTAAGCAATAAGGCCGCCTTGTTGCTAATACACTAGCCTGTAAGCTATTTTGTGTTATCCGCATTATGTTTGTTTGTATTGTAATGTTTATAGTCTGTGTATTGCAAATAAAAGTATATTTTATCTATTTTTGTCTTGTACTTCTCTTTGTGCTTTTCACTTAACCTTTATTTTATTATATTTCTCATTTTATTTTGAGCTCTCTTATCTCCACTTCTCTCTCGCATTTTCCTAACTATAAACCAAAAAAAACCCGTCATACACACTCTAGTCCAAGTGTACAAATATTACACCGAGAACCACTGGATTTCTCTGTTTAATCTGTAGGTTTTATTACTTCATAGTTTCCCTAATTTGACTACAAAGTCCCAATTACAGGTTTACGTGCAGATGTTACATAGTCACATGGAAATTTGGTACATGCAAGTTATTAACGTCTTGGGCTTACATGCGCCGACGGTATAACACGATATACGTTAATTAAGAGTCGCAGGTTGACTTGGCACCCAACACGCCTTAGTTATTATCATAATTTAATTGTAACATGTGTTTACACAGTTTTATTAAAAAATATATAATGCTTCGTTCATGTATTCATAACAACAACAGATAACCCCGTGGCCCTACCTTCTGCATTTGAGTTTGTTCTCGAATCTGAGTATTTTATATATATTGTCCTACTAAAATTATAATGGCGAAAGTTGTGTGTATGTTTGTTACTTCTTCACGCTCAAATGGCTGGGACAATTTTTATGCCCCAGCCATGATTTTCATTTATACCGCTTGATTTTTGCACGCCAATTTTCATAAGCAAAACATTATGTACCTACCAGCTATATTTTACGTCACCTAAACTACCATGTTTTATGGTAATAAAGTGATTCTATTCTATTCTATGAAATTTGGTGCATGGGGGAAGAGCGGCGGGGCTCGGTGGAAGAGCGGCTGACCCGGTGCCGAGGGCAGTGCGTTGCCAATGTTGTCATTAAAGCAAAGCTCTATCTCAACTCATCATAGTTCAACGCCGTCTCTTGAATTATAATGTCAAAATATAAATATAAAAGTAATATTCCTTTATCAAAGCCAGCCAGCAGAGTTGGCCTTTTGCGGTTGCCAAAATTGACTTATTTATGAAGTTGTCCGCACTTCTGAGTGGATACGGCCATTGTGGGTGTCGGATTGCCAGTGGACGGCGGAAATCAACTTTGGAAGCCTACATCTATATACAATACTGTCGCGACCAGCGACAAAATTATAAATAAATGCCGCTTGTTCATTATTTTGTAAATAACGTGGCTTCAATTAAATAAATTAATAAAAACTAAAACCTGAAATCTCAGCGAATGGTAAGATAATCATCTACCATTCGCTAGTAGCCAACCACGCTACGAGGTCGCTACGCTTTTGAGGTCGGTATTTCTATAATAACCATGCATGAGTAGGTAGTAAGTAAGTAGTAGTAAATAGTAATATATGAATACTACAGGTAAATAAAAAATCTATTAAATCCCTTCACGCAATATTTAGAAATCTTGAATCAAATTTACGGCCTTTATTTACCTCTTTCACTGGCGGACTGTATTCGACATAATACATTGCATCCAAAGGCTAACTCGTCCTTTTTGAAAGTTTTACTTTGGACTCTTTAGAGTCATCTATTTAGATTAACGTCTGTAGTTACGATTGTTACGTATTTACCGTAAAACAATTCGTAGAGTTCATTTCAAAGTCCATTGTTCAAGTTTTATGCCAGTGGTACTTGTAAATATTAGCATTTGATAAAGTGCCGTGCCGCCCGAGGCTTTATTAGCATTCTGTTGGGGCTTATAACAAAAAATATGTACCAATTGTGGTATTAAATGTGAACAATACAGAGATTAAAAGTTAATTTTAGTTGGAATCAGGCTGATTTATTGAGTGCTTTTTGATAAAGTGCTTGTGTAGATTAGCCTTTGGTTGACAGAAACGCAATATCAATTACCTTATCTTATAGCTAATATATAGATAAAACAGTAGGACAGGTCTAATGCATAAAGGCATGAATGTATGTTTCATTTTTTTTTTATTTATTGACACGCTATCAACATCTATATATAATCCATCGAATAAATGACTTTATTGACGACCTGCGTGGCGTAATGGTTACCACGTCAGACCGCCACCCAGGAGGTCCCGGGTTCTAATCCCGGTCGGGTAATGATGAAAAACGAACTTTTTCTGATTGGCCTCGGGTCTTGGATATTTATCTATATAAAGAAAGAAAGAAAGAAAAATGGTTTATTTGATATATATGTATTTGTTTGGTATATATGTATTTGTTTTTAAGTTAAGTTTCGTACTTACTTTTGGGCTAGATCAATCTGTGTGATTTGTCCCTATATCGGTTTAAAGAACTTAATTACAATGGTATTTCACTTACTGAGAAAATAAAATTATGTACAAAGTAGTACTATAATTAAACATTTTTCATGCGGTACGGACGATAAAATAAAAAGTTAAAACATTGTAGGGTAGGTTCCGAAACAAAACTTGGTCGTTTGAACGTGCATCACTAGATCACTTCGGTTCGGTTCGGCGGCGGTGCAATCTGTTTTGCTTACCGGCCCGACAAACACGGATGTAAAGCGCAACGGTGCGTACTTGTACACTAGATAAGTCATAGCTTGGTACTAATGATTAACATAGGTTTTGTTTTGTTTAATTTTATTTGTGTTGTTGTTGTGTTTAATGTTATTTTGATATTGCGTATTTATTTATTTTGTTTTGTTAATGTTTATTTTTTTATGTATATATTTTAAAGTATACTTACTTTATTTTTTATTTTTATAAACATACATAATGCACTTATTTTGTTTATTTATTATTATTTGCTTACATTCATATATACGTATATACATACACACTTATTTGTTTGTTTTTTATTATTATATTTATAAATTTATTTTATACGGATATTATTATCTGTATTATTTCTATAGATTGTAAACTATGTACATGCATAAATAAATTTAGACATACATAACGATAATATAGCACATATTCACATACGCACACATTTTACATACACATATTCAATCAAGTTTTTAATCAACACAGTTACGGACATATAGTTTTAGTTTTTTCTTTAAACTGGCAGTTGATTTTGCCTCTCTAATTTCAGCAGGGAGTCTGTTATATATTTTTACGCCCTCGTGTTCTATGTTCTTTTTGCCATAGTTAGTTCTCGAGGAACGTAGTATTAAGTGAGTTGCATTTCGTAATTTCATTTTTTGTCCTAGACCTTTTTTCCGAAACGACAGTGAAGTATGAATTTCCTTGTTTAAAATTTTGTGGATTAAAATACATGTATAGTATACGTATGTCTGCTTAACAGTCATTATTTTTGTATCTAGATATAGTTTATATCTATATCTCTAGGAGAGAAAAACATATTTATCACATGTTCTAACATATATGAAACACTATGTTTCTCCACACAGCCATTACCGACGCCAGTTCAATAAATATTGAAAGCCTAGACTAGTGGCCGGGGCAACTGAGCCTGCAGTGTCTGGATTAGTAGAGGCAAGGAACCGCTTATAGATAAACCTGAGTCTTGTTTGACAAAATTATAGTCGTGTTTTGAGTTGTTTTAAAAGTAAATAATAAATTCTACACAATTCGCACAGCGCCAATTGGTCCCAAAGTAAGCTAGGCTTTACCTGCTTGTGTTATGGGTAAAAGACAAATTATATATTATTGTAAATATATACTTAAAATACATAGAAAACACCCAGACTAGAGAACAAACATACAATGCTATCACATAAATGTTTACGCGGAGATCGAAGCTGCGCTCTCTGGTGCCGGTAGTCACTACCAACGCGCCATTGGGCTGTCTAAATATGTTATAAAGTAATATAAGTATTATGAGCATCCCAGTATTAATTTTGATTAGTGCGAGTGTGTAGTGCAGGTGACGAGTTAGTAGAAAACACGTGTGGACAGCGTCTGCTTAGTGCTTAGTGCGAGTGCGTAGTACGTGATTAGAAGTGTGTTCTATTTTTTTACGAGTGGACTGCGAGTAACCACGTCCCGCGTATACGTGTTACCGAGTAATAGCCGAACATAAAAAATAAAATTTCTTTGATGAAAACTTACAAATATAATATTAGACTCAATTGAAAGTAAGCAAAGCACATCAAATACGGAACTCTACACTGTGACTGTGCGTGGCCCGACATGCACTTAACCGTTTTTTTATATAAATTTACATTTCACAATTAATTACTGTTTAAAAAGAAATAAAATTGGAATTTATAGAAACCCCTTTTGGGTATTCGGGACAAGCCCACCACACATTCCCACCGATGTGTCTCCTGTGTAGCCGGGATCAATAACATCGACCTCAGATTGACAATAAGCGATGAAGCTTATTGACGTGCCGGCGGAGAAACTCCAGCTGTCTTAGAACTCACAAAGAATTTAATCAGAAAGAAAATAGTCGGAGTAGGAAGTATTGAAAGGATTTCCCTCCTTAACAACTACGTGAGAGACAGCAATTTGAAGCAAGAGGCATTATACCTTACACTGCCTTAGAGTGATGGCAAATCAAGTGAGGCTCGATTGCCGATTTGGGTATATATGGGCTTCCTCCAAATCCTTCCATTTTATCCTACCTTTTGCTGTCTCTATCAAATTATTTCCTGTTGTCTTCTTTATTTCATCCACCCGTCTTTTCCCTGAAAACAGGTAAACTAAACGCTATTAAAACTTCTAACAAGCCAAATTTTCGTCTTGTTAGCTATTGTCCTTTATAAAAATTTCTACAAGATGTAAAATTAATAATGTTGGAGTGGAACTTGCGAGAACACCGAGTTTGTTAGTCCATCCCATCGCTTCGGAGTTTGCGGACTAAGGACTTTTGCGGAACTTAAACATTGTAAAACAGTAAAACATTCATCTACCCTATCTAAAATATAAAGACGTAATAACTTGTTGTATAAGTACGTGTACAAATCTATACATATTATAAGAGAGTTGTTGAGTTGTATAAAATATTTGTTTACTTAGTAATACGATTAGGTATAAATAAAGGTTGTATACAAATGGATGATCAACATGTTTTAATAATTTTTTGAGAAAGTAAAGTAAAAACTTGTTAGTCTTTTCAAAATGTACCTTAAATTGCGGAGTAGACCTCATCCCCAACATTCCTCATTCACAAGTTGAACAGGCTAATAAATTAGCATTTAAATGTAATTAGTTAAGTACAACTAACCGCATTGTCTTCCGTTTCCCGCCACACGCCGCGAAATGTACAATATCTCGCATTCACAATGTGCTTTGTGTCACA
Source organism: Endotricha flammealis (assembly GCA_905163395.2). Taxonomy (NCBI): domain Eukaryota; kingdom Metazoa; phylum Arthropoda; class Insecta; order Lepidoptera; family Pyralidae; genus Endotricha; species Endotricha flammealis. The sequence goes on from LR990860.1 coordinate 16,314,411, forward strand.
CACACCGCTTTGTATCTGATACTGCTTTGTGTCGTTAACACTTGGTGTTATCTCAGATTATTATATTCTATTCCATTATACTTATCACAAAAGCTAGAAAGCTAATTTAAACCTATATGAACCCAACATGAATCGATCGAAAAATCCCTTTAATGTTTTTAAACTCTAATCCCCATAGTAAGGTATGATCAAATAGTTCAAACACAATCATTGAATTTCACTGGAAAACTTATGCCAAGTACCTATAGTGAAATATAAAATGCTAGTTTTATTTTTCCATTGGAATGACATACTTTCACGGGATAAAAAGTAGCCTATTTTGGGCTCTGTACCCCTGATAATATGTATACAAATTTTCACAATGGTCGGCTGATTAGTCAAGCCGTGAAGTAATAACAAACAAACTCACTTTCTCATTTATAATATTCAGTCAGGATAGGATTTATGCCCCGACATCGTGCGTTGATGTAACATGCGTTGTCTGCCTAACATGAGCGCACTCTGGCTACTGAACCGCACATTGACATGACTGTAACATGCAAGGAAAAATCCCAGTTTATATGAATTTATATGAAACGTTTCGACACCAACGGTGCATGATACGTTACGTTTACCTCAATTTTTTTTGTATGTTCTGCGTTCTGCGTTTGCTAGATATCTTACGTAGTTCAACGCGCGTTTTCGGTGCATTAAAACATCGTGTACAAATGCTCTAATTCACAGGGCATTGTTTATAAAAGGTTAAAAGTCACGCAGACATTTAGGTTGACATTTTCAAACATAATTTGTTTGAGCATAGGTATAACGATGCCCTAATTTTTCTCGTCATAAAATTCAAGTTGAAAAGGTCCGCTCGCGACAGTATTTACGGTATGAATAAAATAATAGAAGTAAACTAAAGCAGTTTGCTTTAATAGCCACCTGGGGAAAAGTTCACAAATCCTTATGAAGAAGTCTGGCAGTATGACATCTCATTTTCTGTCCTTTTCTGTGGTTAAGAAATTTTGTTTGCTTGTTTTCACAAAAATAATAATATTCTGTGACATAGGTATTTAACATTAGAAAGAATGTGGTTGGTTTCATTTTTTTTTTTTCAATCTTCTGTAGCGCAGCACTCATAGTACCTATAGAAAAATATAACTTTATTAGAACTGAGGCACAAACATATTACATTCACATTAACAACAGAACATTGCACAGTGACACAAAAAGGCAATAACTCAGTGTTAAAGATTGCTCAGACAGCAAACACTGATTTTCGGTCATTACCGTTAAATTAAGTGAGCCGATCGGAGAGAGAAAAGAAATACTTAATGATAATTAGCACATAACTCTGCCTCTCTCCTTAAATTGTAGTCGTGACACTATGAATATTATGTTACCAACAATCTACACTATTACAGTCCAAACTAAACATTACCAATATCGTTTAACCATTCGGTAAATGTGAATAGAAATATTTACATCAGTCCCTCGGAAAACGGAGATAGCATTCAATAGAAAATAGTCGCGTTTACAAACACATTTGCGACTTAACAAACATGATACCTCGAGATCTCGGCTCCCCAAAACGAGAGTAAATATTTAAATTGATGGACGTGTAGGCGTCGGTGTTCGGAAGTTATTTTTATTAAGACGATACTCCAATCGTGAAGTTTTAAGCGAGCGAGGCGAGAGTGATGTAAATATTTTTATTACGATGAAAGTAGAGATGGCTATCTCGGATGTGGCAAATCGAATTTTCATCATCAGTCTGTATCTACCCTCTGCCTGTCTTCCCACTGTCGTTTGAATTCGAATTTTATTCTTTTGTAATAGAATTCAATTAAATATTCGCGGTTTCAGAGGAGTTTCCTCAAGCGAACGCTGAGGCTGTGGAATGAAATCCCCGCCGAGGTCTTTCCTTTAGACTATAATATCTTCAAAAGGGGCATTAAAAGATTTTTACAGGGTTGGCAACGCGCGAGTTATACTCCCGTCCTTATGTTGCAAGCGTCCACAGGCTACGGCGACCGCTCACCATCAGGCGGACCGTAAGCTTGTTTGCTACCTTTGTGGTATAAAAAAATATAAAAAAAAAGTTTTTTGGCATACACTAGACAAGCAATTGCTTGCTCGAGAACTCACATTTATTGTAGTGCAGTTTATGGCGAGTTTAGATTTGCAAGTTTCAAGTTTTCTGAACCGTCGACAATTACTAGCAGCGAGTCGCAGCAATTAATTCAAACTAGCTTTTTTGCCAGCAACTTCGTCCGCGTAAAGTTCCGGTTGTTCCCGTTCCCGTGGGAACAACATTGAATTTCGGGAAAAGCTAAGTATGACCTATATCACTCCCTAATCATTATCAGGGAGTGATATAGGCTATACTTAGCTTTTCCACTTTTAGCTTTCTACTGGTTTTTCTACTTTGAAATCGGTCCAGTAGTTTCGGAGCCTATTCAATGCAAACAAACAAACAATCAAATCTTTCCTCTTTATAATATTAGTATAGATATAAACACGACCTTAAATTCATTATAAACGGGTAAGGAAATTACTTACATTTTAGATTCAAGGCGAGTTATTATTCAAAATGAATATCGGTCGAGAAAGTCTCCACACGCCCACTTAACAACTTCTGAACATATTTCGTATTTAAGTATTCAAGATTTTGCTGACAGTTCAAATTGCCTTCATATTCTTTTTATATGAAACTGTTTGGGAAACAAATCAACGACCACGATAAACTGGATTGTCTGTATACTGTTTAAATCTACTTATAATATAACAATGAATCGCTAAATGTGTTTCTAAGCGTAAATCTCGAGAACGACTGAACCGATTTCGCTAATTCTTTTTTTTTTAAGTCCTTGAAGTATGAGGATGGTTCTTACGTAAAATTTAAAAAAAAAACCCCACGGGAAAGCGGGGTACACGCAAACGAAGTTGCGCGGGTTTCGCTAGTATTCTATAGATATACATACAGCTGCGCAACGTCGTCGTCTGCAAATTTTTTTTTGGTAAAAAAACCTCTATTCAATTCACATGAGTCTAAAGTAAACTAGTGTTATGGGTACCCGACAACGGATATGTTATTTTAAATGTATACTTATTTGAATTTAAAAAAAAAAACTGGAGACAAACACAAAATGTTTACCACCGCGCCACCGGGCTGTCAATGAAAGTGGACCAACAAACTAATATTTAAACACTAGGTAGGTACACTAAAAGTATTTTTATCTGTATTTGAGCTATAAAACTGTATTGGCACCTAACAAATAGGCATTCAGGTTTATCGTTGCGCGATGTCGGGAGACACCTGCGCCCCGTTTTAGCCGCCTCGACGGCTCCAAGAACACACCTGCTCAATTTTCACTAAACTCAAGCTAACGGGCTTTAGAAATTCATAAATGTATAATACCGTGCATGCGAGTTATTACCGAGGAGCTCGTTGCTGTGTGTCACTCTAATATGAACACGCAAGTTAAGCGACGTCGACCCTAGCCAACGTTTGGGTGGGTTTCGTTATCTCGAGCTTCTCCGTGCTTCGGAGGGCACGTTAAGCCGTCAGTCCCGGCTGTTATCGATGGATGAGAGTCGATAAGCCAAGTCGGTGGCCTTAGGGCGGTTTGAAAACACCGTCCTCTACCAGTCCGCATTGGAGCAGCGTGGCAGAGTACGCTCTAATCCCATTCGATTGAAGGGAGAACCGTATCCACGCAGATGATTATGGGTTTATGATATGATGAGAACATTCATGAAAGGATCTAGCTGGGAGAACCACTTTGACAAAATCATAATGTACCTAGTTGTAATATGTACCTGTACCTTTTTCTTGTACAAATCTGTGTCACCTTGTAGTATAGTTATTTCAAAGACAAGCTTATCTTTAGCTATTAACTACCAATAGCTTACAACTGCGTTTTAAAGAAGTAATGGAAAAAAACTTTTAAATTTAACTTTTAATTTAGTGACATTTTAGTTACATTACAAAGTAATGTAGTCTAAACTAATGGGCTGTCTGTGGGCTCGCGTTTCCCTCGTTTGATTAATGTTTCTCGTCGAAAGAAAAATAAATAATAGTCTATTTTTAGAATAGATAATGTCGGCGGTGCGAAGTAGGTCACAGCACTTCAATCGCCTCGATATTTTATTTCTCTCTCTTTTATTGTTCTTTAAATTATTTTGGGCCAAAACAGGAAAATGAATGAAACTGTCAAACTTAATAGACACGCTACTATTATAAATAAATAAATATATAGGGACAATTCATACAGATTGAGCTAGCCCCAAAGTAAGTTCGAAACTTGTGTTATGGGATACTAACTCAACGATATTATATTTTATAACAAATACATATCAAATAAACATCCAAGACCCGAGGCCAATCAGAAAAAGTTAGTTTTTCATCATGACCCGACCGGGGATCGAACCCGGGACCTCCTGGGTGGCGGTCTGGCGTGGTAACTATTACGCCACGGAGGTCGTCATTAGCACAGCTTATTACTCTTTATACCGCTGCGTTGCCGTAAGAATATATTTATTGGTGTCTTAATTATTAAAGAAAAAAAAGAAATAACGGTGAATTTCTCAAAACCATTTTCAAAGTGAATAAAATGTATATTATAATCCTTACTAATATTATAAATGAGAAAGTGAGTTTGTTTGTTTGTTATTCCTTCACGGCTTGACTAAGCAGCCGATCATTATGAAAATTTGCATACATATTGTTAGGGGTACAGAGCCCAACATAGGCTACTTTTTAGCCCGTGAAAGTATGTCGTTTCAATGGGAAAATATTTTTTCTACTATATGTAGAGGGCGCTGTACCGGCCAACAGATGGCGCCACAAGTCTCGCTATGGGTTGTTTTGTTGTCAAACGAGATCTATACAGTCATAAAATTAACGCAAGCGAAGCCGCAAGGAAAAGCTAGTACATTATATTTATTACTGTCAAACTAAAGAAGAAAGAAAGAGATATTGAGATTTAATGAGGAATTAAAATTAAAATGCGTTTCACAAACTGACTGATAAAGTAAACATTAAGTACTAAATAATTTCAAAATGTTACCAAGTTTGTTCGAAGATTTATTATCAATTTGCAATGAATATAGCGATCGTAGCACCACTAACTGTCGTAGCTAAATTGCAGCTACGAGTCGTAGCATTTTACTACGCGGGTTACGAGTTACCGCTTCGGGCTACGAGAATGCAGGCCAATTTAGAGGTAATATGGCGCATAACGTTGATGCTACAGACGAAATACACAATAATATTAGACTCGATGGAGCCCTCCGCCGCAGAAGGGGCCATTTTGGAATGACGTCACTCGATGTTATGACGTTTTCAACCTTGTAATCTATATCTATATATATAAAAATGAAACCCGTTTTCCGTTGTCACGACATAACATGAAAACGGCTTGACCGATTTGGCAGATTTTTTTTTTGTAGTTTTCTAATACTCTGTACAAGGTTCTTACGGAAAAAAATATTAAGAAAATCTCTCAGAAAGATTGAAAAAAAAAACGAAACAGTACCCGGGCGAAGTCGGGCCGGGCAGCTAGTGATGTTATATATTCGGCAAACTTTTGCAATTCGCGTTGACATAAGTGCAAGTGGATACTTTTGTTTTTGTCATTTATAGTGTCAATAATGTGCTATGTCGTACATCTGTACTAGCTGTTGCCCACGGCTTCGCCCGCACCCCGTCTACGACAGGGCGCATCTGTCGCCACTGACCCGCTGCTGCCGTAGGCATAGATAGCTTTTCGTGCTACATTAAGCTCTTTTGTGTGTTAGACCTCACGATAGGATTTAATTTCAAGTTTAATAGTCTTAGTTATATTGTTCAAGATCTTTATAATTGTATAAAACACTATTTTATTAATATTATTAAGGTGGCCCACCAAAAATTTGAGACACCCTTTCCAGGGTCCATCCATGTATGTAGCATAAGTTTTCAGATTTAAACTTTACATGTGCAATTACATAAATAAATAAAAATATAAAAATGTACCGATTGCAACTCCGTGATGGAGAAAAATACAGCATATTCGCCACTTCTGGAGAAGGTCTTATCTTGACCTGTAAATTGGTCACTACAGAATGAATTTTTATTTTTTCCTCAATATTTCTTTCAATGGCGCATATAATGCTTTTCTAACATTATTATTGTCTTGTTTCAGGTAAGATCAGAAGCGTCAAATGTTATCTGAAAATATTTAATTCCTGCACTTCTGAAGTCAAAGAGGCTTTAAGCCCGCTGAAAGCTTAAAGGCGGGGAATATCAAATATCGAATGCCGCTGTGAGTTAACAGATTCCCTTACAAAGCTTCTTAAAACAGCTTTAGCGTTGTATAATTAAGCATTCCTATTATAAATTGTTTTAATAAAGATATTAGATATTCTAAGGAAAATCATTATCTTAATTGATGGGGATTAAAAAGTTTGATAAAATAAACAAAACAGTTTTAGCCTTCGCTCACAGTTCATGGTCATACAGATATTTAAAAATAATAAAATAAAAATTGATGCCAGTGAAAAGTTAGTTCACACTACCTCTCAAAATCTCCCCTACGCAATCTCACGATTATAATCTAACGGTTTTACAATTTTACGGAGGAGACATAAACACAGACAAACAGAAAAAGTCTGAATGATTATTTTTTCTTGACCATTATAAATGCGTTTAGATTTAATAATATATATTATTTTTTAAACGATATTATGTCTATAAAAGAAAAATAAATCATCATAATATTGGAACATGTGCTCTATCTTTTTCAATTTTCCCTTGTCTCCCCGGACAAAGGTTTCGATTCCCAGCGCCCTCTGTTCGATCCTTTTGTGTCCGTTAACAGAATTAGTTTCAAAGTAAACAATAGGTTATGAGAATGTCTCGAAAGAAAAACTTATGTCTGTATTTAAGAGCATACAAGACGCAACTAAACCCTGTATACACATGACGCGTTTCGTGGTACGTTGACGATTGAGATATTTTTATGTTTGACATTAGACCTTGAAATAATTGCAACGATATGACTTGTAGATTTGCTACAAACGCGCAAATAACGCGAAACAAACGCGATATGAGCGCGCGTAATTGCAGCTCGATGAGCGCATGGACTGTTTGTATTCATGCGTTTCTATCACGGTTCTATTTTCGTTTCATCGATACAAATATAAATATACAATCAGCTAATACGCACTGATATCGCGCAGAAAACCTACACGTAAAATTCAGAACTTATTCTTGAAGTCAGTCATAGAAAATTGATTAAATAATATAGGATAATAAAACGGCCTAGGGAGGAACGGTGATCGTCGGTGATCTTCGGTGTAGTCCCGCCCTTTACCGAGAAAGGGGTTCTTGAAATTTCGTTGTATTTAATATCGAAACATTTCTTGAAATGTAATACTGATATTAAATTGATTTTCATTAGAATTAACGAACCCATTGTAGATGTTACAATATATCATGTCGATTTTAATTAAAGCTGTTTTGGATATTTCAATTAGGTACTTAGATACCTAAAGCAATATTATTATAAAGAACAAACGTATTTATAAGTAGTTAATTAAAAAAAAATAACGAATTTAGTCGTATCGTATGTATATAGCGCCGTGGGCGAACACAGGCATGATAGAGGTCTTTATTTTCGTAACAAAAATCGTACAAAATAGAAATTGAACAGCATAGCGATTGAGATTGACCAACACGAGATTTGATTGTTTTTTGTTAAAAATAGAGCTGAGAGTATCACATTAGTTTGCGACTTGGTTGCGTCGCAGTCGCGTCGCTTGATTTAGGTAGCGTCGTGGGACTCGTGGGTTACGGCAGTCAATTATATTTTTATTGCCACTAGAGAAAGATACAATAATAACGTCGAAATATATCACTGGAAAGATGAAAAGAATATGTTACAAAAATATAGCTTTGTAACGATGATAATATGACGATACAAAAATACATGTATTTTTTCTGGTGAAACAATTTCTCCATGAACAAAGAAAACAGAGGGAATGCATTATATTCTGTGTGTTAATTTGCAATTCAATATTACTTTTTATTTTCTAAGAATGTTTGTACATGTTGATTAGGCTTTTGTTTATTTAAGACTAGCTTTTCCCCGCGGCTTCGCTCGCGATTAATTTTATGATAAGGATCTCACTTAACAACAAAACAACCCATAGCGCGACTGGTGGCGCCATCTGTTGGCCGACAATTGCGAATTGCAGCTCCATCTATGGTAGAAAAATATTTTCCCATTGGAATGACATGCTTTCACGGGATAAAAAGCCTATGTTGGGCTCTGTACCCCTGACAATATGTACACAAATTTTCATTATGATCGACTGATTAGACAAGCCGTCAAGGAATAACAAACAAACAAACTCACTTCTCATCTATACTAATATTATAAAGAGGAAAGATATGATTGTTTGTTTGTTGGTTTGTTTGTTTGCATTGAATAGGCTCCGAAACTACTGTACCGATTTCAAAAATTATTTCACCAGTAGAAAGCTACATTATCAGGGAGTGACATAGGCTATAGCTTTTCCCGAAATTCAATATGGTTCCCACGGGAACGGGTCCGGAACTTCACGCGGACGAAGTCGCGGGCAAAAAAGCTAAAATAGTTAGGATTTGAACTTCATATTTTCCGACATTCGTCGTCGTCGTCAATAAGTTTCATTGCTCATTGACAATCTGAGGTCACCGTTGTTGATCCTGGGTATACCTACAAGAGACAAAATGTGTGGTGGGTACGTTCGTATTACATCACTTTGAAATTAAAAACGTAACTTTTGCTTTAAGTACATTAACAGAAACCATTTCGTAAAACCGGTAGAGAAATTGTTAAAATATGATTCGACTCACGTTCGCTTATAAAATAAAACAAAGAGGTAAAATGTAGAGCGGAGTCCCTCTCTCGGGCTTAGATCGAATTACGCGAGGAGTTTCACGGTTGAAATACTTCCAGACATCGCTCATTCGCACATGAAAGTCGTTTTCTACCCTACATTTATGTAACTAAGTTCTTATCTTTATATAAGTACATAAAAGCCGTGTCTGTACATTAAATATAAGATTACATGACACTCTACCTACCAATGCAAGGAACCGGTTTTTATTTGCTTTGTTTCCGAACGAAATGGTGGGAATTTTATTTCAGGTTGACCTTTCAAGGGGTTGCCTGTTTTAGGGGATGGGACTAAGAACCAGGAACTTAATCGATTGGCGTAAAAAGCATTTTTTTTTATTTTATTATATTGCGTATTTCAGTAGGGCAAGCAAGCCCGGCTTTTTGGCTTTATTGGAAGGACTGCCACTTTTAAATTTATAGTTTTTCAAAAATTCTAAGAAAAAATATAATTACGATAAAGTCATATTTTTATATTGTTCTATAGAGGTTATTTTTTAAAAATGGCATCCCCTTGAAAAGTCACCCTGTATTAATCTTAATATATAATATTAATGTGAAAAAATTATATGACCAGGGAATGTGCCTGTGAAGACCAAGTCTCTGAATAAACGATTTGACTTTGACTTTCAATCCTCTTCAAATTCAATATACTGGTCGCCAACGAGGCTGGCTCGCGCAGTCATAAAACGAAGAAGCATATCGACAATCGATTTTCTATCGTTTTACAAACTGTGAGTCGAAATTTTGGCGCGTAATATTAACAAAATACAATATCTTATAAATCACAACAAAATACATATATATATAATACATAGTAGTTTAAATTATTTTGTTTTAATCTAATCAAGTACACATTTTGCTTGACGTCCGCATTCACCATCGTCATCCTGAATTACGTAAATTCATTTGAACGAGCACTATTTGAGCTCCATCATACACACTGTAGCTTGTACAAGCTGCGAGATGAAGTTGGCATTCATTTAAGTTCCCATCCAGAATTTAGTGAAGGTTTTTGTTTCGGACATAATGCGCCATTTCTGCAAATATGCTCTGGCAGATGGTAAGCAGAAATGGGGCCATAATTGAAAGAAAAAAATATAATTTATCCAGTGTAACACATAACATTGAAACAGTAAAAAACAAATACATTTATAAACGAAAAGTGACACAGAAAAGGTGGTGAAGTGACTCAGCATTTATTAAGACACTAATTGTGTCGCCATCTTCCGTGGACAACTGGAGATGCCAAAAGAACACAACATATAGACTTTGCATTCTATAATACATAGTATAAAGAAAACTGACACAGAAATATCTAATTGCAAAGGCAAGAAAAAAATTATTTTGTTTAAAGACTTAAAAATTACTACTTACATGTGTTGAGGAAGCGGTGGGACTTCACATTCACAACCTGCCTGTTTGTCGCATAATAATTAAAACAATAACATAAAATGAAAGTCGTTTAATCCCGGGGAAACGATGTGGTTAAAACTCTATGCGTTCAAAGTTTCATTATAAACAACAAAGCCCAGTTGATTCCAACAGAACAACTAAATTAAAGTTATTATCACTAATTGTTTGAGTTTAACCACCGTTCACTCTTATCTCCCGCTTTGTATAGGTATGATAAGTGAGGAGAATTCGCCGTGAACAACAAAAGACTTCAGCTCTAGATTTTTCAAAGGAATTTTCTAGAAAATTAAGACTCAATTGTTTTCAAAGGCCACGTTATAATTCTACACCTAAACAAGGAAGCTACACACATTCAGACTTACTATATTCCATTTTACTATACTTGACATTAAAGCTATAATATCAATTAATAAATTTGATACCAAATTAACAAATCGATAACGAATAATTGAAAAGAGCTGATCCAAAACAAACCCAGGCTTCGGTGAAAAAATTTTGTATTCCAGATTTTATAGGATATTTATAAATACTATTCTAAACTAACACTATCTCTCTATCGGGTGGCTAACACTTTTTTGCTCATAAATGTTTGTAGGCATATATTAAAATCTTCGGGGCTACTATGAAAGTGTCCATCCGAAACTACGAAACACATGGTCCTGTCAAAAAAGACATTATTATTAAGGTGAACGCACACTTATCCGAACCGAACGCGTCGAACGAATCGAAGTCAAGGAGGCCTCGCACACATCCGCACTAGAAGAATCGACCGCGCCGAAAGAATCGATCGAAGACAATGACAAAGTAGTACTTGCGCGTTGCTTTGTCGTACGCCACTCATAAAATGCGAGCGTATCGGTCGAATCGAACGCATAAACCGCACCGAATCTGATGACGTCATCCGAATTCATCTAGGATTTCTGGGGTCCTTCCAGATTCGGACGATTCGACGCGGGGAAGTGTGCGAGGTTTCATGAGATTTCATATACAGAATTCTAAAATTCGTTTCGTTCGAGTCGGTCGACGCGTTGGGCTCAGATAAGTGTGCGTTCACCTTTAGTTGGAATCATTGATGTTTATATTAGAATAAGGTTCAAAACGTCAGTAGGTATTTTCGGAATTTCCTTTCATGGTTGGCCCGCTTATTGTCGGTTTTTCTACTAAGGGAACTGTATCACCTCCTTTAATCGTCGAATTTCACTAGAAATCTCGTGATAAGTAATAATAATGGGAACGGTATTTAGTTTGTATGGAAGTTATACCGTTTTCGCAGAAACATCATATTGATTCTCGTGGTTGTAATTGCTAGGAATTTAATGTGTCGTTAACTTCAAAACGTTTCTGAGCGACTCGCTGCCCAACTGACTTTAGGATCTATATCGACAACTTTAGTTATCCGTCGAACTTTTTTATCCCAAAGAAACTCCGAGAATAGCTCTCTATTGTATAGGTAGGTATTTTTATAAACTTTAGTAAATTTTAAACGGTCCACTCAGAGAGTAAATTATAGTGACAATTCATACAGATTGAGCTAGCCCCAAGTAAGCTCGAAACTTGTGTTATGGGATACGGTGCTCTGTGTGGGATACTAACTCAACGATATTATATTGTATAACAAATACATATATAGATAAACATCCAAGACCCGAGGCCAATCAGAAAAAGATCGTTTTTCATCATGACCCGACCGGGGATCGAACCCGGGACCTCCTGGGTGGCGGTCTGGCGTGGTAACCATTACGCCACGGAGGTCGTCGAATTAAAAATTAAAAATTATCTAATTAAGCTTATAGGTTTTAGTCTATTGCAATCTCGCACACGCAGACTTCGAAAAATAAAATGTATTTCGAAATCAGTTAATTCTTTAAGTGCCCATTTTCCCTTCACTTGTAACTGTTCGTGTAGGTAGTTACGGGCTGCCAAGTTTTACTGCGACATAAACTTACTTTATAGCTAATTGCTTTGGTACTATGCTTTAAAAGTACACTCTGCAACAGCTAACCGAACATTGTCTTTAAACTTGTATAAAAATAAATGCGCAAATTTGTTACTCTTTAACCCAAAAACGGTTTGAAAGATTTGGAAGGCGGCTAGTTTGTAACCAGGATGAAAATGCAAGTTCTTATCCCGGAATTCAGTCCGGGAATGGGGACAACTCAAGCCGCCTGCAGTGCAACTTGACTTAACTACGGTCATCCATCGACAACAATCCCGATTGTCGTCGACGGTTCGAGGTAAAGAAACCCGTACAAACGCAGGCTAAAGTAGCGGCACGCTATGATGGCCGTTTTGACATATTACAGTAGTGATGTGAACTGTCAATTTATTCTCGAAAAAAATATAATCAAATCTATAAGTTTTACGTACTTGATTAAAAAGGTTTAATAAAACAAATATTTTACTTATCATATTTGAACATTTTATTTTATTTATTTCAATGTTATTAATTAATTTTTATTTACTTTTTTATCTTTTTATTTTTTAATAGACATTCTATTCTATGACTTTTGTATTGCTGCGTTTTGGAATGTTATAATTTATGTATTTTGTTTTGTTTTTATCTTATTTTATTATGTTTTTATGAAAGGCTGTTGCTCCCGTCTCGAACACATTTGTACGCCGACAAGGCAAAACATGACGGACGGTAAAAAACATATCCAACATTAATATGTAAATACTCATGTTTTCTGCAAATAAATTTATCTTTATCTGTTAAAAAAAAAAACGAACTGAATATTGGAATGAAAATGAACATACATACTTTATATGCACACTTTGAATTTCAAAAAACAAATGCAGAGTTGTGTGGTAATTAAGTATACCAATAATTATAATCTTATAAAAATAAAAGATAAAATGTTCGCGGGAACCTAATATATATAGTTTAGAAATCAATGTAATAAATAAATTTTGTGTCCTAAAATCATACATTCGATAAATTATTTGACTAACTGAACGTCACTATTGACAATTAAGAACAGCAATTTGCTCCTTCAAATGTAATTATTAATTAATACGAAACTTCATGCGTGGACAAACGTCAAAACGGCCATCGTAGCGTTCCGCTACTAGTGTCGACATGCTTATCTTGCTTGTTCGTTTAGAATGCGAGACAGCGACGCCATGGAACTGCTCCTCTTAGCTAGATAGAAATGCTATTTTTCTGCAGACTGTACTACATAGTACTTGATATGATATTATTCGCAATCACATACGTGACAATTTCATTTTATTTAATTTTTACAACATATAACGATTTCATATATTTCAATTATTCTGCCAATATAATCAATCCTAAAATCAATTTGCAAATTAAAAATCAAATATGCGTATATTTAATTCCAGAAATAATTCAAATTCTTTTGAAAAAAATTTTTCACGTTGTTGAAATAATTACGCTATTGTTCTGATCGTGTTCTGATCGGAATGGTATATTTTATTATTCTTAAAAGTGGTGGTTGCCAATAATGAAAAAAAAAGTAAAAATATTTTGACAGGAATTTTAGCGCCAACTCGATAACGTCAACTTGAGCTCGTGATTCGAAATTTAATTCTTAGTTGGATTCATAGTATGTGTTGATAGAGTAATGTGAAGCAAGCATTCGTTAAAACTGATTGGAATTTATGATCAGGAAATTATTATGTGCATTATAGTCTTTAAAATCCGCCTTCTCTGAAGAAATTTTGCTATCATCTTCCTTCTGGGCTACTTGATTAGAGACTGAATCGAAACAACATGCTTTTATATATTTCTTATTCACATTCATACAGTCATGAAACTGGCTAATTGCAACGAATAAAAATGCAGAAGCCACAACTTTAAAAAAATTATATTCATATTCATATTCATAATCTTTAATGCTTCATTTGGTACATTAGGTGTTGGCATTACTTTTAGAGAAGTTCACAAATGAGCCTTGCAAGGGCGCTGCAATTTAATTGTTTTACATTTTTATAAAATAAAATTAATTTAAATATTTAAATTACAATACCAATTCGAATAATACTTTAGATATGTCAATATTATCGCACAAAATTCAAAATTTATAAATAAAATTAAAATAAAATTATCATAATAACTTATAACAAAATTACAAATAAAATATCACAAATGTCATTATAAAATAAAACAAAATAAAAAAACAGAAACATCCTTAATATGCTTAATTATATTGACAGCGCGCCAAAAATTTTTTTTGTTACCATTCCAATTAGATTTTACCGTGGTTATACTGGCATTACAGCGAAAAGGTACGTTTTCATGGTCCTTCGAGCGGGACGCGCGCCGCGCCGCTATCCAAGTAATGAAATCAATCCTGCCACCTCAATATTTCCGACCCTGATTGCTTTTATCTCCTTTCGTGTAATCTTGACAACTCGAACCGTCGTCGCATGATCGCTTCAACGCACACGATTTCATGTCGTACGAATTGATGTTGTATTTTTTTCATGTCATATTTCGAAGATGTCTTCTTATGTTTTTAAGGACAGGGATGTATAAAGTAAGGAACATAAAAGGTAGTACTTTTTATGGGTGTTACTTATTTTCTTACTTTGTGAAGGTAATCTTAGTAAGTATAAAAACAAAGTCGGGTTTGTTGACACTTATAACTCTAGAACAACGGGACCGATTTCTAGCAGAAAAACTTTAAATTAATATTTTGTTTTACAAATTAACATTGGAACATTGACGATAAATAAAAGAAAATACATTTTGCAAGTATTTACTTGTTACTTGTTGTTATTGAGACTTTATTCTTCATTTCTTTTTCATTTGACGACCTCCGTGGCGTAATGGTTACCACGCCAGACCGCCACCCAGGAGGTCCCGGGTTCGATCCCCGGTCGGGTCATGATGAAAAACGATCTTTTTCTGATTGGCCTCGGGTCTTGGATGTTTATCTATATATGTATTTGTTATAAAATATAATATCGTTGAGTTAGTATCCCATAACACAAGTTTCGAACTTACTTTGGGAGCTCAATCTGTATGAATTGTCCCTATATATTTATTTTTATTTTTTTTATTTTTCTATTCTTATTTAACAACGGATTATACCTACTTTGTAAAGCTCTAAAGCCAATCGATTAAAATAACGTTGGACTGAATTAATTATGTCTCATATTGAGCAAAGTAAATATTTTCTTTTCTTTCTCAAAAAAGTATAAAAACATTTGACCGACGCCCACACAACGTTAATTGCTCTTGAATACCAATTCGTCCATTAGCCTCAATCAATCAAAGTTTGCTTAAATTTAAAAGCTTAATCGCACTTCATATTTTCTAAAATAAATATCTCTATTTCGCCGACGTTCTTTGATAGGGTAGTACTTCAGCCAGTCTAATTTGTAACGGCTCTAGTCACAGTAACTTAACATTATAGATCATAAATGGATCTTACCTCTAAAATGACTAACTGACTGAAGTCAATGTGCTTAGTACGAGTTTTTTGTTCGTGTTCGATCATTGATGTAAACAAACCGACCAAGCAGAGAAGAACTAGGTATCATGTTGTAAATTTATAAGACGAGTGTTATGTGGTTAATGGCCGTTACCAACGCCTCCTAGCGGTAGGAATAACCTTATATCATCAAGTCTTACATTACTTTCTCACATTTTGAAGTGAGCAACCCGAGTAATTTGGATATGTAACAGTATTAATAACACGTTTTAGATACATACATACTCATATAAAACTTTTTTAGAATTCTGTACCCAAAGAGTGCCAACGAGACACTATTACTAAAGCTATCCGTCTGTTTGTCTGTCTATCTGTCTGCCCGTCTGTCACAACGCTGTATCTCATTTCTATTTTGTCGTCTTGTAGTCTACACTCGTTCAAATGTGGCACAAAAAACTCGTACGAAACATTCTGCTCATCAATTTTCTGATTTTCTTTAGCTAAATTCTTCAAACTTTGCCACGAGCATAGATTAAAGTCATCAGAAAGACGTTGAAGAATTAATGTTTAATTTAATTAAATCCGCGATAGCCAAGTTCAAATCGTTATTGTAAAGTAAAGCGTTCCATAAAATGAAATTCAGGGAAAGAGTTGTAACAGTCACGGGCGTTCGGAAGATTGCGTCTTGTAATAGCGCCGATCCTGCTCAATAAATACGCAAGGATTGCTTATAGTATACGATACGATTATTCCGAAATATGGATTAGTCGTCGACGTCTTAGAACCGTATTTATTTCGCAACAAATTGCTGCAAAATTGTAGACGGAACTGTAGGAAGGAACACAATAAAGAAACTAAAAAGTCTCACTTGTTCCTTTAGAATGTTTAAACGGACTAGTGGAACAAAAAAAGTTCCCAAAGGGACTTGTGGGAACAAATGCTGTCCGGCAGCAACTTACAAATGTAAACTACATAATATAGCAAGTTAATGACGTTAGAATTGAATTTTGTTACTTCTAGTTGCATTATTAATGTTTTTCTTTTTTGTTGGTGGGTTATACAGTTTTGTATTGTATTGTACCATTTCAAAAGAGCAAGTGCTAAGTTTCTTGCCAGTTCTTATTAACAAATTAACTTTGATTTTAATTGTATTAATGAAATTTGTCTGTTTTATCAACTTTTACTACTTACTTAATTTTTAGCTTAAACTTTTACGTAGAGGTAATATATCGTTTAGTATTAAAGATCCCAAAAGCTGTAAATGCAGGATGAACACTTCCATAAAATGTATGACAGCTTGGTAAACAGATAAACTGCGGGACCATGGTGCTTGGCAATTTGTGCTTTTATGACGGAGTAATGTTTACTTTGTGGAATAGATAATTAGATTTAGATTAAAATTGTACTGTAATTACAAGCTCTCTATAAATTTAAGAGCCACGCTCATGTCAGTGTAGCAGTCTCCATTTTCCTCTCCCTCCAGCTCCTCACCTCTCCCTAAGACAAAAATTCGAATGAAATTACGCTGCCGATTTTACTTTCCGATGTTTATTGATATGTTATGATAATGTTGTGTGAATTCTGAAGTTACGCCCGACCTAAGGTGACCGACAACAGTCGGAATCGACACGAGATTTTTAAACCCATGGAAGTATTGACTATGGTATGACTTTGCTTGCGTGATAGTAAACCTTGTCACTTTCGTATATCATTTCAATTACTTAAGACATTTGAGTGAACATGTCAACAATGTTATATTGACAAGGTTTTAAAGTGATTACATATTTATGGAGGTGACTGTACAACGAGGCCATCGAGCTCCAACATCCATCTAAACTCCTCCTTCATCCATATTATAAACAGTGTCTTAACACAACACCTCGCCATATAAACAAGGGTCTCCGGTTTATAACACAGGAGCATAGTAATTTCCAAGTTTGACCGCGTATTTCCTGCAGGTGTGTGCGAACAACAAACTTGAGATTCTCCGTTGATGCGCTGTACGCCGAGCCGTATATCGGCCATCGATCGCGATAATAGGATTTCTGTCTGCGCTGATATTGCTATTCCGATACCCCGAGATATTAACTTCCTTAGTATCTTATACCAATTGCTATACTTACAAATTGATTAATCGTTGAGTGGTACAGCCTATCTACTATATGAAATGGTAATGGCTAATGAATGGGCCAGTACCACAAAACGTTTTGCGTACAGTAATGCTATATTTTAAACAGCCAGTCTGACAACCCCAGGTTTATACTGAGTATTGTTATTTATCCTATTTGTTCAAATTCAAAATATTTTTATTCAAATTGGCCTAATTTAAGCTCTTTCGAATCGTGACAATTTTTCCCTACCACCAGTTCAGACAGCAAATTTGTGTGTGAAGAAGAACTGGCAAGAAACTTAGCACTTCCTTTTTTAAAATGGTATTAATAAGATACATTTACAATGACAGAAAATAATAAAAATTTAACAAAATATCTGCAATTTCTGATGATGAAAAAAAATATATTGTGAATGTTGTTTTAATTACATTTTTTATTTTAAGTTTTAGCATGAAGTTAGTAAAATATTTATTTTTTAAAGTTTTTTTTTTTCTTTCAAAATTTTGACTTGAAATAGCGGTCATATTCGGAATTCCACTGTGTTTTCACCATCATTTCGGAAATGACAATGTTCTAAACATTGAAAATAAATTGAATGAAAGGAAACATTAAAAGTATCGGAATTCAACAAAAAATAATGTATTCTGGGACAGCCTGAACATTGCAGACGCAAATTAAATGCAAATGGGCCGTTTTATTTGGAAAAAAATCTGATTCCCCAACGTAACATCTAAAATAACTTATTTAGGTAGGTAAATACTACAGTATATTAATTATTTTAGTATTTATTATTAATTACAGATTTTACAGTATTTATTATGTACTGTTGCGTTCAATTTCTCAAAGAATTAGGGTCTATCTACACTCTCGCAGAAGAACTTGCGGAAATCTTGCATGATTTTATTGCAAAAAGCTGTCAGTGCAAGAAATATAGGGAACTGACGCTCGTTCTTTATTGTGAATCGTAGTGCATTCCCCTGTCGATACTATTAATTTTATTTATGTATTTGTTTTATATCCCAGTCCCAAAGCAATATAGGTTTTTTACTAAATATCATATTGACATTGAAAGGAGATATAATAAAAGCACTAAAGGTCTCCAGTGACTAACAAAAAAAGAAATTAATTGAATTAATCTCAAAAAAATACTTTTTTATATCCAATAAAACGTGACTCTTTTTATTACGCATCTCAAGAAATATAAACACGAAATCTTTTCTAGAAAATACTATAATTTGAATGTTCTCGAATTAGATTAGTTTGTCGTAGTTCAAAATAAATTAAGTTGTAACTTTATAAATAGTAGAAGACTTAAGAAGACAATAACACATGTAATTGTCACAGACATTTAACTCAACCTGTAACATAACATTACGATGTTAAAAACGTTAAAAAAATAGTTCCCCGATCCAACCGTTTTCATTCCTTCATAGGTGGGCAACGCATCCAAGATCTTGTAGTTGTGGATGTCCATGGGCAGCGGTGATTCCTTACCATCAGGTGACCCGATTGCTCGTTTGTCGTCCTCAGTCTTAAAAAAATAAAAAAAGTTGTGGTTGTTCATAGTATATACGACATAGCGGGGGGGGGGGGGGGGAGTTGCCCTTATTTAGTTTTGTATTTATGAATTTTATGTATAGTTCAGTCAAGATGTACATTCGTGCTCGCAAAAGGTCGTGTCATTCTGAATTTTGAACCAACCAATGGCTGTATAGAGCTCGCCTCGTCTCATATTGTAGCAAATTTAGTCTACTTAAAAGTATTAATAGTACTATACTGGTCGGACCCTTCCTTCACTTAGATATTGAACAAAAACTGAAAAAAAAAAAACGAAAAATTCATGGTTTTTTGGGCATACCGTCGCTCGCACAGCACTTTCGAAATTGCAAATCTGGATTTTTAATATTGGTTTTTTTTTTTTTTCATGACGATGTTGTGCAGGCTGGTGAAGCGCTAATGGGATACGCTTCACCAGCAACATAGGTTTTACGTGGGCGAGGTGTCAACCCGCCGCACAACCCCCGAAATGCTGGAGGACCACACCCGTCGTTGGTCAGCGAGTCCATCGGACTTAGCCGGTTAGTGTAGCTAGGCTGTACTACCGACCATTCCCCTATCCGCCACCTTAATATTGGTTTAGGTCTTAACAACATATAAAAAAATTCAGATTAGCACGACCTTTTGCGAGCACGACCCCCTTTTCATGTCTAATTTGACTGGACTAGTATGCTGACCAATACGATTTGAACTGGGGACGGGACTGTCCGTCCACCTTTATGCACAAAACATAACAAGACCGACAGCTGTTGTTTTCGTTGTGAAATTTTGAATTAAAGTTCTTATTTGTGTACAGTGTACTGTTGTTCTGATCCGGTATTTGTTGACTTTCCAAGAAAATTTCCTAATGTTTGACCATGTCTATCCATAAACAACAACACAATATATAATTTGTTGTATGAGAAATTAAATACGAAAAAAATATTTACAAACAAATGAATTACATAAAAACCATCTATTTATTTATTTGATTTAGGTACTTACCAACATTTTTACAAACTATTTTTAAACAAAATGTGATAAAAAATTCTTAAAGGTTATTTATTAGTAGCGTCTAAAGAAAAAAACATGTATTAATGACACATTATTTTAAAATGTGAAGTGAACTGAAAATATTAGCATAGTATATTCCTGATGAGTGTTTTATTAATTAAATACCTTCCAACTGTAATCACCAAGAAAATTCATTCCATTTGAAGCAAAGCTTCCGTGACGGCAGAATAAACATTTGTAAATGATTCAGTACTAACGTAATTACAGAATTCTGTAAATATTTACCGAGAGGCATGCTATGATGTTTTATAAGGTGTAGATTGGTTAGGAGTCGAATTTCTCTAAGGTCATTCATAAAACGCATAAATAATATTGCAAAATAAGTACCAAATTTTATATTTCATCAATACTCTTAAATTGGTTGCGCGAGCGATGTAGCCTGTCCATTGAGACTAAAACTTGTTAACACTGAGCTTGCAAGCCAAGCCTGGTTATATATGCATTTCACATTTCTTTCTCCATTTCTTTTACCAGTGGTCATTTTACTTTTGTTTCTCATATGGTGGTAGCTTGTACAGTAAAATAATTTAACTTTATTATTGGTTGTATACTTTGACTAGAGAGTCTGCCTGTGAAGGCTTACTCTCTGAATAAACGATTTGATTTGATTTGAATTCTGTCCCGCAATGAAATTAACATAGCACTCTCCAAAGCTCGTTGAGTGACCTCAAAATTTTGTAATAGACCGATATTTTATTATTACAACATATATAGAATAGAATAGCCTCTTTATTCAGACACAAGTATAAGTATTTAACAAAACAATTCACAAAAAACTAAAATTAAAAGAAATGTATAATATTTAGAAAACTATAAAATATGTTTTAATATTTGCTTTCACTTGTTCCACTAGTTGACAATATCAGGTTCATTGTCTGTATGCCCTTTGGCAAAGGCCTCCTCTAACTCCTCCACTTCACTCGGTTTCTTGCTACCCTTGTCAACGTTTGTCCTGCTACTTTGACTACGTCATCTTCCCCATCGTTTGAGCTGCCTTCCCATTTTACGCTTGGAGACTCTAGGATACCACAGCGTTACTCGTTTATTCCATTTTTCTAGTCATTACAACATATCTACCCTATTTTTAACATGACATTGGATGTAAGCATCAGTCCTCTGTATCAAGTTTGGAGTACATTAAGATGTAGCTCACGAAAATTTTGCTTTAATGTGCTAAAATAAGATACGAGCTATGAAGAGGTCCTTCATGGAACGTTAACCGTCGACAAATGAGCATTTCGCTATTCAAAAATATTTATTTTGTAAGCCGAGATCACTATCTCTATAATGATTACGGTCTAGATACCGTGAAACGGAACTTTCGTAATGATATATACATTCGAAAAGTTGACATATGAAATCCTGCTGTCTCTCACGTAGTTGCCAAGGAGGGCAGTCTCCTCAATACTTCCGATTCCATCTAATTTCTTTCTGATTATATTCCTTGTGAGTTCCAAGACAGCTGTAGTTTCTCCCCCCGGATGTCAATAAGCTTCATTGCTTATTGTCAATTTGAGGTCGGCGTTGTTGATCAATTCAATTCAATTCAAAATATTTTTATTCAAATATTTGTTTCGAATCGTCACAATTTTTACCTACCACCAGTTCAGACGGCAGATTTGTGCTAAGAAGAAGCTCGCAAGAAACTTAGCACTTGCTACCACTAAACTACTAAAGTAGAAAATAAATTTTCAGTGTGCTTAAAATCATATTAACTCTCGTCCTATAGGTAGAAATGACATTTCTTTCTTTCGTGTGCTTCCCGCAATTAGCTCCCGGTAGCTCCCGTTTGCACTCTCTGAGTACAGAACCCTAAAAAAATAATATATTCCTGTTCAATATGTTGAAATAAATGTTTTTTAGTATCAGGTAAAATTTATGGAGTAAAAACTCCCCTCAGCAGAAGATTTTCTTATTAAAATATTTTACGGAGGAAGGGATATTGAAAGCGTCGTAAAATGTTGCCGGGAGGAGGATTTCACCAAAAATTGTAGGTTTTGCCAAATAAATATCAACTCTACACCCAAATAAAATGTCTTTTTAGTAGAACTAACTTTGTAATAGTCGATGTGGTAAAGGAAGATGTGCTTAAAAAAACTTGTGCTAAATTTGCTTCCCAGTTCTAAATACTAAATCTACTAATCTGCCGTCTGAACTGGTGGTAGGAAGAAAAGTGACAATTCGAAAGTTTGTGTTTGGCTTTAAGTTTTTTTTATACCACTGGCATACAGGTGGCAAACAAGCATACGGCCTTTTTTTTTTTTTTTTTTTTGTTTTAAGTCAGGAAAATGCATTGCTGCATGCCCCGCCACTTGGGGAGCGGCGGGGGTATGTCGGGCTCCACCTCTAACCACTTGGGGTATACCGACTAAAAACCTGACTGACTGCCACCTCATCCGCCTAGATGGGCGGGGCTGCGGGAACAATGATACAACCGCTGCCCCGCCGGCGGTCGTCCGAAGACCCCCTTGTTGGGCTACGGCACGATTGGCGGCGCGCGCACGACTAGGCGCGCCGCGCCGCAACACTCGGGGACTTCCGTTCTAATGGGCAGCGGTTCCCCAACCCGCCGCCCGGAAGCCCCCGTTAGGGTGGCAGTCGCCGGGCATGGGCCAAACGCCTGCCGCCCGGTCTTTTTCGGCGGAGCGGGGGGGCGGCTGGATCCGCTTCCCTCACCCGCTCCGCTGCCTCCTTCTGCGTCATTATTTCGCCGCAGAAGGAGGCCATCGCATCCCACGACCTCTCGCTCTCGACCATTTGTTTGACAACAGCCGGGAGCGAGAGGTCATCGCCAACAATTGCCACGAGCGCGGCGCGTGGCGCAGCCCACGCCGGGCATTCCTCAAGTGTATGCTGCGCCGTGTCCTCCACGCAGCCGCACTCGTGGCACTCCGGAGTTTCCTCTCTCCGAGCCACGTTGTGCAGGTACCAGCCGAAACACCCATGGCCAGACAGCACCTGCACAACGTGGTAACTAAGCGCACCGTGGCGCCTCCCTATCCAATTTTCCAGGACCGGACAGATGGCGCCAACGGTGCGCCGCCTCGGTCTGCCGGCCCTCGCCAGCCCTTCCTCACATCTCAGCGCCCATTCCTGGATGAGGGACTCCCGGGCAATCTCCCTCCAACGCAGGACCCCATCCGGGAATGGGTTCCCGCCGGCACGGGATTCGGCGGTTAGCTTGTAGGCTGCCGCCAGCACCACAGCGTCTAGCTCCCAAGGCGGACTCGCCGCCAACACGCACGCTGCCTCGCCCGAGATGGTTTTTTTTTTTTTTTTTTTTTTTAATTTATTTTAGCAAAACATGTACATAATATCTTAATAACTAAAAATCGCCAAACTGTATAACAGTTTGTTGGCGAAATACATTTGCACTCATTTAATCTAGATATTAGATAGCTAAGGCCTATATACTACATACATACTATTAGTTTGATTTTTGAGCTTTTATATATCTAAAGTTATAAAGTTATATTATATTATTTAACATAGATTTCTTTAACGTTGATTTTAAAACATTAACACTACTACAAGTATTGCAATCAGGAATTTTATTATAAATTCTAGGTATTATATATTTTTTTGTTCTTTTTCCATAAAAATTGCATGCTTCCGGTTCTTTATATATTTTTCGATTACTTGCTCTGGGCTCATTGTAATATATTTTTTCTATTTTAAATTCACTACTTTGAAACTGTTCTATAGCTAATAAATAATTCACTTTATCGTGCACTGGCAGAATATTACACTTTTTGAAAAGGATATTATAATTATGTCTACATGATTCTTTCGTTTGTTTATCCACTAGTATTTTAAGAAATCGAATTTGTAAGTCACAAATTTTATCTAAATATGTACGGAAAGTCCTGCCATATATACTTAACCCATAACTGAAAGTAGCATCGGCCAGTGCATGATACAGCATATACAATATCCTTCTGTTACTTATATATTTAAGAGATTTCATCTTGTACAGTATTCCCCTTAATTTACCACAAACAATATCAATATGTTTATTCCAATTCATTTTACTGTCTACTGTTAGCCCCAGATACTTATATGTATTCACAAATTCTACGTTACAACATTTACAATTATTTTTGTTTCTGTGCAAACAATCATATGTATGACCTATAATTTGTATCGGTCCCCCTAACTTGTTTTTTAGATATGGCGAATGAATTAACATACATTTAGTTTTGTTTATATTTAATATTATTCCATTATCGTGTGCCCATCTAAGCACATTTTCCAAGTCTTCCTGTACACACTTTTCCACTGCTTTCACGTCCCTATCGGCGTACATTAGGCACGTGTCATCCGCATACATGTATACTGAACAGTTTTTGACTACATTTGGCATGCTATTCACGTGCATAATGTACCCGACAGGCCCATATACAGAACCAGTTGGAACGCCATACATAACATGCGCTTCTTTACCCGTAGTGCCATTGACCAATGTACTAAGTGTTCTATTGCTCAAATAACTTTTGAACCATTTATTCATTGGACCACGGACACCGCACTCCTCCATAGCTTGGAGTAGGAGTCCGTGGTCCAATGTATCAAACGCTTTTTTGAAGTCTATAAATAACGCAATTACATACTTTTTTTCATTAAGGTTATTATTTATATCGTCAATGAACTGACTGAGCGCTGTAATCGTACTTTTATTTCTTGCGGTATCCCCTCACCGCTCTGACCGCCATGGCCCGCTGTGGTTGTCGCAGCAGGGCCATGTTGCGCGGGGTCAGAGCGTCGGCCCATATGGGGGCTCCGTAGAGGGCCATAGACCGCACCACCCCTAGATAGAGGCGGCGGCAGGCGACACTCGGTCCGCCGACGTTGGGGAGCAGGCTGCCTAGTGCGGCGGCTGCCCCCTTCAAGCGCGGCACAAGTCGCCGGAAGTGTTCGGCGAATGTCCACCGACCGTCAAGTATAAGACCTAGGTATTTAATACTCGGCTCGACTGCGATGGACACACCCCCGACGACTATGTACGCTCCTGGAGGTGGCTTTTTCCGGGGCCCATGAAAGCACAGGGCCTCGGTCTTGTGCAAGGCCACCTCCAGGCCCAACCGCCGAATCCGCGCCACCACGTGTGCTACTTCGACCGTAGCGAGCACGGCCGCAGCGCGGTAGGATTTGCCGCGGGCCGTTACTAGGGTGTCGTCGGCATAACAAATCAAGCCGACACCCCTCAAGTTCTCGCCCCGCAGCACCCAGTCATATCCGATGTTCCACAGGAGTGGACCCAGAACCGACCCCTGTGGAACACCGCAAGACACCGCTCTACGGCCCCATCCGCCAGGGACCGGAAAGACGACCTCCCTCGCGCTGAGATAGTGCGCTAGGAACCCCTCTAAGTAGCGTGGCACCCCATGATGCGCAAGCGCCGACCGAATCACCTCCCAGGGGAGCGTGTTAAACGCGTTGGCGATATCTAACGATACCGCCAGCACGACTTCACCCCGGGAGGTGGCCTCGTCCGCCAACGTTCGGAGCCTCGTGACCGCGTCTATCGTAGACCGGCCGCGGCGGAAGCCGAACTGCCGGTCGCTTAGGTCCGGGCCTACCTCCTCTAAATGCTGGATGAGGCGAGCCGCGACCACTCTTTCAAGCAGCTTGCTCACTTCCCTCCCCACGCCCCGTGACGTGAGGTCGGTTCGAATTGAGCTCCGTGCTATAATTTCGATTTTAATTTATTTAATTGAATTTTTAGTGCAGTGAGTGGTTACATTTCATTTGTCTGCGTTTTCTAGCAGTGAATAAATAATTTTTATCATTGTTTTGTGCGTAAATATCGTTTAATAAAGCAATTAATATTTCGTGTCGGTTTACGAATACGGGCGGGTAGTGAAATAGTGACTTTTAACAGCTGACCCGCGCTGCGCTGCGCGGACGCCGCCGCGCGCCGGCCGCCGATTTCTTCGTACGTAAATAATAAAAGAGGTTTGTTTACCTCATCAAAGGTACGTTCGTAGGTTTCTTTTACTATAAGTGTAACGTATTTAGGGTAATATGTCGTCAAATGCGCATGATCCCGGTGGAGGAAATCCCTTCGAACCATTGCGACAGTTTTTATCGCCTATAAATTCGCCGTTACCTGCAAACAATAAGCGCACTTTAGGAGATATAACTCCAACCAATTTATCACCATGTGAGAAAAGGTTGCAACGGTCAACTAGCGACGACACGGCAGCAGTAGAACTGAGCGCTAATGTGTCGCAGGGCGCGCCCTCCGACTATGTTGAATGTGTCCAGCAGGCTTCGGAGTATCTTTCGCGCATTAACGAAATCGTGCAGGAACAGTCGTCACGAATTAATATCGCAAACAAGTCGGCAATAATGGATATGACTCAGAAGGTAACGGCTATTGTGTCACTTTTAGCAATAAAATCTTCTACCGCCGAAACAAAGCTGGCAATTGCTGAGCGCGATCTTTTAGCCGTTAAATCCTCAATTACGACGTCCGAGCCAGTACAAAGCGTAAATAACAATAATAATAATGCGTCTTATGCCGACCGTCTAAAATTGCGACTGCCTAAGCAGATGAAACCGGTGCAAACACGTCCACCTATGCCTTGCGTCGTTGCCTATCCAACTGAGGAGCGTTCCTCTGAGCTCACCTCGTCTGCAGCGACTAAAGAGGCCCTTATGAAAGCCATCAAACCGTCCGACGATGGCTTCCAAATTGTCGGTGTTAAAAAAACAACCAAATCCGGAGTAGTACTGCGCGTCTCTAATGAAGCCCAAATAAAAAAATTGCAATCCGTTCAAGGAATTAAATCGGCCGGTCTAAAGCTAGAAAAACCGAAAGGGCGCCGACCGCGTATCATTATAAAAGACATTCCCGGCAATATGGACGACACCAAATTTTTATCGGCTTTGTATAATCAAAATATTAAAGATGAGATGAACATTAGTGCGTCGGACTTCACGAAGGAAGTCAAAATAGTGCGTCGTCGTTCAGCAGCTTATGGCAGAAAGTGGATAGGTATCGAGTTATCCGCGGAACTTCGGAAACATTTAATTTCAACCAAGGATAAAATTTTCATAGATTTTGCAACTTGTAGATTCATCGACGATATTGAAGTAGTTCGTTGCTTAAAATGCCAGCAATATGGCCACGTGCATAAATATTGTACTGAAGACAAGCCTACTTGTTCACACTGTGCCGGAACACACGACTCGCGCGAGTGTACTAAAAAATCCGAAAAAGACTTTAAGCCAACATGCGCAACGTGCCGCCGTCTAAAGAAAGCGGCCGACCATCAGACCGGGTCTGAGATTTGCCCTACGTACGCGGCTAAGTTAGAATACCTAATTTTAAACACCACGTATGGATAAAGTTGTAATTTCACAATTAAATCTCCATAACGATAGGATCGCGACATCTGAGTTAGATAAGCTTGTTGCGGATTATAAGCTTGATCTCGTTCTCGTCCAAGAGCAATACCAGCGGGCTCATTTAAATAGTAAATTTGTACAGATCAATAATAAAGCACGCGCCGGTATCTATGTGCCAAAGAGCGATTTAACCGTAACCGCTATTACAAACCTGATGTCCACTCACTGTGCGGTCGCCGAAGTAACGTCTCCTCGTTTTAAAGTTTTTGTTGTGAGCTGTTATTTTCAATACTCCGACCCTGTCGGTCCCCATATACACCATTTGCGTACCGTGTTGCAAGCGCTCGTAGGATACAAAGTAATTGTTGGAGCGGATGTTAATGCTTCGTCTCCTTTATGGTACGGCAAACTTAGATCGACAGACGTCGATAGACGAACTTCTGTCGAGGATTTCATTGCAGAGATGAACCTTATTATTCATAACACCCCTGAAGCACCACCTACTTTTAGTGGCCCAATGGGCGAGTCTTCTATTGACGTCACACTTTCTAGTGCAGACGTCCATATACTTAATTGGCGCGTACTTCCAGATGCTTCTTGCAGTGATCACCGTCTAATTGTTTGTGAGTTCTCTCCGGTTGTAAATGATTTACACACATTCCAACAAATCAACTTTCAATATAAAACCAGAAACGCAAACTGGGAATTTTTTAGATCCATGTTTTCTGCTCATGTCAAGGATTTCATTCGCGCTCAGTTGACGGTCGCGGAAAGTGCGGAACTTCTGTCGGACACCTTCACATATTGCGCTGACGTCACACTTGGCCGTAAAGCGGTGGAAAGTCGACGACGTTGCGACTGGTGGAACGATTCCTTGTCGCGGTTGCGTAGGGCTTTTCGTGGTGCTCGACGTAAGACTGCTAAATTAAAGAAACGAAAAATGGAGGGAGAAATTTATCAAACGGCTTTAACAGAATTACGTATTGCAAGATCTCACTATCGGGCCGCTGTTCAAAAATCCAAAGGTAACCTTTTACGACGCGTTGTAGATAAACTAAATGAAGAGGGTCCGTGGTCTCCACTATATCACGAGTTTAAGGCAAATAGGCGCATTGACCAAGCCTATGTAACTAATATCAAACTCAATAACACGCATACTCTTGGTGTGGAGGAGACTGCTGATGCCTTATTAAACGTTTTGATACCGGACGATAACATAAGTAGTGATAGCGAGTATCATCGTGACGTTCGAGATTCGGCCACGCAATGCCCTCTAACTCCAAAATCCGATCTTCCGTCACTAGACGAGTTTCTATCGGTAGTTAAGGCTTTGCCAACTAATAAGGCTTCTGGTGACGATAAAATAACTAATAGGATGATTAAAGAAGCATGCAAAGTAGCCGCTGATTCCATCTTAATGGTTTACAATCGTTGCATTGACGAAGGTTATTTTCCTGCCGTCTGGCGACAAGGCTTCATTAGATTAATACCTAAAGGCGGTGATAAACAGCCTGACGATCCTAAATCCTATCGTCCTATTACCCTTCTACCATCATTGGGTAAGGTTCTCGAACGTCTCATAGTTCCGCGTTTGCTACCAGGTGGCCCTAAATTTCACGAAAAACAGTTTGGTTTCACCGTCGGGAAATCTACCGTCGATGCAGCTCTTACCGTCCGTAAAGCAGTTGAGCATTCTGAAAGTAAATATGTGATAGGCGTGTTTTTAGATATCTCGGGTGCTTTTGATAATGCTTGGTGGCCAATGTTATTACTTAAACTTAAGACCAGAGGATGTTATAGTAATATTTACTCTCTTATTCTGACGTACTTTGAAAATGGTATATCTAAATTAAAACTCGGACACTATGCTGCGTCAAAGGTGCTCACTTTAGGCTGCCCACAAGGCTCAGTATTGGGGCCCTACCTGTGGAATCTCGGCTTTGACGACTTTTTCAGCCTCCCCTTACCGGATGGATGCTCCTTGACGGGTTATGCTGATGACGGTCTTTTATTAATAAATGCTAGTTCGCGGGCATCTTTAGAAAAATTAGCTGAAACGAGTCTTGATATTATCTCCGAATGGGGAAATCGTAACCGTCTAGAATTTGCACCTCATAAAACGTATCAACTTATGCTTAAGGGAAATTTACAAGTCCCTCCGCGCTTTCGCTTTAATGGAGTTTCAGTTTCAAATAAAATCACAGTCTGCTACTTAGGTTTACTTTTAGACAAAAACTTTAATTTCATTGAACATATGAAGCAAGTAGGAGAAAAAGCCAAAAAGAATTTTTATGCCTTAACTCGAGTATCTGCCGCAACCTGGGGTTTAACTTTTAGAACGCTAAAAATGGTTTATACTGCGACATACCTGGGTTGTATAACATATGGTTCAGCGGTTTTCGCGGATCGTGTAACAATTGGGGCCGCGCGAAGAAAATTATTGCAAAGTCAGCGTCTTGCCTTGATATTTTTGTGTAAGTCTTACAGAACTGTCAGCACGGAGGCACTCCCTGTGCTGGCTGGCGTAATACCCGTCGATTTGGAGATACAGCGTCGCGCGTCGATGTACTATAGATCAAAAGAAATGACCCCCGCGTTCCTTAAGACACGTGATCGTGACAAAATAAATAGACTATTCAACCCGTTAGATGACGTATTACAGAATCTTCTATCGGAATGGCAGGAAAGGTGGGAGACTTCCGTAAAAGGCCGCCATCTGTATCTGTTCTTTCCCTCGGTGAGAGACAGATTAAAGAAAACCTGGCTAGAGGTCGACCATCAAGTAGCTCAATTTCTAACGGGACACGGAAACTTTAAGGCCAAGTTATTCTATTTCAAGGTTGTACCTTCTCCTTTCTGTGAATGTTCTACCGCGAATACCAGAGTAGAACAAACAGCTCATCACGTTCTGTGGGAGTGTGATCTTTGGCATGACGAACGCGTAATCATGTTGGATTCTTTACATGTCACTTCGGGCGTAGTTTATTATTCTGATCTCGTAGCAAGCAGAGAGAATTATCAGGCATTTAGAAGGTTTTGCAATACATATTATTGGAATCAAAATAGTAAACAACAGCTCATAGCATTAGGTCCCAATAGTAGCGTAACAATAGACCGTGGTGCTCGGCAATCGAGCCTCACTTGATTTGCCATCTCTCTAGGGTATAATGCCTTTTGCTTCAAATTGCTGTTTCTCACGTAGTTGTTAAGGAGGGAAGTCCTTTCAATACTTCCTACTCCGACTATCTTCTTTCTGATTAAATTCGTTGTGAGTTCCAAGACAGCTGTAGTTTATTCCCCGGGACGTCAATAAGCTTCATTGCTTATTGTCTATCTGAGGTCGCCGTTGTTGATCCTGGCTACACAGGAGACACAGTGGTGGGAATGTGTGGTGGGCTTGTCCCGAAGCAGCTTGCTCGCCTCATCCAACAGGACGATGGGGCGGTAGGCCGACGGCGAGTCCGCTGGCCGGCCGTCTTTCTGTAGTAGGACTAGCTTGCCGGACTTCCACCGCAGCGGCACACAACGCTGGACGAGACACGCGGTGAGCAGACTCCTCATCCGCGGTCCGAGGCCTTCCTCTTTCAGAGCCAGCGCCCACGCACGACCTGGGATACCATCCGGGCCCGGGGCGGCATTGCGCACAGACATCCGCGCCACCGCCGCCCGGAGTTCCGATTCGGACACTGGGGGCACCACGCTATCTACCTCCTCCGATGCCGCAGGCGGCGGCGTCATGGCCGGAGGCGTGAATACGCCCCTGTCCGGGAACAAACATGAGACGATGTGTTCCCGGATGTCAGGCTGGAGACTCTCTGTCAGGGGAGCGGCGTAGGGGCGCAATTTTGCGCGCACCTGCCGATATGGCCTCCCCCATGGATCTCGGTTTAGAGCCTCCAACATCTCTTTCCACGCCTCCGACTTGGCGCTCCTTATGGCCACCTGCAGCGTCCTCGCGCACTCGCGGTACTGCTGGTGCAGGCGTGTCTCCTCTTCGGCAAACAAGCATACGGCCTGCCTGATGGTAAGCAGTCACTAGCCTATGGACGCTTGCAATACCGGGGGTATCACTCGCGCGTTGCCGACCCTGTAGAAAGTGGAGCTCTGGAGACGTTACTCAGGTCCTTACTCACGTAAGGTCCAGACGAGCTGCTACGATTTCACCGGATGGTCAGAAAGAGAGGTGGGCTCTTTTTGACTTATTATTTCTTCTTCTTTCTTAACCTGCCAGACTCGAGAACAAACACAAATGCAATGCACTCATATAAATATTTGCCCCGAGTTGGAATGGAACCCGCGCCTGGTGCCGAAAGTAGAATCATGACCATTGCACCACTGGGCTATTGATAAAAGTGATATATCTGTATATTTTGCCAAAAGTTATGTTTAAACATGTTTAATACGAACCGACACCACTCAAAGACTCCGCTGGGAAATGGATGACATTATTCAGAATGGTCAAATCTAATATTCTGTTTTGCACGTGTCTGTAACAATGTTACGGAGTTTAGTTAATTCTGTTTGTGAATAGTTCAATAATTACCTACACGTCCAGAAACTAGTTTATTTTACACCTACACCTGTGTAGGTGATTAGAATTCATTATTTAATTATGAAGATGTACAATTTGACGATTGCTAATTAATAAAACCTACTGCGTCAAAGAATATTTGGAAGATAAAATAATTTTAACGTCTGTTTCCCTTATTCCACACAATTTGGGGTATATGCCTGAAAAGATGCATGTGAATTAGTGGTATGTAATCTACGTGTCACATGTAATGCAATAAATAAAAAAGTTAGTCTCTGAATACATTGAATCAGTATATTTAAAAAATCTCTCCCAATTCAATCCAATTTGTAAATAAGATTAAAGTTACGATAAAAAAGATTATTTTGAATTACATACATCAAAACTGATTCAGAGCACATATTCCAAATAACAAATTTAGGATTTGAAAAACATTAAGTAAATCGGACTCTACAAATCTTAGACCTCCATAAACCAGCTTTGAAGTCGTAAAAGGGTCGTTAATTGTAACCAACATACGACTTTCAGTGTTTAGCTCCCCGGGGGTCGTAATTAAGACCCCTCTGTTTTGAATGCAAACACAAACAGAACGTGAGGTACTTTTTGTACGTTTCGCGCGGATGATGCGCCGCTCCTAGCGCCGCCGCCGGCCATTTCATGAAAGCTATATAAATACTGACGAATTGTTTTGAAACATCATATCCATATTATTAAATTTATAATAACTTTTTATTTTCACCTCAGAAACCGGCTGTGTGCTCATCCAACTAAGCTTCTGGGAAGATTTAATTATGGTGGCGTTTTTCATTTCTTTAATCAGCGTTAAGTCGCAATGGCGCAATAGTTAATAGGCATCGAGTACGTACGAATCCCTTTTGAAATTATCATCAACAACATTAAATGCGCAATGATGTAATCTCTGCCTATTCCACTACATAAAAAACCAGGCAAGTACGTGTCGGACTCGGACCACGCACAATGTAGGGTTCCGTGATTGGCTATGCATTTCTTGCTTGCAGATGAGTACAATGCCATTTTCTATGACATTTGTACGTTTTCGTCAAATAAATTTACTTCAGAAGTTCGTCGGCTATTACTCGGTAACTAGTAGTGCCTACTTAACTGTTATAGTTTTCCTTGTAGGTTCACTATATTGACTACTACCATGATTTTTTTCAAATTTCTAAACTCAAGACTTTCGGAGATAGTGAGGGGGAGACCACCGTGCAAAACGAAAATTGACACGTTAAATGTAAATAATTCGCAATTTTTTTTTTTTAATTTTATACTACCACTTTGTTAGCATTGTTAATATGAGTATACATACTAAATTACTTTCTTACTTAGCTTTCTAGCGTCAAGCGTCTATAAGGGTTCCTTGTAGTTTACTACGGAACTCTAATAAAAATAAGTAAGTGAATGTTGGTGTGTAAGTCACAGAAATGCGTGAGCTTTTAACTTTGCCATTATTATGCATACCCTCGTCAAAGGCTGTCGGGGCTCATCCCACCCGACCCGAAGTAACAGACACCTATGCACTATTACGGCTATCGATTATTGAATTCGCATTTTGCTCACTCGACAATAGGAAATTTCTATGTGAAGAATTTACGGTCTACATATTATATTATTCATATCAACAAAGCTAAAACGAAGGTTATAATAATGGATGGTGCCAACGTCATCCAGCGAACCGGCCTGCTGCACGAATATGAAACCGTGAGCGAGTTCGTATACCTGGGGGAGTCATTAACAACACTAGGGGATGTGAGCGGGAACTAAGACGTCGAGTCGGAATGGCAAAAGCTGCGGCAACACAGCTTGACAGAATATGGAAGGATAGCAACATATCTGTGCGAACTAAAATCCACCTCATGCGCACATTAGTTTTCTCCATCTTCCTCTACGGTGCCGAAACGTGGACACTGAAATCCACGGATAGACAGAGAGTGGACGCTTTTGAGATGTGGTGCTGGCGAAAAATGCTGCATATTACCTGGACTGCCCACGGAACGAATGCCTCTATCTTGACGCAGCTAAGACTTGACGGACAACAGCGACTCTCTTCCATCTGCCTACAACGAATCCTACAATATTTTGGACACATAGCGCGAAGGAATGATGACAACCTCGAAAAACTCATGGTGACAGGCAAGGTGGAAGGAAAAAGACCAAGAGGACCCAGCCCTAGACGATGGACGGACCAGGTAGCTGAAAGCCTGGAGATGCCGATGAGCGCAGATCTCCATCTGGCACAAGATCGGAACAGATGGAGAGAAACTGTGACGAAGTTACGTCGGAGTCACGATCCTCAACATTGAGGGACCAACTATGGAGGAGGATATATTATTCTAGCTCAACATTTAATTATATTTTCATTCGACGGTGCTCGCAGTCGTGTAAGTAGTACTTATTCAAGAAATTAATTTACATATTCTTGTTTTATATTTATACTAATTTTAAAGAGGAAAAGTTTGATTGCTTGTATTGAATAGGCTCCGAAACTATTGTACCGATTTGAAAAAAAAACATCATTGAGAAGCTATACACTATCTGCAGGTGACAATTTGGTAACGTAACAAATGTAAAGGATTTATTATATTTAAAAAAAAAAATTCCACTTAAATTCCTTTTTGTTTTGGTATGGTTTCGTTAGCATTCTAAAATGCGTGTCTCCCTCTACAGTATCCCGCTACCAACGACCATACTGTTTCCCATGATTAGTTTTTTTACGGTCAACTAAGATCGGAGTTGAGCACACGCCCGAACTTATATTACTAAAACTTGTAAGCTTCCAGAGTAATCTAGTTTTGGAAACATCGTCAAACTTTGTTAATTAAGCTTTTTTTTTTCTACAAAGTTTGACAGACACCTCAATTTATGTCATCATTATTTCCCACAGCTGGGATTGTCTCTCTCAAAACGCAGGTATTTAAAACTGATTCCGTCACTATGATCAAAGAATGGGTGGTCGTACCCATAACACAAGCAGGTTTTAACTTAATTTGAGACCAGATGATCTGGTATAAAACTTCAATCATAATTTACTTTATTGCCCTTTCAATGGCTGACAAATCTGAAAAACCATGGATATCCTAAATTAATCCTAATCTTAAAATTTACTAAGTAATACCTAAGGATAAATTTAATAATTCAGTTCTCTCCGTTTTAATTCCGATTAGGTTAGCACAAACTGTGGGCGGCATTTCTAAGTATTATGATCTTTGTGGAAAATACTTCAATATCTGAAGCCTTAATTCGCCCACTGATATTAAATTATTTGCACAAAGAAAATCGTTCTCATATTTTGAGGAATTCTTTTTAGGTTTCATGAATTTACAAACTTACATTACTTATTTGAAAAATGTTTATTGAAAAGAAAAAAATAATTGAATAAATACGAATTAGGTACTTTATGATACAATATATATACAATAACAACTCGTCTAAAACGGAACTCGTAACTCAGCAGCTCTATTCTTGTAAAATAACAAAAATCTTTCAGATCTCGTGTCAATTTCATCACAAATTATCAATCCCTACTTGGATTTTAGAACATACACGTCATTTGCGGATTGACGGAGAAATATACCATAAGATAATTCCCACCTTATCACGTTTAATTTAAAACTCACTTTTCCTTGTAAGACGTAGATTAATTAACACAAAACATTCTCCTGCCTCTTCCTGCGCTCCTGGTATATAATTGGAAAAATTAAAACGCAACGTAATTAAAATCTAATTGTATCGCCTGTTAATTAACTTTTGTTTGAAGATGTTTTTTTGTTTTGAAGAATTAGTAACGTTTCACAGCATTTAACTTTGAATTATTTAATAATACAGACTTAATACAGACAACAAAGGAAGGCATGCAGGGTAGATAACTAAGAACAAAGATTTTTGTGAGAAAAACGTATAAGTTACGTTTAGCTTACGTAGTATGTATAATTCTCTTCATATATTAAAATTTATATGTTTTTCACATTATTATGTAAGATAAACTCTAATATGAGATATGAAGAACTCGATGCCTGGGATATGAGGAAGCGACTTGAAAAAATCAAGTCGCCTGAATTCCACCGACCTGTCATACCGATTGTCATCGGCACCGACGGCCCTCCGAAGCATGGAGAGGCTCCAGAATACGAAACCCATAAAGTCACCCTAGTACACTGGCTAGGGTAGACATTGCTTAACTTACGTGTTACGACGACAGACGTTATAATTTTAATAAAATCTCACATTATATCAATATGATTAATGTCGGGTCATTTGTAGTCATGTCATATCGTTACCCTAAATGCAGGCTAACACCGACTGGAACACCACATT
This sequence comes from Endotricha flammealis, assembly GCA_905163395.2. Taxonomy (NCBI): domain Eukaryota; kingdom Metazoa; phylum Arthropoda; class Insecta; order Lepidoptera; family Pyralidae; genus Endotricha; species Endotricha flammealis. The sequence goes on from LR990860.1 coordinate 16,351,072, forward strand.
AGCCCAAATGACACACATTAACATTACCTTTTACCACCCGTTTACGATCCGCATTTAAGGGAAATATTTTGATATTACTTATTGTTTCCAGACATAAAATTATTTGAGTGCTATGTTTAGCATAGATCCTTCTACTCCTTAGCCAAAGTTAAGAGGATGCCATCATTGTAAACTTTTAAGCAAGAGAGATGCAAATATTTTTAGTACTTTAAAAGTAGAGATTAAGCCGTTGTTGGAGATAGCCAAAAAAGAGGCTGTTGAAAAGCGTGACGTAGTTAGTTATACATTTTTGCCGTATGGGTAATGGTATGTTAGGGTAGAATGAATTCAAAGCAACATAGAAAACGCTGTGGAAACAGAAAATTGAGAAAATCTACAAATTTTTAGGACCTTTTTCACTGTTTGCTCTCACGGGGCAAAGCTATGCATTTTTTGCGAACGACAAAGTAATGTTTGAAACCGTGTACCTCAGGCTGTCTGGATAAACTTTCTAACTAATGTCTAAGTGAAAATTACTGAGGATTGTCGTCAAAAGCCCGCCATTTTTCTGCCGATTTTCTCTATATAATCCGTCTTGTGACTGTGATATAATTTCGGATACAGGGCCCGGACATACACATAAATCTTGTACATAAATATGTGCCCACCTTAATGACACGAATACATCCCCAAGGGACGAAAGTATTCTTATATTTTTCTTATAAAATCTTATCCTGTTTTCCTTGAATGTTAGTACATTCTGTAGTCAAAGAGCTGAGATTACAGTGACTTTTATTAATTTGTAAAGGAAAGTTACAACATTTTAACAGCCACATTAAGTTTCCAATAATCTTCATTTTTCTTCTTTATTATTAATTTGTTGTTTTAAAGTTTATTTAAAAAAAAAAAACAGTTGAAACTGATTGCGTTCTTTAATATATTACAGAATATCTTCATGTACATATTCGTGAAATATTTTAAATATGTAATCTATATGCATTTGTATGGAGCGTCGAAAAAGCACTTCCGCATAACTATGCGAGTGTGAAAGGGGCTTTTACGTATAACCGCGCGTGCGGCCGTGCGGAACGCCCCGCGCGAAATATACGATCCGTAGGTGAAATTCACGAGGAAATACATCTTATATATTTTTTTTATTCGGTTTGAAGAATTTGGTTATATACATTGCGAAAAACGAAACCATAGCGCGATTCAGGAATGGTCAAATCCTGAACCGCGCCATCTCTGAACTAAAAAACATAAATAAATTAATATATTATATTAGGGCACTTTGGTCTTAAACACTAAATTTAACAAAATACTTAGCATAGAAATCAAATAGCTCAAAACTATTTTTAACGATACATTCAATTACAGCTGTCACTATCAAAATAAAGAAGAAAAGAGATAGCTTCATTGATTGATTCATGAGAAAGTTGCGATTTTATTCAAGACAAATTTTGCAGGAGCTGGCGCTGTGTGAATTATGTACAATTTAGTATCAGTTTTTATTACTAAAGTTTTTACTAGTGAGAGTTTGTCGTAATTTTCAATATAGAGGATAATATTAACTATAATACTAATGTAACTTATAATCATAAAATAATAAGAAACACCATTTTCTTTTTTATGAAAAAATACTTCGGCCTCATCTCTCGGGGAGTTTATTAAAATACTCCAGGTAATAACTTAACGATGTGGCCACGAAACATACTGTTTCTTTGAAGGCTATATCCAATCCAAGCCAATCATCCAGCAAACGTTAGTCACAAGCCAATAGATTTAATAAACGAAGCGCCTTCCTTACATATCTTTACATAGTATAAAATGAAGTCTGTCTGTCTGTCCCTATGTATGCTAGCGCTAACGGGATACGCTTCACCAGCAACATTGGTTTTACGTGGGCGAGGTGTCAACCCGCCGCACAACCCCCGAAATGCTGGAGGACCACACCCGTCGTTGGTCAGCGAGTCCATCGGACTTAGCCGGTTAGTGTAGCTAGGCTGTACTACCGACCATTCCCCTATCCGCCACCTTGGGGACGCTCCCCTACGCTGTGAGGGCCAGCGCGGGGCTACGCAACGGATTTTGATGCGGTTGTGTATAATACATTCCGTATTCTCGAAATCGCAGTTTTATGAAACCTTCTTTATGACAGAGGAGAGGAGGACAAACAAGTTTGCGGGTCAACTTATGAAGCAATCACCGCTGTCCATGGACATCCAAGATCTTGGATACGTTGCCCACATATTAGATAGATAGATAGATAGTATACGCTTTATTTGCAAAACACAAACAAGTGATACAGTAAACGGTAAAAAGGTACAGACAGTGTTTATGCAACAAGGCGGCCTTATTGCTGAAAGCAATCTTTTCAAGGCAACCTTAGGGTAACGAATTTCAGCATGGATTATTATGAAATAATGAAAAAGGAAGGACGGGAGGAAAGTGAAATCTCTAATTCCGTAGCCCCACACCAGTAATATTATGCTAATGTCGCAACACAGTCGCCGAGTCGACTCGTCGACTCATCCGACTCAACGGCAACACTCGAAATTTTAACACGACCCGGATACATTTATAATGGATGTTGCAAACAATCTGAAACTCATTAGCGAGATTGCGTTTCAATGCTAACACTGTTTTATGCAGTGTTATCACGGATTACTAAAGGATATAAAACGAGTTATCTGTTTTGTAATGTCTAATATGCGTGGCCGTAGCCAGATTTTGATATATACCATATCGTGCTATCGGATCTCGTAAAATCCTTTCTTATCAGATGCCCTTTTTTTTTTCTTTTAAGTCAGGAAAATGCATTACTGCATGCGCCGCCACTTGGGGAGCGGCGGGGGTATGTCGGGCTCCACCTCTAACCACTTGGGGTATACCGACTAAAAACCTGACTGACTGCCACCTCATCCTGCCTGATGAGATGGGCGGGGCTGCGATACAACCGCTGCCCCGCCGGCGGTCGTCCGAAGACCCCCTTGTTGGGCTACGGCACGGTTGGCGGCGCGCCCACGACTAGACGCGTCGCAACACTCGGAGACTTCCGTTCCAATGGACAGCGGTTTCCCCAACCCGCCGCCCGGAAGCCCCCGTTAAGGTGGCAGTCGCCGGGCATGGGCCCAACGCCTGCCGCCCGGTCTTCTTATCAGATGCCTACGTCTTTTAAACACACCTTCCAAGTTCCAGGTTACTACGATCAGCAGATCCGTCAGTCAGTCATTTAGAGACTTCTTCTTTCTGTGCCTCTTCACTACTGGAGGTTGGCCGTCAGCTTCGCAAACAAATCCCGGTCTTTTGCCATTCGGAACAGCTACATTATTCAGAGACAAAGCATTTTCTATATGTAAGTAGGTAAGTATAGATAGTAGGTGGAGATAGCTAACAGCAACTGGTTGCATGTATGTATGACATAAACATAAGTGAAACCACATCTCCAAATTGCGATAATCTCACTTAAGTGTTTAATAACAGTCAATTGTAGAAAGGTCTTTTAATCTTAATTCCGCATTAAGACTGTCTTCTTTAGTTTGATTTGACAGTGACAGCCATAATGTTATATTAACTTTAAAATATTTTGTGCAACTTACAGTACAGAACAATTCAGAACATTACGAAATGATCTTGACAGGTCTTGTTTGTCCAACTGAGTCACCAAGCTGAATACAACATGGCCTTCATTGCGTGATCCGGTTCAAACCAAATGGTTTATTTTTTAATAATGTAAATAATTGTACAGCTGCTTACATTTGAATGTGATTTACATTACAAAAGTCTGGCCTTAATATAATCCTCCATTTTGGAGAAAGGGTTTATTGTATTAAGCCCTGATAACAATAAGTCCACATCCCTAAAACACATGACCTTCGCACAATGGCGTCACGAAGGGTTCCGTATTATGTGGAAGTAATTAACCTTTGTTTACTCATATCCTTTCATATGAATTATCTATGGAATATTGAAACCCTCAGGATTGACCTAAAGTATATTAGTTTCATGGAAATTGATCCGAAGTACCTATTCGATATTTCATAATAACATCGTTCTTTGCCCTCGTCTATTTCCATCGACAAACTAGAACTAAATATGGATATTATGTAGTCTGTGGTTATCGTAGAAGGGTAAAAGAAATTGTATTTTACTTCAATAACAATCTGTAGGTCTATAATATTCTCGTAACAAAAACAGTTAAAACCACGTCTCAATTTTTCAAACGCTATCTCACTCATACAAAATAGGAAATGATCTAGCGCGTGAGTTTTGATACTAGATTGAAACTGCTTTTGTTTTCATTTTCCTATCCATCACAAGTGCTTCCCAAAGAGAAAAACAATTGACAGACAGACGGACAACAAATTACTATCTATGAGTTTTTCCTTTGAGTTTATAGAACCATATGTCTACACTCTACGTTAGTTTCCTAATAAAGTAGGTGAATAAAAATAACGCCTTTAAGACGTGGCGCTTAAAAGATTAAAAAATAGCCCACAACCGGGATTTATTTAGCCATTTCTTTTTTTTTTTACGACTGACGCATAAAATGAACATCGTTACATCTTGCTGACTTATCTCGAATTTCTGTTAATTAAAATCCCATGACTTTACATAAATCTAATAATTCAATTGTTACAGAAATAGGATTAACTAAATCTGGGTATAAATTCGATTGGTTTAAATTAATTACGGCTGTTTAATCAATATAGGGTCGCCAACAAGATTTTGCACTTAAACATAATGGTATATTAATGTAGTTCATTGAACCAAAGAATGTTAGGTCCAACATTAGGACTAAGTATTTTTTTTATTTGACTCGCAAGAGGGTTAATGTTTTCCACGCGTACGTATCTCCATGGGAAAGGATTATTCTGTGATTTCAACTGGCTAGATATACGAGTTGGTTCAGGGCAGGTTTAATTTTGGCAACCACACGACAAATATTTTAGACTGAGAGAAGAAAGTTGACAATTTAAAAAAATTGCCGTTTTTGCGCGAAATTGTAACGAACATACAACAAGAGGAATCCGGCCATACATCGACAATCGACAACATAATTTTATGTTATGCTGTGAAGACTTCAAGACGACTTACAATATAACTTTTATTTAAGTAATAAACTAGCGAAACTCGTTTGCGTGCTTTCCCGTGGAAATTTCGGAAAATATAATACATAAAAACCTTCCTCTTGAATCACTCTATCTATCGAATTAAAAAAACCGCATCATAATCCGTTGCGTAGTTTTAAAAATCTAAGCATACATAAGGACACACAGACCGCCAGCGCGACTTCGTTTTATACTATGTAAAATTAAAGTTGAAATCTATGGTACCTAAGTAATCTTATTTTTGTTATTTATTTTAACATTTTCTTTTTGCGTGATGCTTGAACAAAGAAACAGATAATCAACTGTCTTACTCTTAACTGGTCAGTGGACAACTGGGAAGGAATCGTAACAATAAAAAATAAATATTTCGTAAAAAAAAAACGTTTTTTTTTCCCTTGATGTCGCATAATGCTGTATATGTATAATTATGAACGTTCTAATTATAAAAGGTTCTGAAAACACACGTTACAACGTTAACGCTTAATTAAATAATAATTTTCATCTCCTCATTTTACCGTTCAGTACAGTTGGGTATTTGATTTATATTTTTAGCTATTACCACGTGCCAATTGTTCCCTTTTCTCGTGGGATTTAAAAAAAACACTCGCCTTGAAAATAAGGCGTGTACAAACGCATTATATACTTATATGGGTTAGAAATTAGCAATGGATTAGAAGGCGACCATATTAAGAGCTAGATTTATAAATCTAATTATAATTTCTATAATCTCTTTGGAGTGGTAGAGCATTATATTATTACTTTTGACTTTTATGTTCTAATGGCCTACAAAGAAGGCGACACAAAGATATTCGACATTTCTTCTCAACAGGCCATTCACATTCAAAATTATATTCGATTAACCGATGCCTGCGGTTTTATCGGCGAGCGGGATTTCGCCTATCGGATCGGATTAAATTTATCATAATATATGTGTTAATTCGTGTTATAAAATAAACTACCGGAGTACTAAATTTCAAGCAAATCTGTCCAACCGTTATTGCGTGAAAGAGTAACTAACTTTCGCGAGTATATTAGTACCATAGGATTGCTGATTATGTAGGTAGTAATACGGTCGCCAACTATTAAACAGACTCCTTACCTACATCGAAATAGAAGAAGTAAATAAGCCGTATTAATCAAGTTAAAGGCTATGAGATAGTCTTTATAAAACTTCTGGCGGGCAACTTTTAATAATATCGGGATAGTTTGGCGGTAACTTTGTTCCGCTCGGCTCCCTACTCTGGGTACTTTGCTCGTCTTAAAGTTTCCTCATAAAATATGGAATCGACGAAATAATCAGCATTGGTAATTAGGTAGGTCTTTTAACAAGAATAAAAATAAATGATATTCTTCTATTTGGTAAAGATTTGAAATTAAATTACTGACGAAAACCCATCGAAATAATATTACTACGTATAGAAATGACAGCGCCTTCAAATTTTGGCGCCGTGTTCGGCCGTGAGGGGCGCGCCCCTCCCTGGCCCCGCCCCCAACCGAGTCATAGAATATGACATTACTACGCAGGGGCGACACTTTGTTTATATTCTGCCTATTGGACATCCAACTGATTATTTTATTTTATTACAATATTTTATTTTACAAAATAGATAAATTTATTAGAAAATAGGTATAATATTAGCTTTATAGGTAGGAAGCTACATTACATTTTTGTTCTTAACTTAATATTAGTCAAAAATAAACTGAGATTAAATCAAAACTAACTTTATAGTGAAGCTATTTATATATTGTAGTATTTTGTAATATATGCAATAACCAGGAGACGGTCGCCTGCCAGACAAGAGGAGTTGTGTTGAATTTCAAGAATGGTAACGTACCTTTACTCCGAAACTTGTTTGCCCGAATTTCATTTGTTCGAAAATGGTTGGTCGAAATTTAAAATGCTGTTTCGTTTTCCATCTTTTTGTTTTCTAGAAACTTATTTTTTTACTTAGTTAGTAACGTTATCCACATTTACGTATTTTACTTGGAATATAAAAATATTTATATTCCAAGTAAAATACGTTTACATATTATTTTTAAAAAAGAATGATTAAAATCGGTCCAAAATTGAAGGAGTAATCGGCGGACCTCCAAAAAAAAACATAGAACCTCCTCCTTTTTTGAAGTCGGTTAAAAAAAAAGCTACAAAAAATTCAGAAATACCTAAATTATATTATAAAATTGACTGACGCTTAGTACCTACGTATCCCATCTGTACGATTAATTTTTGATAATCTATGATTTTCACATAGAAATGGCGGATGCAATCATGATGCATTAGAAAATAATGAAAAAAAAATTGTTTTGGTTGGTTTTACTTAATTTTTTGTATACTTAGCGATGATAAGTTACGCCGCTATCTTTCTTCCTTACTGTTGAACGGTTTTTACAAGTTTTTATTGAACATGACGGCATTTTCCAATATTTTTTTTGACATAAATCCGAGGACCAATCACGATGAGCGTCGGCAAGTTTCTAAACGAGTTGATGTCTATTGGCCTCAACGTATGGGGACAAAAATTTTGTTCGCGGTGTCCGTTCTTTAAGTAGTAATATTATTTCGATGCGAAAACCTGATTTTTTCAAATTTCTAAACACAACAGTAGAGGTCCCTCTATATTCGTTTTTGATGTGTTTAGAAATTTATGAGGACTACCGTATTAAACAGATTAAATGAAACTAAGTTGCAAACGGATCAGGGCAGACGGACATGGCGAAACTATATGGGTTTCTTGTAGTTATCTACGGAACCTTAAAAAACCAAATAAAATCAATACATTTCCAATGACACCATCAATATGCAATCGAGTGCCAAACGCCTCCGCATGACCGATTGCATGTAAACCATGCATAATTGCATTTGTATGCGGCGCCACGTAAATTGGATTTCGACGAGAATCCATTTACAATTGCTGTCATCATACTCAACCTTATTTTAGTTTCTCGTAACACAAAAGAAATTAAATTAATCACAAAATGAAAATCACACAAGCTCAAGTTGACGCTAACGCAGTCGGCGCCAAAATCCAACAAATTTTTGACACTTGTATTATGTATGAGTATGACATATTAAATGTATGCTTTTCTTATCCCTCAGAATACGGAATGCATAAAATTTAAATTAGCCTGTAATATTTTTTAATAGATTCTCTTGTCGTTACTTTAATCAAATGTGTCTTTAATATTATGTCTTTGTCTTTACTTTAATGTAGTGTGTATTAATTAGTTATGTAATAGAGTGTATTGTCACGTATTGTTAATTAATAACAAACACGGGACACGACCAATTGATTGACCACATTATGGTGACATGGGAGACGTCATCAAAAACGCGCGCAAAAAGGCTGCGTTTGCACGGCTTTAGGCTCAAATTTATTTAAATGTTTTCAATTGCACTTTGACAAATAATTTGACTATTTTCAAGCCTATTTATATTTTTTTTCTACGTACAAAATAAAAATGCGAATGAATAATTTAAGAAATAAAAAGAAATCGTGCATATAACTATTATTCCCTATTGAACTTAACTTATTTTTTTAGTGTAACTTAAATTTCGGCGGTCTGTCGGCCATTATTCCATTTGCGAATTGCGGATATGACGAGGGCAACAACTAATCTCCTAAATTAATTTATCTACTAAAAACAGACTAAAAAGAATATGAGTTAAACGCTAAAACAATGTCATACATAACAAATAGGTACTCTGTACTGTGTTCTAAATTATCAGTTCTCCTTTTATGTTTGATATGTTGTTGTATTTATATCTCGATGTATTTTGTATTGTTTTGTATAAAAAAAAGACTGTTATTCTATAATAAAAAAGTTACTAAAGTTATAAAATATTAGTTTCAAAATAATGGATCACATTTGACACTTCATCAAAATTCATCAACGTAGCTTTATAATGGGGCGGGCAATTTTTTTTTTCAACGTTAGAACCGCAAAGTAAAATTTTTAATAAATAATTTACTGTAAGTATAATTTTTATTTTTATATTTGACATTGACGCTATTAAGCGTACGCTATGGGCCTACTTTACATTATGCTTTTATCAAAAACTAATTTTATTTAGTAGTTTCGCCATGTCCGTCTGTCTGTCTGTCCGTCCGCGGTCTAGCGCCTAGAAGTATAATGCTAGAAAGCTGTAATTTAGTATGTACTAACTTTTCCCGCGGCTTCGCTCGCGTTAATTTTATGACTGTATAGATCTCGTTTGAACAAACAACCCATAGCGCGACTTGTGGCGCTATCTGTTGGCCGATACAGCGCCCTCTATAGTAGAAAAAATATTTTCTCATTGGAACGACATACTTTCACGGGATAAAAAGTAGCCTATGTTGGGCTTGGGCTCTGTACCCCTAACAATATGTATGCAAATTTTCATAACGATCGGCTGCTTAGTCAAGCCGTGAAGGAATAACAAACAAACAAACTCATTTTCTCATTTATAATATTAGTAAGGATACACATATTATCAATGCTAACAAAGTGCTGAAACAAAATTTTGATAAATATTTTCATGGTATACATATATGATAATACCTAGTACTGAACCTTCAATGAAAACTATAACGGTTAAGTAGGCTCTACTAGTTACAGTCTACTAGTTAGTAATAGCCGACGAACTTATAAAATAAAAATTATTTGATGAAAACTTACAAATGTCATGGAATATGGCATTATACTCATCTGCAAGCAAGCAAAGGGAAGCAAATACGGAACCCTAGATTGTTCGTGATCCGACACGTATTTACCCGGTTTTTCTATTTTCAACAGTCATTACATCGAGGCTGCAGTAAAATTCAATACATTCTTGCTAAATTGAAAACTACATTTTCTCCTAACGGCTGCGGTTGACGCAATTACTTTAATCAACACTCCGACTTTAATCAATATTTCCTCTACATTGGATATTTGCATTTCATTTTATATAATGAAGCTTGTATTTGTCTCGTGACAACACACTAAATAAACTTTGTACTTATAGCTACTAGCGATGACTAGCACAGGAAAATTAAGCCAAATAGAGTCTTCTGTCCTACATAAGGTACTGAAATTCACGCAAAGGGGATAAGTAATAATATGGAAACGGATACTTTTCACGCAAATTGAAAAAATAAATATAAATACAGTTCGCGTGGATGAAATCACGGTCCGAAGCTTACTTAATAATATTCAACAAGTAATACTTCGTAATTAATTTAGAAATGTAAATCATTATCGCATAAAGTTTCCTACTGCCAATATTTGAATTTTCCTGTACCAACTTATTAAAAATCTAACAAGAATAAAATACTTTAGAAAAAACGAATTTTTTGTAAGCAAATTAATTAAGTTACGTGAAGGCCTGCCAATAAAATACGTAACAAAACCTTTTCTGTCACAAAAAAAACTATTGGAAAAGAAATGGAAGCTAAGCAAACATCAATAAAAAGTTCCTTTCATTAGGGCTAGTGCGATACAAAGGACCGCTGGTCGCAACCTGCGCCGATCAGATGGACTTGGCCAATCTATATCCAATCTGCAACAGAACAAACATTACCAGAAATTGAGACCTCAAACACATTTAATAAAAAGAAACACCGTTTTTCAAGGGTAACATATTTTATTTCACATCAAAACATCAATGTAGATTACATAAAGGTTTTTATTTGAGTACCTACAATAATAAAATTAAATGCATGGTGTAGGTATAAATTACCATTTATACGGTACCCCGTGCCGTTAGTTAAAGGACAAGCCCACCATATAATTCCCATGCTGCACCGTTGCTCCTGTATAGCTAGGAAAAACATTGGCGATCACAGATTTATAATATACAACTGTCTTGTTATTCACAACCAATATAATCAGCTATTAGATAGAAAATACATAAATTGTAGAAATTATCTGGTCGAGAGAAATCTTTCATCAAACCAACAAACTATCTAAGCATACAAGTTCTATATAGCCGATGGAATTTTAGTTTCAATTCAATATGATATGTGACATGTCGGTTTCCCAAAGCAAATTACTTAGCTTTGATTGGATCGACTGACGACCCCCACTCTGAATCTCTACATTATTTGCATTGCACAGACTATTCTATGGCATTCAAAGGTGGAATAGCGAAAAAATGCATTTATTTATTTCATTAAAGACTACCTCAATGTTTTGAACTATATGCTGCGAATTAGTCTAAACTCTTTACTGTGTTACGTAAATGAGAAAACATTGTATAACTATTTAATCGTACGCTTATTTGTAACACAGCTATTCTAAAGAAAAAATTGGAGGACAAGACTTACGTAGATTTGAAACTGGACCGTTCTATAGAACTAGACCTAATTATATTAAGTACAAAACAAAAATCTACAGCTTATTTTTAATATTACTCTTCAAAAGATCTATTCCTATTTTCACAGCATGCAAAGCAGTGCCCGGAGAGCAAGTTACACCATAACCCCCGTGTCCGTAACAATGAACAACCTTCATACCATCTATGAATTCTGCCTCTACTCTCACAGGCACTCTATGAGGCCTCAAACCCACCTTGTGATCCACAATCTCAGCCTTTTTCAAAGCAGGCAACAAACTATAACACCGATCTAAAATGGCCGCCGTATCGTACTTACAAACATTCATATTGTAACTGTCGTATTGTCTTACACCTCCCAAAGTAGCAACTCCATCCAAACCCGGTATAATATATGTATCATAATCACTATAAAAAGCAGTTTTTAACCATGGCGCCTTAACTTTTATAACCTGCCCTCGAATCGGCACCAAATCGTGATCGTTGCACAAATATTTCGCGCCTAAACCAGTACAGTTGAAAACTAAATCAAACTCCTTCGATAGTGATGCGAACTTCTCGATTTTGTTTTTAATCATTTTTCCACCATTCTTTTTAAACCTTTTTTCCGTCCATGGCAAATATCGATCGCATCCGATTTTTAATGTTGAAAAATAGGATCCATATTTAAAACCATCACCACAAATTTTGAGCTCGTCCCCTTTAACTTCTCTGTAAATTGGTACTAAATCTTCAATTAAATGGTTTCTGGTTACGTGGTAGTTTTCTGTAGAAAATATATAACTTGAAAATGTCATTAATCCTGCTTCAGCCGCTTCTGGTGACTTTAGTATATCTTGCCAATAATACCAAGAGTCTTCTATCCATTTCTTGGTGATATCTTGTGTGGGCCCTTTAAAACTCGTTCCAGGTCTAAAAATACCAGCTGCCACTGTACTTACTGTATCTTCTTTGAAAGTGTCAGCAATGATCGAAATGTCTGCTTTCAAGTCTCTTTGGAGAATGTCAGCTACAGTCATGCCTACCACTCCGGCTCCGATAATGGCTATTTTTGGTGCATTCTTGTCCATTGTTATCTAGAATAAACATACGTAATGATGTTTAAAAATATTTAATTAATGATTAATCTATATATATAAAAGGAGAAGCTGACTGACTGACTGATATATGAACGCAGGGCCTAAACTATAAGGGTTAGAAACTTGAAATTTTCCTTTTATAACGTAGAGGAGCACTATGAAAGGATTTTTCAAAATTCCCACGGGAAAGCGAGATATACGCAAACGAAGTTGCGAGGGATTTACTAGTGATAATATAAATGAGAATAATTTGCCTCATTTGCGTAAGTAAAGAATACACTAGTCTAATGCACAACCAGACAAGCTACATCCTATTCTAAGAGCATACTCTGACGTGTAAATAAATAAGCACGAACAACGAAATAATACCAAGAAAACAACAAAACAAACATTTAGAAATTACATAATGCAAAATTAAAAAATATATTTCTTTTGAATATTTACCCTATCCACAGATATTATAAAACAATACCCTAACCTAACTATACCCTAACCTAACTATACAACTGAGTGATTCTGAGGTGATTCTACACTCAGAATCTCAGCTATAATCATAACACCGGATAATTATTTGCATAAATAAATAAAATGCAGAATAAAAATGAACTTACATTGCTGTGTTCTCTACAAATCTTATAACAACACTCGATACATTGCATCACATCTGGCATTGACGCCTTACTAAATATATTTAGATTATGTCTGATTGGGACCCTGTGTTGCGATGTTTACAGAACACACAATGTTTTCATTGATAAGCAGATAAAGGTGCAAATGCGAACCCGTACGAATATATTTTACTATCTTATTTAAATGCTTTTTTATCGTGTTTATTGACATAGTTTGTTTATGGTTTGTTTATTAAAAAGTACTGACGTTTTGCGATAATATGAGTAAAAGCACAGAATAAATAATAGTACCTACCTACTACGTAGTAAAAGTCTTGTACCGACATCAAATTACGCAGTAAATTTAATAAAATACATCTGTTTATTATTATATTATTTACCACGTCATATCTTCTTCATACAATAGACACTACACATAATAATAATCCACTGCTGGGATACGGGTTTCTTCAATCTAATGGGATTAGAGCGTACTCTGCCACGCTGCTCCAAGGCAGATTAGACTCTCACTTTAATAAAAAAAACTATTCGAAATCAGTATGAAAAAATACTTCCACCGTAGGGTAAGGCAGCTATATAAGGTGGGTCGTAAATTACAATATTGTAAGATTTATGTTATGAAAAAATAAATTCTGTGCCCTTTCCTATGCTGTGTCAGCAACCGTCGTCGTAAAGAGTGTTTCGCGGGTGAATATAAAATAAAACCGGACAAGTGCGAGTCGGACTCGCCCACCGAGGGTTCCGTACGAAGAATGTTTTCTATACCACTAAGGTGACAATCAAGCTTAGGGCCCGCCTGATGGAAAGCGATCACCGTAGCCTATGGACGCTTGCAGCAACGCCGGGAGGATCACTCGCACATTGCCAACCCCATATTGAAGAACTAAGTCTAAAGAAAAGACCTCGACGGGAAGAACGCTGAAGTTGTGGAAGGAGGTGGAGTGAGAACTCAACACAACTCGGGAGAAAACCGCGCAGTACGCGACCATTTTGGTTCTAACGTGTGAGGTTGGTTTCCCAGCCGGTGACGAGATCGATTGTAGAAAGTGGCGCTAAAACGGATTGTGTAACAGTAGGTTCGTTAGGTTTACCTTGTGACCCCACACCCAGAAATAGGAGGCCGTCGACCTAGCGTAATAAATATAAAAATTATTTCAAAAGTGTCACTGTCTTTCGCAATTGAATTCGTCTACGCAAACTATAAAAGGTAAAATGCAAATACCTATAAGCTTTTTTAATTAAAATTATTTATATTAATACTTTAACGGATCGTATCAGAAAATCTGTAGATTACCTAGTTAATGGACACATTAACTAATTCTAACGGTAACATTACAAAAGGCCACTATATCAATTTGTAGCATTAAATATAATTTTTTTCAAGAATGGTGTGCACAGGTTAATACAATATGTAACATAACGTTGATATATAGAAAAGGATGAACTTATTAAGACATTTTTACTGTCATAATTAGACACATCAAACGTCAAGTCACTAAGATAAGTAAAAACAAGCGAGCGGAAAGTGTCCATCCGAAACAACGAAACACATACTCCTCTAAAAAAATACATTACTAGTTAGATTAAGGTTCAAAACTGGCTAGAATTGAACGAAACGTCAATCCGAAGGTTCGAAATTTCATTTCATAGTTGACCCGTTTTGATTTCCTTCAAAATGTTGAAGGAAGCGTTTTTTTGCTGAATAAACCGCTCTGTATCTTTTTTTTTACGTAAACTTAGAAATTTGATTTTTTCACACCCTCATGGGACCGTAGACCGTATACGGTTAAAATTTCAACTTGATACCTCCACGCATTCCCGAGAAAAAGGGTTTTGACCTTGTCTTGACAGACAGTTCTGTTTTTTTCCTTTTGAGGTACGGAACCCTAAAAAGACAGTAAAGTTTGAATATGTAGGTAGCTACCTTTATCTGCGTTTATTATGATAATTGAACAAGACAATGATGCAATAGACAAAGTAAAAATCTGAATTAGCAGTAAATAATAATGCGATGAGATGTCTAATAAAAACCGTTAGCACCCACCTAATAATATATTGTAGATATTATGTTGATTATATTAATTTATTTCTATTTTTTATTTACAGAACCCCGACCGCCAAGAAAAAACTACAATCAGTTGTCTTCAAATGAAAAACTTGATAACAGGCAAACTGAAGACATTCACATTGAAGAAGCGGAGGTCGAATCGGACGCGAGCAGCACTGACTTGGATGAGCGTGACACAAGAGGTGTTTGTCCTCCGTGTGCGCATGACCGCTACAACAATAATATTCGACGACATGCCCATGACGATTTTAGCGACGACACTGACTATGGTAAGAATTTTCATTTATTATTCTTAAACAAATTATCTTACCATTTTTTGGTAAATTTTAATAAAATTTTGAATCTATCGATTTTGTGATTCAACACGGCACATGCGCATCACTTCGGTGGCGTTTCAATTTCTGCGGACAAAAGTGCTGGCGATCGTTTGCAGAAGTTTAAAAACAAATATTGTCTATGGATGATTTGCGGACGTCATTCCTATTATGTCAAACAAATAACTGACATTGACTTTTTTTAACAAATAATAATCTCCAAATCATTTTACACATCTCACGAAAGAAATAAAAATTGTTTGTTAATTTGTTGGTGATTTTAATTTGCAAAGTGAATTAATTTTTAAATACTGTTACAAAATCAAACGTAATTATAGTGCTTAAAAATGGCTACATTAAAAACGGATTTGGACGAGTACCTGTTGCAGAATGACAAAAGCAGAAGTTACAAAATTAGTCTGCCCACTTTTTCTACTCCTAGTTTCTTTAAAAGTAACAATGACTCTACTCCAAGCAGCAGTAGCACCAGCGACAGTTGGTTCCAAGAAGTCCAAAAAGACTATTGCACTTTAGTAAGTATTTACATGTTTATTTTTTATTAATTTATTTGAATGAGTCATGAATGACGAAATTATATCCGTGAAGATGTTTTGCTTTTATCCTATGTCTAGTCTAGCAATCTAGTCACCGTCAGATCTTTGTCTAGTTAATATTATATAAAAATGAAATCTCTTGACCAAATAATTCTAAGTTGAAGTACTTTGTTTCTAACAAATGAGATCAATATGTTTTTATCTACAAATGTACACAATTTTAGGTCAGAGAGTCGTGTTAGTGGCTTCAATTAACAATTTTTGATTGTACTTATTTGTGTAAAGAAAAACTTTAGCCAACTTTATTCGCTTTAAGAGAACTTTAATAGTTGTAAATAAATATAATCATTTATTTGCAAGTAGATGTACAAGAAATACTTTTGCACTTCAATATTTTTTATCCTGCTTGCTTTTAAGCAGTTTGTTCTCAAAAATTGACTCCTGAGTAAATGTAAAGCACAAACAGATTGGAAAAAATCTAACTATAACTTTCGTTCGAAGTCATGGTGTTTTGTCTATGTGAATATAATTTTTTTTGTTATAATGGTAACGTCATTAACATTTTTGTTGCAGACTCGTACACAAAGGTTCATGGGCTTTGGTGTATGCCTAGGCCTCGGGATACTATGTTTTATACTCTCATTCCTTTTACTGCCCGCGTTGCTGCTATACGCAAGGAAATTCTCTCTCCTTTTCACTCTTGGCAGCTTATTTTTCATTCTTAGGTAAGTGTACTCAAAATGGTAAATAATTTTTAATGTATATTTTATTATCAGCCCATATCCTATCCTGTATATGTTTGTTACTTCTTTATGCTCAAATGGCTCGGCCAATATTTATGATATTTGGTATGCAGGTAGCTGATACCTTGGATTGACACATAGGGTACTTTCTATCCCGAAAAGTACGTGATTCCCATAGGATTTGATCAAAATTCTGACATGATGATTGACGGTCACTGTGCATAAATGAATACGAGCAAACGAAGTTGCGCGGGTTTCGCTAGTTAGTACTATTACAAACTCTTTTGAATAGTTTTGATCATTGAGATAAAAACTTAGTCGAAAAACTTAGTTGTAGACTAAGACTAATTTAAACTATGTAGTTTACCTAACCTACCAAGACACAGCAGTTTTGGTCAAACTATAGGTAATAGTACCACATTGTAATAAAATGAAATCATATATTCAGAGATCCACGAGATTGGGCATGTTCCCTTGTCATAGTACAGACACAAACGAAGTAAGAATTAAGTTTTTTAGGTAACCCTTAAACAGATTTCAATGAAATTTTATAGAATACTAGACGTAATCAAAATGTACATTTTTATTAATTTTCGTTTAAATACATTGAGAATTACATGATAATACTTAGTTCTTACTTCGTTTGGGTGGTTAAATAAATAAGCTACTCTATAAACTACCACCATTTCGGAAAAAGCAAAATGACCACTGGGAAAAGAAATGGCTAATGATTTTTGTTCATTGTTTATGTATTTGGTTCAAATAACTGTTCAACTTGTTAATTATTGAAGCATGAATTAGTATGAATGCTCCATATGAGCGTATGTCAGTTCAGTGACCTACTTTATTACTGTCATAATTACTGTTTGTTTTCATTTATTTAATGGGCAATTTAGTTGTTTATTCAACGATTCAAAATTCATTGTTATTTTCTATTTTACGATAATTTATTGATACAATATCTTTATTGTCTGTATTATATTACCATATTTTTTTTTTTACAGTTTCAGTTTTCTATACGGACCATGGGCGCACCTGAAATCTATGTTCTCGAAGGAGCGAGCTCTAACCACATCGCTGTACGGAGTGACGCTGGTTGCAACACTATACTGCGCTATGCACTTACAAAGCACGTTACTAACAGTCCTGTGCGCTATTTGCCAAGTGTTTGCACTTCTTTGGATGATGATGGGTTCGATTCCTGGTGGTTCGTCGGGAATGAGGTTCTTCGGAAGCATGTTTAAGTCATCAGTATCTAATACACTGCCAATTTAACGATTCCTTAAATATTTAATGGTGATACAGACAATGTTACAAGGTGTAGATTTGGTTGTAGATAAGTTTCTAATTTTACAATGATAATGCAGCAGGTGGAAATATGAAACGATTTAGGGCTTATTCAGAACGACTTTTAGTCGCGGCGATAGATTTTGCCACGAAATAAATGTATCGAAAAAAAAAACGCCGACCACCGCGACTAAAATTAGTCGGAATAAGCCCTTAATTGACAATAGCGGGGAAAAAAGACCAGTGTTTCGTCGTTTGAGTACGTTTTCGCAAGCCATTTGAACTATAAGCATATTTACACTTTGTTTATGAAAATATCATTGGTTTATTGGAATTACGATAATATTGTAGTCTCTGAAGACTGCATTATAAATTTTATACTTTGTAATTTGTATGTAATTTATATCATATCATATATTATGAATTTATAAGTACGGTCAGTGAAAAAGTAGATGAACAATTTAACAATAGATACTGTGTCATTCCAAGGATACAATGAACAGGAACTTTATAGCCAATGCAACAAAAGTTCCAAATGGTTAAAATGTGAAACTCCTTTTTTGTTTACTTGTTTGTTGTGCAACAAGCTATGAAATGCACTTTGTTTGCTCTTTGCATTTATTTTAAAGAAAAGATATTACGTTCCATAAAACTTGGCACAAGTTTTAATCAATCATCCTATATGAATTATAAATAGATTTGAAATAAATTATGAATCGAGCACAAATCACTATAATTGTGATACAGCACACAATATCGGGACAAAAATGACGCCGTGGCATCGAAAAGTGTTTTACGATTGGCATTTGTTGTATTTAGATACGTGTTACTAGCGAAACACGCGCAACTTCGTTAGCGTGTATCCTGCTTTCCCGTGGGAATTTTGGAATGTATTAACATATAAACCTACCTCTTGAATCACTCTCTCTATTTTAAAAACCACATCAAAATTCTTTGCGTATTTTAAAGATCTAAATCAAAGCTTACATAGGGACAGATAGTTCATTTTATAATATGTAAAGATTTCTATATATACGTAACGTACGTTTGAATGTTCATTGGTAAATAAAAAATTATCCCTTGCCATCCCATCCCGATGTGCGTAGGCCTTAAGGTATGACAAATTAGTTCGAACACCATCATTGCACTTCACTGGATATCTTGTGCCAAGTATGAAACGGAATATAAATACCAGTTATCTATTTATCAACCCTGTGATCTTTTAGAAACCATTTGCGGCTGCTATGTTATCTATATGAAAAAATAAGTGCCTGGTATGTATTGTCAAAACAATATGTTAATTTGTTTCGGCTAATCTCCGAAATAACTAGTTTTTTGACGGGATTTTCACTAGCAGAAATAGGAAGTAAGTAACTAGATATGTTTCGAAATTTTTGTGAAAACGAAAACATTACGATTTATATGAGGTAAGCTGTGGTTACAGATGTTATATTTCACGAAGAGCATTTGGCTATTAATGTTGTTACGTTCACATGCACATTGTCTTAGTGTGAGTAACCTCGGAAACGCTCGTAAAATCGGTCGCGCACACTAATACAATGTGCATGTACACGCCTCAACATTCATAGTGGAACGTTCTTTGTGGCATAGAATATCCATACTATCTGCAATATTGGCAAAAAAAATTTAGCTTTACCCAAACTACCTATGAAATGAGCATTTATGTATGCAAAAGGTTGATTGACTGGATTTTCTACGAAAAAATGAAAAACGATATTCTAATGCAATGAATACACAATTAAAATAATTTATTATCCTATTTTACAAATTAGTATTTAGACTACAAGTTGGGTCAAATAGTTGCCACCACAAATTGAACCTTATGCTATAAGATTTAAAAAAAATCTAGGATAAACCATCTGTAATTCCATTGATAGCCAAGCTACTTTCTCAGCGATATTCCTTGCATTTTCCTAATTCTACAGTATCCATTAGATAGACAATACTAGTATAATTTTCTAAAGATACTCCTTATGTATGTAACCAAACCATGAATATTAAGTTTTATTTTTATAGTTGTTTTGGATTAAACTTATTCTAATGTGCGCTATCCAATACTTATAATTGTAAATACTCGCTCAAATTGTATGGGATTGTGACTAGTGTATATTTAATATTGTTTTAGAATTATTTCCGAAATATACGATTTGAAAGTAACAAATAGTTTAAAAATTTGCTAGAAAACAGTATGAACATTTTTGTTTGTTTATTATGATTCAGCGCGTTCAGGAATAAGCCATTGTAAAATAAAATAATAATTATTAGGTATTTATTTGTGATTCTTAAAAGATTTGTATTTTAATAAAAGGACTTGTGAATTCTTGATGTTTTAATTATCCTTATAATTTACTCATTGAAAAAAAGCAAATTCATAGATGCCAATGGCTCAACCAATTGATATTGATCGATTTTGAGGATATATAATTTGGAAAAGGGTAGATGGCATTCGATTCAAGTAATTTTTGCTGCAAGTGATTTTTTTTTTTAATGTCGTACACCCGTAAAAATCGACTTTCTCGCAATAAAAACAGTTGAAATCGGCAACACGTTTCAGGAAGACCAACTCCTTACTTTTTCTCAAATAATTTCAAGTATATTTATATCGAACTTGAGCGAAGATACTGTGAACGGGCTCTTCGTCCTACTTTGTCTTCCGACTTTACTACATGCCCAATTTTTTTTTTTAAATCACACAGATTGAACTAGCCCCAAAGTAAGTTCGAGACTTGTCTTATGGGATACCTACTAACATAATATAGATAAACATCCAAGATCCAGGGAATCGGAAAAAGATCGTTTTTCATCATGTCCCGACATCGAACAACGTTGGGGAACTCGTCCGATGTTGATGTGTTGTATAAGTACTTACCTACCATCAAGTGACTCACATTCTCGTTTGTCAACCTCTTCCATAAATAAAAAACATAACACGTGTGTATGTAATAATTTTAAATTATTTTAATTTCCAGACGAGGCGTTAACGTGCAATGTATGCGACCGGTCTTTCCCTACGCGTCGGCAGCTCGGCGACCACCAACAGAAGAAGCGACATTTCGGGTAAGCCAAATTACTAATTTACAATACAAGCGAAGGTTTTTAGCGGAGAACTTGTTTGCACAGGCCGAAATACGAATTCACAACATTATCGGTCATTTTAACATCACAACTTCACATTCTATCTTTGTTATTAAGTATATTCTCATCTTGATTTATCACATTTCTTACGTTCATCATCACACACATTTTCATCGCCATATTCTCAAGTTCTCATCATCCTGTCTAATCATCACAACTTTACCTTCATAAAAGGCTACGTACTCAATGACCATTATACTCGTCTAATCTAAATCGTCAGAAATTCATTTTTACTCACATGAAATGTTGATCTGATTAACTTCTTAATGAAATATTTAAATAATTTAGCTTAATCACGTAGTTCCATGTGGAACTAGCTACATGGAACTACTGGGAATAAAGGCCACAGAATACCTGTCCGTATTTACAATTTTTCATTTTTATCCACAGGTGCAGTGCGTGCGACAGTCTTTTCCCATCGCTGATGGCCCTGGAGCACCACAAAGAAGAGTTCCAGCATTGGAGCGACTCGTCGTACTGCTCACACTCAGACTCTGAAGACTCCGAGCTGGAGACCTGCCACGAAGATCGGCATCGGCTGCTCTAATGCCACCACCTCATTATTGCCGGGGACCGCCCCGCCCAGTTGGGCACTTTCGTTTGATTTAATGGATATAACACCGAAATGCAATTTTCTCAGTAACTGTTAGACAAATTGTAAATAGTATAACAGTTATATATGTGGTCTGATAATGGCAAAAACTTTACTAATTAGCTAACCTGAAGTAACTATCAACTAGAATATTATCTGCGTGTTGTGTTAACTGTGCTCATTTGTGAATTTTGATAATAGGGTTTGCCTTGCCATGTACGCCAATATCTAATGGTTGGTACAGACTGCTATAACGTTAACATGTAGTGCAACACGCAATGAAAGAATTTCCCGTACAAATAATGCTCTGTGCGTGCGCGTGGTGTGCACGGTTCGCACAAGGCGTCCATACTATGGGAATTTTGTTACATTAAATGTTACATTACTACAGTCAGTACCAGAGTTAAAATACAAAAAAACTCATGTAATATCTTTTATCGATGATATCAACTTTTGAAATTTCTATGTGTACTGTACATATCACCAATTTCTGTTGTTGTTCTTCATAATGTAAAATAATTGTTTTATTCTGAAAGTTACTGAGACAATTACTGTTGAAATAAATTGGAAAAACAAAGGGAACATTTTATAAAGCATTTATTACAATAATCAAAATTGCCGAATTTATGAAAATGATACATTTTACTGACATGAAAGAATGGATACTTTCAATAATGTAACAGTGAAAATTCCTTGTTCTATTTCACATTTTTGATCCTTTGTGTAAAAAATGCAAATCAATGATAAACATATCAAAAATGTATTTTGAAATGAAAACAAGTCCTTGTAAACTGTAGCTGAAAGCATATCTTTGTAAATACTATATTTCTTGGTGATATCCCGGCAATAATGCATATCACGGTACTAATTAATACGACTGATATTTAGTACTTAGGATGTAAATACTCATCGTAAACCTAGTTGTCAAATCACGTCTAGAATTTGAGAAATTCTTAGTGTCACACGAATAAATGTGCCCCGAGCCCCTCCCGGAGTCCCGGGATCTTCCAGGTCCTAGTATTACTAGTCTAACTCACTGTCGACATTCCACTAGTCATACAATTTTTTATAATGTAATTATAAATGTATCGTCGTAATGTGTCCGACGCGAGCGGTGTGCGCCGCGGGGTTCACCGAATTGTACAAATAAAAATACGATTGAAAATATGTACAGAAATGTTTATTTTATAGGAAATCACATAACCACAGAGTACAGGCTACGACACACGTATGTACTGCGCTATGTCCGATCTCCCATAAAGGTACCGAAAGGCCGCGATCGGCGCGTATCGTCCGGGGAGCGACGTACACATCTTTAATTTTTCATATTATCGAATAATCAGGAATACAAATCACGAATCTCTTATAAAAGCATAATACGAGTAAGTCTAGTGACGGGCGACCGTCGGCGCGGCGCCGGTCGGTCCACGATACATGGTAGTTAACGTTAGGATAATAATATCTGTCCGCGTCAGCGTGCGCGGCGGCGTCAAGTCAGGGTGTCGGGTCGGGTCGAGTCGCGCCGCGGCCTCCGGGGCCGGCGGCGGGCCGGGTCGGGCCGACCGGGCGGGCCGGGTCGGGCCGGGTCGGGCCGGGTCGGGCCGACCGGGCGGGCCGGGCCAGGCGACTCGCGCGGGGCAGGCCGGGCTCCTACGCGGTGCCGTTGACGAGGGGCTCGGCCTTGGGCTTGGCGATGGCCTCGCGCCGCTTGCCTTGCTGCGTGGCGGGGCGCTTGTCGCGCGGGGCCTCCGCCGCCGCCGCGCCCTCGCCCGCGCCCGCCGCCGCGCCCGCCCCGCCCGCCGCGCCGCTCGCCGCCCCGCTCGCCCCGCCCGCCGGCGACGCCACGCTCGCCGCGCCGCCGCCGCTGCTCACGCCGTTCTTCCACCCGCCTCCTGCCGCACCATACAAACGTTTACTAAGCTGTGGACGCAGCACTCGCTCGCCCCAGCCCGCGTTAGTATACAAGCCACAGGTGCCACACTTATTCCTCATAGCAATACTGGGACAAATGTGTTTTAGCTTTTTCTATATCGTTTTCTCACTCAACGACGCCAACACGACCGACAACCGAAAAAGAAAAATCTCTCAGTCAGCCGGTTACACCGTCGGTCGAGTCGAGGAGTGAAAAAACCTACATTCACTTAAGATTTCATCAAGATGTATAATTTATAGGAATTCTATTGAATAACTTAGATATAAAAGTTAATGAATTTAGTATTATAATATACATATTCAATTGGGATATTTAGTCAAAATCTTAGTGAATGATTCATTACAGAATAGTTTCGTGAGCACAATATGAGCAAACTTATAAAACAAAAAATTATGGGTAAATCTGAAAATTTTACGTCACGTGAAGTTATATATATATCTCATGCAATAAAATACGATGACAAACTACGCATTCAAATAAATAAGTTATAGTCAAAATAAAAGGCATAATAACACTAAGCAAGTTTAAAATTACATGCAAAGTAAACAACATCCATAGCAAAATATAAGTCATTAAACACATACAACCCAACTTTAGGGACTATATATAGCATTACTTGACTATTTATAGCACTTCAATTGAATCAAGTGAAAAAAGTGAACATTGAAAAACGGTCCAGAAAGCAGGACAATGGACATGAAACGCACGATATGGAAATAACACATGAAGTGCTATGCTTCCAAGTGATGCTGTAGCATCTGAATTTTTCAACTTTGAAGCATAGAAATTTATGCCTAGGCCTTGATGCATTTCGCTATGTGACTTCGGCATAAAACACGTTAATTTGAATACAATTACAATGTGTTATGTGCGTGAAATCGGACTCGTGTACAGTATTATCAGTGTATGCTGGAAAGCGGTGAGTAATGTTGCGGAACGAAGGTGTTTCATTGTACCTGGCCTCCTCCTGCGCCGGCGCCGGGCGTCGCCGCGGCCCTCCTCCGAAGTGGCCGACTCTGCAAGAAGCGCCGACCTCTTGCTCACACACTCGCACTCGCTCATGCTCACTCGCTCTCACACACCGCGTAGGCGGAGACGTGCATGTCTCTGTTTCTTCTTGGCTACACACATTCATTTCTGATGCTACCTCTGGGAGTACGTCGCTAATTCAATTCAAATATCACCACCATTACTAACCTTCACTCTGCCGGATATCGAGAGGATATGGGTTCGAATCCCAGCTGAGGCGAGGTGGAACTTTTCTTTCAAAAACATTTTTAAAATCGACGTTCCAATTGTCATGTCAAATTGAAATAATGAATGTAAGAGACTGAATCATACACAAAAAATCATAATATATTTTCCCATTTTTTCTAAAATACTAACTGATTTAATGAGAACTAAACATTAAAAATGACAATACTCTATATTAGGTCTATTCTATTTATATTTATAATTTCATAGAAAAAGCCCAGACTCGAAACAAACAAATGCCATTACATAAATATTTCCCACGAGCGGGAAACGATCGCGCCCTCAGGTGCCGAAGTCGGAATCACTAACACCAGGCTGTCAAGTATACGAATTATTTCTATAAAATATCATATTTCGACTTATAAAAAGCTAAGAAATATTAAAATTTTGTAAAATGTGTGTAGCCTTCAACATTTTCAATATAAACAATAACTACAAAGCTTAAATATAAACTATATTTTAGGTAAAAAAAAACATACCCATGCACTCTCTACCTACACGATACTTCGACACGATTACACTTAGAACAGTTATTTGCTACCCAAACACAATGAAATATGAAACGAGATAAACTAAATCATAAAATAAATCGTACAAGTGAAGTTTTATGGAATTAAATTTAAAACAATACTTTAATCTTTTCTTTCAACATTATTTTAAAGATCTATAATTTGTTATTATGCATTCATACATCTATAAATACTTTTGTTTTAGAAAGGTAGACTGTTGAGTTTCTTTCCGCACTTATTCTCAACAGGCTATTCACGTCAAAGTTCTAGTAATAAAAAATATTGATGTGCAAAAGTAAATTTCCCGTAAATCTACTTGCAAATTAAAAATTTGATTTATATTGTTCTACTACATAAAACTTAACTATTAATAGTAATAAAATGAGCAAGCCTTCACCATATTAGTAGATGGCGTTAAAAGAAACATATCACCATAGAGAAAATACCGCAGTTCCGATAGCAAACAACCGAACCTTATAATAAATAATGAAGGTGGACTTTTGTTTTTTTAAATAGAAAACTCGTGCTCAACAAATTAAAAATATATCTTTTACTAGCGCTCGCGGTGTTACCCGCGTTTAATTTTATGCACAGCAGCGCCATCTGTATCAGTTTTTTGAGCAAATCCTACGGGAATCGCGTACTTTTTAGGATAAAAAGTACCCTATGTGTTAATCCAAAGTCTGCTTCCTACATACCAAATATCATAAAAATTGGCTTAGCTATTTAAGCGTGGAGAAGTAACAAACATACTTACAAACTTTCGTCTTTATAATATTAGTGGGATTTAGAATAATAATAAAATTATAATAAAGATCAATAGGATGTCTATAAATTACTAACTAGTAAATTTACTAACAAAAATAAAGTTTTTTCAGTCTTAGATTTTTTATAATTAATAATGCAACTAAGAAAGCATATTATACGTAAGTCCACCTTACTTCTAATCCCATTCATCCATCTACAGCATACACTTAATGTACTAATTAAAATGTAACACAATAGGTGCACAAACGACGAAACATAACGCATAAATACAGTATACAACAATAAGAGGCACTACTAACTACATTTTAACTAGCACATTCGGTAATATTTTCAGATTTGTAATGTGCAATTTGTAAAATAACGGTCGGGAGGTTGTTTTTGTTCTTACCGCGATCAGCGCTCGAGACGTCCTGCGAGTCGTGCAGCGAGCTGTCGTCGTCGGTGCGGCGGCGGTCGTCGCGGCGGCGGCCTTGGGGCGCGGCGCCGGCGTTGGGCGCGCCGGGGGCCAGGCGCGGCGGGCGGCCGGGCCCGTGCGGGTGCGGGTGCGGGTGCGGGCGGCCGTTCTCGAGCGGGGGGCGCCGCTCGGTCGAGCGGTTGGCGCGCCGCTCGCGGTCGGGCGTGGGGCGGCGCGGGTAGCGCGCGGGCGGCGGCCGCGGCCTTGGGCGGCGCTGCGCCGGCGGCCCGCCGCGGGGCGCGAACAGCGCGGCGCCCCCGCCGCCCATGACGACGCGCAGCTGCTGGTCGATCTCCTGCTTCTCGGCGCGCAGCTGCTCCACCTCCTTGAGGTGCGCCACGTGGTACTCGACCAGCACCTTGGCGTTGGCGATGTTCTCCTTGGTGCCGACGAAGACGAAGGGCACCATGCCCTCCTCGCGCGGCGCCACGGGCTGCGGCTCGTTGTCGCCCTCCACCTTGACGCGCACGACGCCGCTCTTGTCGACGATCTCCTGGATGACCTTGCCGTTCTTGCCGATGACCTTGCCCACCAAGGCGCGCGGCACCTTGATGGACTCCTCCGAGTACTCCAGCAGCGCCCTGGCCATCCTGACGGCCTCGGCGCTCTCGCCGCAGATCTTGAAGGTGCACGAGACCTCCTCCAGCTCGATGTTGGTGACGCCGGCCACCTTGCGCGCCTGCTGGATGTTGACGCCGTGCGTGCCGATGGCCAGCCCCATCAGGTCCTCGCGCACAGTGAACTCGTCCGTGTAGCTGCAAATGCAGACACAACGCCCGTTACAATTACTAAACTTGCACTATTTTATTATTAATTTAAGAGTTAAAAAAAAAATCAGTCTCATTAAGAATGAATTATTTTAATTAATATGTTGTTAGTGACAAGAAAATTTC
This sequence comes from Endotricha flammealis, assembly GCA_905163395.2. Taxonomy (NCBI): domain Eukaryota; kingdom Metazoa; phylum Arthropoda; class Insecta; order Lepidoptera; family Pyralidae; genus Endotricha; species Endotricha flammealis. The sequence continues at coordinate 16,378,690 of LR990860.1, forward strand.
CAATTAGTGGTTAGAAATTAAAACAGCTAACTGTACACAAACATAAAATATTTACTTATGGTTTGTTTGAATATTTAACTGATAATTATATCTAGACCTTACATAACAATGTTGCGTGTTTATTTAGCATCGAGTCTAGCCACCTACATGAATAAAATCCAGGAACTGTGGTATAAAATCAGCGGACATATTCTCTCAACAAAATTTTAAAGATCAAGTTACGATCTCACGCGCTGTCCCTCACACAAAATATGAAATGGACGATATAGAACTCTTTTTCAATATTTTTTGTTTCGAGAATAGAGCCTGCTAAAGTCAATCATTAATGTATACGGAAAACGCTAGAAAGTTGTGCACAAGTCTTCGCGCACTACGAATCACGCGCAGCTTTTGGAGCCGCATTTTTCGTAAATAAATGCGTTTAATTCCAATTAATCTAATAAACAGTAATATTTTTAAAAGGAATTTGTAAAATCCACACCAAATGCCTCTGATGCATGCAATAACGAAGCTACCGTTACAACCAGGACTGCCAGATTAAAATTTAATACATTAACATGATTGAATTAAAGATTTTACAAGTATTCTAATTTTTTGCAGTACTCTATAAAAGCATTAGGTAGGTAAGTTTTCTTAATATATTTTATTTTAATAAATAAAATATATTTTATAGTACTAGCAAAATAATGAAATTAATAAATTTTATTTAATTAGCAAATTAAATCTACAGTCAGAACTGTTGGAAACTAGTTGTCAAATCAACAACGAAACAAAAAATATGTGGCTGTAATAAAAATTTCTGTAATCTAATGAAATCAATATAAATCTGGCAATACTAGTAATGTTACCATCACAAAAACCTTTATTATGTACCAGCACGTTTCTTTTTACGCTTAGCATTCATAGCCAAAATATAATTACCGGTTGCCGTCTCCACCGAGGTCGTTGCCCTTTCTCGAATACTGGTCAAGGAAGCTGAAATTTTGCAGGTAAATAAGCTAAAGCCAGACATGGGGGAGTAAACTTAGCTCCAGAGTAAAATTTTGAAAAACAGCACGTGATTTAAAAAGAAATAAAGAAAAATAAAAAGAAAATTGTTTTTGCGCCAACAATATTTCAGCTTTCTTTAAATTTATAAGACTATGGCACACGGTGAAATGCAAGTCATAATTTTAACTTTTTCGATAAGTTACAACAACACAAACTAACAATGATTTTCAGTATTGTCCTATCAGGATGTTCATGTCAGATCGAAAGTAAATTTGGTTTCAAAGGATCATTCACGGCCTATACAAAAAAATACAAAATTTTAAAAGTGGCGGCCAAAAAGGGTAAAGTTAATATTTCAAAAGAACATATTATTTTCTTAACAATTTTTTACATGACGGCTAAGCTGTACGATCATTATTAGAGTTGTTATTGACACTTGTAACTCTGGATTTTAAATGTTCCAGGATTGGAAATGTGCTCGTCGTCCTGTTGACTACATCTGCTAAAGTGTTGGGCATATTAGTATGATATTAATAGAGCCGAGAGCGAATCCCCCGCACTTCGTGCCTCACCGCAAGTCATTTAATGGCGGGCAGCCGGCTGTGGCAGCAGAGCGCGTCTTGTCAAAACGACGAAATGGCTCTTCTTTTATTTCGTATTTCTGTTTTTATCGACATAATGCAATTATGCTTTCAAAATCTATATTTTTAAGCTAAAAAAAATAACATTCGTAAAGGTCGTACAGCTTAGCTGTCGTAATAAAAAATGTTAAGAATAATGTGTCCTTCCAAATTAATCACTTTTCTTTCTTTGGCCTCAAAATATTGGTACGTTTTGAAGGATGTCCTTTTCTTGTATATTTTTTATATAATATGTACATACAAACAGATAGCTAATCTATTGCGAACAAGTGCGGAGTTGCTGAACGACGCATTCCCGTGATTCGGATTACGTCGATCAGCAACTCCTCACTTGAAGCGCGTTATAATGTAGTTTGGCTGCTTCACGCCTATATTCTGTGAGAGGATGTTACTTCTCCGTCAAGCTAGCCATTTCATAAACGCCCTATCATCACTACAATATTTGTGTCATATTTATTTTAAAAGCAGCTTTCATATCAAACAACACCCTTGGGGTGTCGTTAATACATACATTTGATAGCGACACCACTAATAAATATTCGACCATTCGAGAGTATACTAGCCCAATATAATAACTCTTAAACGAAATATCGCAACGACTTATCCTGCTTATAGGCGCCTTTTCGGTGTCATATATTTTAAGATTCTGTTGTACTTTTTTATTATAATAATATGTATTGTGTGTACAATATTGGCACTGAATAAACATTTTTTCTTTCGACAATATGGTGGTATCACTAATAAACCCTACTTCACAACGACACCCAGGGGGTTATCGTTTTTGGGGAGGCGTTAATTACAAACAACTGCGTTTCACCGTGGTACCTATTACATTAAGATTATAAAAATGGCTGAAACCACCGTCACCGTTAAAAATAAAATATTCTTATGATAGACTCACCCGCCCTGATTGTGAATTTTGGTGGACTCCAGTTGCCTAGCCGCCTCTTCAGTCTTTTTAAGCAATAACAACTTCTGGGTTAGGTTCCTGTAAAGAGATAGTATTTATTTTTACTACTTTCATAACGAAACAGCTTAAATAAAAATCATCAAACAAAATTGATTTCAAAGAATTTGCAATTATGCCTATTTAAATAAAAAATGTAAGATTGTTATCAAACTTTGTAATTACATAGCACAATATGAATAATGATAAATAAAAAATTGTGTCAATCCTTTCATGATTAGACAGCCTGAATTGCATACCTATTTCTGCCTTTTGACTGAGAAATATAGAATTTATCGAATTGAAAAATAAAATTTTGTTGAAAGCTTAATACTACCCCATCGGCATATATCTTGATACAGAGTGCCCTGTAGCTTTCGTTAATGTTAGCACTCGTTTTGAGTGGCCAGTGAGTCGGCTGACCAAACAAAGAGAACTCCAAATAGAACTGCATACATGGAGTCCAATATATGTGCTGTATTGCGTTGATAAAATATTGAGTTGATTTGATCAATTGTAGTGGTGAGGTAAATTCCTACTGTAAGTACTCTTTAAAGAGAGAGAATGTCTGTGAAGACTATCTAAATAAACATTTAGAATCTTTAAAATTAACGTCTATATTAATTCAACATGAACGTAGAGTCAATGACCCCAAAGTGACTTACTTTTCTAATAGAGTTCAAAATCAATCTTTCTTAAAAATTACAATATTATTTTGCAAGTACATTTACTTTTGCACGTCAATATTTTTTATCCTACAGCAATTCCGACGAATGGCCGGTTGAGAAGAGGTGTTATAGATCAATTTTTACATAAATACCTTGAAATGTGTATCGTTTTTTGCAATAGGTGCGTAATATAGTTGTTTGGTGTAAGGCATGTTGGTTGTACCTAAAGTGCATCTCCTGCAGCATCTGCGCGCGCTTCTGCGACGTCTCGCAGCGGGAGATGACGGCGAGCACGCCGCGCTCCGGCACGTACCAGACCAGCGCGGCGCCGATCGCCTTCTGGAACTCCTTGTGCGCGTTCTCCACCTTGGCACTGAGGGACGACCAGCGGGTTAATCACCAAAGTAGACTAAGATTGTCGAGTATCGAAGATTTTCCTTGTGAACGAAGGGGAGAGTAAAATGTAATGTAACAAAATTTCCATAAAGTGGACGCCTTGTGCGCGCGAACCGTGCACAAATTCTTTAATTTACGTTACGTCACAGCGCAGCGGTCTGTACCCACCATAATAAGTCGGCTTCATCTATAAGTATTTTTCTCATTGATATATCAATATATATCAATGAGATAAAGTCAGGTCAAGTCAGGAGAGCGGCGTTACATGCTTCTTGATGCTTCATGTGATATCACAGAATATGTAACTTTTTTTAACACATGCTATGCTATCAATGGAACAAAGAATTGCGGCACTTCAAAAGCATATCACAAATTTATTTGTACTAGTATTTGCGCCTGAACTTATCCGAGACGTACATGTAAAACATTACTCTTTTTCGTAAAAAACGCGTGCGTTGCGTAAACAACTAAATTTTTTTTTCGCTTCTCATGCTCAGAAAATGCTTATTTGCGCAGGATATAGGCTGCACAAAATCGAATTTTGTGCACAAGGGCAAAAACGTATCTACTCATAAATGTATCTATATTAAGGCAAAGGAAATGAGCCATACAGCCAAACACAATAAAAAGTTCAGAGATAGAATTTGTTATTTTATAATATTTACTTTAATTTATTTGCCTTATGTGTTTTTTAAGTCATAAAAGATATTAAAATTTAAATTAAAGTACGGTAGGTTATTTAATTAATTTAATGAAATTATTTTATTACAAAATTAATTTAATAGTAGGCTGTATAGGTCTGTAGCCCAAGCCTAATTTCAAACAGGTCTTGCTTTTTCGTGCGTTTATTAATTTATTTCCTCGCAATCGAAGTGAAAAGCAGAGTTTATAACTCGTCCACAAAACCATTTTTATCCTCGACATTACTATCAGCCCTCGCCTTCGGCTCGGGCTGCTAAAAGTCTCGGATAGAAATGATTCGTTTTGTGCACTTGTTGTAAAATCTACTATTTATATGTTTACAGCACAGTGCGCGTCTCCTTTTTTATTCAACTAGGCCTAATTACAAGCTCTTTCGAATTGTAACATTTTTTCTACCACCAGTTCAGACGGCAACATTTCATTTATTAGCGCGTGCTCTTTTAAAATGGTACCACGAAAGTAGGTAAAAGAAATAACAATTTTAAATCAGAAAAATTAAAAAAATCTTTACTATTACTATGAAAAGCCACGAGAGATCAAGCTACTAGCGGCTGCGTGTAGGTATGCAATTAAATGCAAAGTTAAAAATCATACAACTATTTAACCATGACCAACAGAAACACAGCTAACTTTTCAATATACATAATATATGATTTAATCTAGATCTCACAAAAACCCTAAAGATAAGAGATTTTATCTAAAGATATCCCAGCACCGGCTGTGTCAGTATCTAAACTGTATCACAATGAAACAGACTATATTTATTATAATTTTAGTTATAACAATAACTAATTGTTTTTACCATAAAGATATTGGAATCAAGGAGGCTACTAGGATCAGACGAGCTGAAGAAACGGGAGCTAGCCTTTCAAGAATCGCAGGTCATAATCTAACCCATAATTCAGATAAGACACATAAAAAATTGTTTCTATATTATTTATTTTCCATAATGAAAACTGTTCATTCAGAAACGCATTTTTAAAGTTAATGAGACATTAAATTATTGCTGTCACTGTCAAACTTAAGAAGAAGAAAAATTAAGTAGTAAGGTACAGATCGGTACCGCACACAAAAAAAAACATTTACATATATTGCAAGTAGATTTACATGATATACTTTTGCACCTCAATATTTTCTATCCTATTAGCACTTCCGAAGGGAATGGCCTGTTAAGTAGAAGTTTTAGCCTTTATTATAAAGCCATTATAACATGAAATAGTCTATGTAAGCATCCTAACTAAATAAATCATTATTCATTTCCAGGTGGGGTCTACGCATACCCCGGACAATATCCCTTCTTCGCTGGACTAATAATTGAAATAGATTCAAACACAACATCAGTATGTGGTGCAAGTTTAATTTCAAACACGAAACTAGTAACAGCAGCACATTGCTGGTTCGACGGGTTTACCCAGGCTCAGTCCATTGTGGTTGTACTTGGTTCTATAAGGCTCTTCACTGGAGGTACCAGAATACAGACTACTGACGTCACAATTCATAATAACTACGATCCATTGACAATACGAAATGATATAGCCATTGTGACAATAAACAAAATAGATTTTAATAGTTACATTCAACCTATCAGTTTATCTGCAGATGAAATGTTTGAAAATATATCCTGTCAAGTGATAGGTTTTGGAAGAATCGGAGATGACGTACCGATAGTCGTTAACCAGCAGTTAAGTCAAGCTGCGGTTAGTGTTATCAGTAACAGTGACTGTTCTGTAATATACGGTCAACTTATAACAGAATCTTTGATTTGTACAAGTGGTAACGGATACATAGGACCATGCGGTGGGGACTCCGGTGGTCCGATGTTTTATAGAACTGATGAAGGGAATTTTCTGGTGGGTATCGTGTCTTTCGGCTCGTCATATGGCTGTGAGTTTGGTCATCCGACGAGTTATACGCGTGTTACGTCTTTCTTAGGTTGGATACAAGGGAGACTTTAAAAAACTGGTAAAAATTTTACAAATTATTAGGGAATTGCAGAAAAGAAATTTTAAATTATTAAGCTTTGTCTGTTTTTGTTCTTTTTTTGATAATAACACTGTCAGATAAGTTGAAATTTCTGTTGTTTTTATTTATCTCCTAATGTAAAACAACCGAACTCAATTTAATTGAATTTTGTTTTCATTATGATCTCTTGTCTGTCTACCCATAACGCAAGCATTTTAATCCAAGCCTTACTTTGGGACCAGATGGCGTGGTGGGCTGTGTAAATAATAAATAACTTAACAACTGAATACCCTGTTATGTCGTCACAAGCCATTATATCCTGCATTTGTGAAATAACGACACCATTATAATAAAAAATAAATATTTTATTTATTAATGAAGTCATTTTATTGCAAGATGGATGCGACCATTAATTCACCTTGCCATCATAATATTGTAATAGTTTAAACATGAGACAGTATGTCACCTGTACAAACATATTACAATTTATACCTTCACTTGTATTATAAAGTACTTTTATAATCAATTTATCAAGATAATTGCATGTATTTGACAGTTCAAAGTCATTATCAAAATGCATTGATAATGTGATATGCTTACAAAGGAAAAAAGGTGTAATTTATTTAATGTTCTTTTGGAAATCGTTAACGTGTAGTAGGCTAATAGTGTACAGTCAGCGGCATAAATATGTGGTCACTTTAGTACCTTGCTACTATTACTTTGGTGTAAAAACAATCAAGTGACAAGATACAGTCGGCCAAAGAAAGTAGTGAGCAGGATTGTAAATATGAATCAAGATTTCTAAATATTGCGCGAAGGAATTTACTCGATCTATTTATCAATAGTACTCGTATTACCCATAATATATATATTATACCCATATGTGTGTATGTGCATAGTCAGGTGCAGGTGGAGCTTTACACTTACAATACAATTTTGGCTCTTATGACATGGAAATTAAGAATCGTACAAAGTCTGATGTGTAAAGGATGACGTGCTCTTGACTGTACAATACGAGAATTAAAACTGCGAATTAAATTGTGACGATTCGAAAGAGCTTATATTAGGTCTATTTGAATAAAATAAAAATAATTTTGTAAGTTTCACAATGATGCATACATTTTTAGCATAAAAATTACTTGTTCTCAGTTCTCTACTCTAGTGTCCTATCATTGGTTGAGTGTACTAAAGCAACAACTTACGCCGCTGACTGTACTAAGATTAAACATTGCACTTACTAGTCCTTGAGATCATCAGGTACGGTAATTTCAAATTTGTGGAAGGTGTTCTTGTCGATGTGCACCTTCGTCGTCTTCACCCTGAGCCGGTCTTTTGGCACTATTTCCGTGTAGCAGTTGTCCCATTCCAGATATTCTATCACGAGGAACTCGCCCCTCATCATCTGGAACCATGATATATTAAATTGCATTAATTTTGACAATCTGACAGCTCGGTGGTGGGTTCGTAGTGAACCTACCTTAGGGCCAGAGGGCGCGGCTTCGATTACCGCTGGGTGCAAACATATATGGTTGTTCTCGAGTCTGGATATGTTCTAATATGCATTATAAGTATATATTTACGAGGAGGTTAAGCCTAGCTTGCTTTGGGACCACGTGGCGCTCATCTTCATGTCATACCACAGATAAATATGCAAGCAGACCACCTGATGGTCGTCGCCGCCAATAAACATCAGTAACATCAGAGGCGTTACCGAAGGGTTGCCTGCTACAAGGTAAAGAAGAGAAAGGAAAAGAATTGAGCGTCTGTATCTCTCACTCACCGAACGAAAGGCATTGCTGCTTTACGCCGATCTGTGGTGAGTAGGTGCGCGAGGTCTGGGCATTAATCAGTCAACCAGGAATTGTAACGTTTAAAGTTATGGTTGTTTATTAATTAGTAGACGCGAAATTACGAGTAATCCTTTTTATAGGGTTCCGTAGTAGTACAAGGAACCCTTATAGTTTCGCCATGTCCGTCTGTCTGTCCGCGGTCTAGCGCCTAGACCCTTAATGCTAGAAAGCTGTAATTTGATATGTATACTATACACATATTAACAATAGTAACAAAGTGCTGGAACAAAACTTTGAAAAAAAAAAATTTTTGGTGTGAAAATGAATTCTTTTTTCGCGCCCACCCCATCTTGTGGGGAGTTATACATATAGTCTCGTTAGATAAGTCTGTTCAAAACATTGAGGGTGTGAGATAATTTTTCGATACAATGATCCGTTTCGGAATTTTATTTATTATTATTATTTACATTTATAGTGTCAATTTTCGTTTTGCACGGTGGTCCCCCCCCCCCCCCCTGTCTATCTCTTAAAGTCTTATGTTTGGAAATTTGAAAATGTTTGGAAATTTAAAAAAATTCATGGTAGTAGTCCATACGAAAACTATAACTGTTAAGTAGGCTCTACCGAGTAATAGCCGAAGTTATAAAATAAAATTTCTTTGATGAAAACTTACAAATGTGATTGAATTTGATATTCGACTGCCCGGTTTTTGTATTTTTACTTTGTTTTTGTAAGTATTTATTATAATTTGTTTAGAAGAAATTATAACCTATAAAAAAAATTACACGCGCATAAATGCACCGTATACAAACACCGTTAGATCCGAGGGTGCAGCGAGTGTGCGCCGTTTAATCGAAGTTGCCGTGGGCAAAAAAGCGGGGGAGTAGTGGAATGGTAACGATTTATATCATTAATATTTTTATTAACCGCCGCCGCCGATGAGGGGTGATTTTGGGGGCGTTTCGCATTGTAAACTGAAAGGCTTGATATCGATCTAAATTATATGAAATTAAAACAATTAGGTATATTTAAATGAAGAACGTTTGATTAAATTTGCTAAGCCCAAAAATTTGCAACGACTATAACTACGACGGGGTCGGTCGTTGTGAGTTTTAAACAAAAACGTACAAGTTTAGCGACGAAGAATCCAGTCCGTATTTGGGCGAATTTAAAAAAATCTAGACTTTATTATTTTACTAGCTGACCCGGCTTTGTTCCGCCTTAGAGGCACTACCATAGAATATATTATATGGTACTACCCTACCCTAACTGGATAAAAAGTATCCCATGTCCTGCTTCTGGTTCTAAGCTACCTCTCCAACAATTTTCAGCCAAATCGCTTCAGCCGTTCTCGAGTTATAAATGGTGTAACTAGCACGACTTTATTTTATATATATAGATAAAGATAATCTAGCGCGTGTCAAGCTTTACACAAATGTAAGTATAAGTCTAAAATTGCAATGCGATTCTTAGCCCTCTGGCTCGAGCAAACCGGTATAAAGTCTAATGTGTACAGCTTGCCGTTTTCTTGACTGTACCATTCTATTGTTTGAAATTGTAAAGTTTCGCTCCTTATACTTTGTTTTTTTATCAATAAAGTAATACTTATCGACATATTTTGTTCACATTGAGCTGTTGTAAAATGATGCGCAATTGCGAAATTCTGCGTCATTTCTTTGTACATTCCCTGATAGAATTTTCTTATCTACGCTCATGACTAATTTGCATCATTTGAAGAAATTATGGATAAATATTGTTATTTACGTTCCCGGACTGATCTTAAATAACCACCCAAGGAACTCTGTAAATTCGTTATTGTGTGAAAAAGAAACATCCACGAGGTTTTGTTCCGCGAACCATAAAGTGAATGAAATAAATTACAAGAGAGGTTTCCCCTGGTGGCTACAGCATGCGGTTGGCTGCAGGGTCTGCTTCCCATCACGCGTCCGTGTGCGTGTCTGCTAATTTATTGGTATAAAAAAATCCACACTTCTATCCATCAATACAAACTTTCACGTTTATGCAACTAACAGCCAGTTTCTAAAACGCATTTTTAAAGTTAATGACACATTAAATTACAGCTATAGAAAATAGAGACAGCTTGAGACTTAGGCTCAACTCACACTGGCGCAGAGTCGAAGCGACAAGACGCGCGGCGACTCGCAAATCCACTCGACTCCCGAGACACCCGAGTAGATTTGCGAGTCGCCGCTTCCATATTTACATAGCACAAATTTGTACTTAAATAATAGAACAATAGAGATGAATATGCTGTAGGCGGAAAAATATGTCGAGCCTGTGAAATTAAAATACGATTCAGAAACTGGCTGAAAATGTAGTAAAGTAAAGTACAAAGAAATAGCAATAGTAGGTAATTATGCATTATAAAATTATAAGTATCGAACATACTTGTATGTTTTAATTGCAAAGAATTATGATAAAAAAAAAATCAATATCAGTTTAGCCGAATGTGCCAAAATGAGGGTAATGTTGTAACCAATAAACAACCTACTCGCGGAAGAAGGCAGTTTATTTATAATTTCTAATTTTAACCCCCACTCAACACTATTACGCCACTGCTATTTAAACTGAATGAATCACAATAAAACAAAGTAGAAACTCGATTAACCGAACTAAATCGTTGTCGCGTTCGGATACTAGAAAATCCGAATAATCGATTTTTTTTGGCAGTTTATTTTTTCAAGGTTTGAAACGTTTAAAAAAAACGGGGGGGGGGGGGGGTAAACTATCAACCCTCCTTTAGTTCTAGTACAACCACTTAGAGACTCGTTCGCAATACCGGTCACTCTACTCTGCTTTATTTAAAATTATTCACTCGTCGCCAGGGGATTGTAGTTCGAATAAACCCTAATTCGGTTAGCAGAAATACGGATAATCGGAAAGCTGAGAAGAGCTTACATGGATGAAGTGAAGGAAAAGGCAGGTGTTGTTTTATTGAGGTAAAAGAGTTGTGCACAAGACAGGTAAATGGAGGCTGTGACACCGACAAGAGTGTGTAATCTTAGAAGAATAATCCTGCAGGCTGAAGCTAATAGGGAACCTGTCAAATGGGTCCTAAATCATCATCATCAGCTACTCAATTGGCAGTCCTCATGGTTCTTGAGGGAGACTCATATCCAACAGTCGGTATAAATACTGACTTTAAAATCATTTTTACCAATAAAACATCCTTTTAACCAGGGTTCATAAAAGGTGAAGTAACTATTACAAGAGCAGATGTTACTACAGTTAAATAAATTTACAGGTTTGTGGTTACAAGCTTACTTTTGATAAAAATAATAATTTTAATAACAATTCTGCATAATTTTGATTTAAAATTAATGATAAGTCATAATTCATACTCTTAAAACTTTGTGTTACTGTTTGCGAAGTGTTTAATCCTGTTTCATTTAATTTTCGGAAAATCCCTTTGTGCCAATAGGGTGTCTCGCTACACCAGAATACCATGAGGCTCATTGTTGCTCAGGGATTTACTATGACAGCCCTTATTGTTGGTGTCATTAGGACATCAAAAAATTTGATATTAATAAAAATCATTAAAACAGAGTAAAATATGCAATGGATATTGTAGGGTGAAATGTTTTTACATAAAACTAATATTATACAACCCTCAACAACTATATTTTAGATAATAAAATTACAATTACAATTTAGATTTAAGTTAGTCTTTTCCTCATTCATTGTCTGTTGAGGGTACATTGATGTAGTCCAATGCTGATTGATCCAAGATTATTATAAAAAATAAGGCCCCAACTCGATAACAATGGTTACAAAATATTATTAATGTCAAATAAACAAAATCACTTTATTATTTTAAATTGTGTTGCATTGCATTTTGTACCCACTTTAAATTTAATGGCAGCATATAGTAAAGTAGCTTTTGTTGCACTGTTATTTTAAATTGTAATCTAAAGTAACATTATTTAAATTAAATAAAAATGAAGCTATAAATGACTTTTTTCCTACTATAGATTTTTTTCTAATAACAGAACTTTATTGTAAAATGTTGAGTTTGCAATAATACAACATTATTATTGTAGCTACATGTGTTTATCACAGGTTATGAAGAGGTCAAGGTCTTTTTTGTTTTGTTTTGTATCATATGTTTTGTAGAGCATGATATTTCCTAATTTCCATGATTATATACGGGAAGGCCTACGTCCACAGTGGACTTCTTGTGGCTGAGATGATGATGATGATGATTATTATATAGGTAGATAAATAAATCATTTATTCATATCTTTAGGACAAAGTAAACAGAAGACAATAACCAAATTTGAAGTAGAAATTTAGTGTGTGCCTCAATGATACAGGGGCAGCAGCTCAGTGCATTATTTTCTCGGAGCAAATGTTATTATTATAGTGTTACCAAAATATATTTATAGAAAATGACACCATTATATTATTATTGTTATTCCTAAGGCGACTGTCTGACCAAGGTTTGCAATGTTGTGATGCAATATTACATTCATTATACATTTTATGTACTTTTTTATCATTATTAAACAACAATAAAGACCACATGAATTGGCACAAATTAATGTTGTTTTTCCAAAATTAAGTTAGTTGCAAATATTTAATAGTACTCAAACATTGTCGCAAAAAGCTTTGTTGTAGACACCTGGCTATGAAATATAAGGGGGCTATACAGGTTTGCACAATGTCTAGCAAATTTATTCACATAAAAGAGGGTAGATTTAAAATGTAACAAAAAATATCTCCAGGGTTGCAAGACACTTTCAATTTGTCATATAATATTCAAAGCAATGTAATTCAATACCCACCTTGATATTTGCAGTCCACCACCCACATGCCTCCTTCTCGTTTGACCTCGCGAATACCTCCACCTCCTGGTTCTCCACGAACTCTGTGTGTTTGCCGGTGTCTTTGGGTGGTAAGAACACTTGAGAGAACGGAAACTTAGACTCCGGCTGCCAGCTACAACGCAAAATAAATAAATATAAAATATACCACAAAAGAAATCACAAAAAAATAAACAAAACTACACTCACTCATTTTCAAAGGCTACGAGAACCTCGGTGTCGAGCACGTCGGTGACAATGGCCTAAAAATAAAGAGAATTTCAGAACATTCAGATCCAATAACTTTGTGGGTAATACGCTAGAAATAAATGATTTAACTAGGTCAGATATACGAAAATGCGCAAATAATAAATCCGGTGCGTGCCGACCCGATTCTTATTCCGCAATCGTTGCTAAAAATAAGAAAAGCAGTACAATTACAACACATGGAAAAATCACGCCCTGTCAGACGGACATGGCGTCCATTCCAGCCGCGATGATCTTCCCGGAAAAATATTTTTGTAAGTATATGATAAATCTTGCACCTGATGGTTGGAAACGAATGCGTATTTAATGCACTAATAAATGTACTCTTTGTTGAACAAAACTATAGCATACTTCACAATTTACAAACCTTATAATAAGCACCATTTTCACCGTACACCTCGACCGACAAATCCTCCATTTTGGTTTGAAACTTGATGAAAGCGTATTTGGCGTTTTCGGAACGAGAACGAACGCTAGTAGAAACTACTGGCCAATCATTCGCGAGGATTTTGGCATAGACAAAAATATTTTTTTCATTTAGGACTAGTAGATTAACGTTTTGAATTCAGAATACCTACATAAATCGAGTGAAAATGAGAGCAATCCTATTCGCTTCAGAAAAAATCTCTTTAGCTTTCACTTGCTCAGCTCACACCTCAGGCTCATTATAGAACATTGGAACTTGCTTGCACTTGCATAGCATGAAGCATGATGATCGATAGTAAATGTCTATTGCGAAAAAAAATGTTTTTTTTCACTGAACTGCTATTATGTGGTTTTAATTTTTTCTCTCTTCGCTGAAATCACAACTTTTTGACAATTTCAAGTTATCAAAAGCCTGAGAGCAACTTTGTCTCCCGGCAATTTATTTCAAAGAGTAAAGTAATATTAGGGAGAATTTATTTGTCTATGTCGCCGTCTCCTTGAAACTTTTTCACAGTGTTGCCAACATTTTGCGCTTTTTGTACGTTTCAAATCTTTTTCAAATAAACAATTTTTAACCTTTGCTTTCGCTCATTTTATTTGTATTTATGTTTTTAGACGTTTCTAGCCCTTATTTTGGCAAAATTTGCTCTAATAGAAAAATCTAGCTCTTTTTAGCTCGTTCGACTGCCCTTTTTCAAAAACCAAGGTGGCGGCAGCAGTGCTTTTTCTATAAAATTTTACATTATAAGTTGGCAACCCTGGAAATTTATTTTGTCGCCGTGCCGGACAAAAAAGTCTCCCGGGTGTTGCGTCGCTACGTGCGCGCACTTTCATACTAACCCATAGACTTGATGTAAGAGACAAAATAGTTGCGGAAACAAAGTTGCTCGTGCGTTCCCACGCTTAGATTTTGACAACAGCGACATTGTGGTGCCGGGCGGATGAACAAAAATAAAATTTAAAAAAGCGGCGGCTTTATTTGTAGTATTGTACTTCACATAACGTCTGACGGACCATTCGTTATACTTGACGTTATTTATTAGTTTTAGCCATGGAAGTAATAAGTACTACGTACAAATACTTATTACTTCCATGGTTTTAGCAAATACTATAGAAGACTAATACGCACAGCTCTTGACGTTTCTCATACAATGACTTGGCAACCTCCGTTCACCTCATGCCGCTAGGGGCGCTATAACATTTTGCATACAAAACGCACAAAAGTTTTTAAATCGTTCACCTCATGCCGCCCTCATGCCGTAGGGGCGCTAGTGTCGCGTCTTGCCCGAATTCTTCCGAAGCTGTGCGTATTATTCTTCTGTAGTATTTGGTTTTAGTTATTTATTTTCTTTAAATGTAAATAAATAAAAAATTGATACTTAAATAGGTAGGTACTCAAAATTTGATGTATTCCGTCGGATAGACTTCTTTGGGCGCTAACAAAGAAATATATACTAATAAATATAGCTTTAGTTGCATGGGGTTAAAAACTGCCTTTTACTCACGTCAGATGCGCTTTTGTCTATTGTTCCTTACATTTGACAGCTGTCATTTTCCATAATATTTTGTAAACATCATAATTTTGTTTTATGAATAACTAGCTTTTCTCCGCGGCTTCGCTCGTGTTCATTTTATCGTGTATATTTTAGATCTCGTTTGAAAACAAAACAACGGATAGTGCGACTTGTGGCGCCATCTGTTGGCCGATACAGCGCCTTCTATAGTATTTTTTTCCCCCATTGGAACGACATACTTTCACCGGATAAAAAGTAGTCTATGTTGGGCTCTGTACCCCTGACAATAAATATACAAATTTTCATAATGATCGGCTGCTTAGTCAAGCCGTGAAGGAATAACATACAAACAAACCAACTAACTTTCTTATTTATAATATTAGTAAGGATTCCGCAATATGCTAGTAGAATAGTGGTCGTTATTACAATAGCTGATAACATAACGAATGATTTGTCCACAACGAATCGCATCATTATTAATCAGATGAATTCGCGCGAGGCAAGCGATCGCGCAAATCACGCGATAGCGCTGCGATTTTTGATAACGAACTAACCGCGCGCTGTCTGTCTGCTGTCGCGCGAGTCAAGTGATCGCGCAAGACACGATCATGCTGGGATTTTTGATAACGTCCGAAATAACACGCGCTGTCCTTCTGGTAGGAAGCAGGAGTTGGAGTACAATATTATCTATCGTGTCAGGGACGGAGGTACAGTCAGGTGCACGTCGAGCTTTGCAGTTGCTTTACAGTTGCGTTATACCGGCCGGTATAACGCAAACAAAACCATACACACAGGTGCGGTTATCGCAAGTTCAAGACGCTCTTCTCGTAAGAAATACCGGCCCGTAAAAACGCAGCTGTGTGCAAGGAATCGGAACGCAATATCGCATGCGGGAATACCGGCCGGAAATATCGCACCTGTGGGGGAGGGCTTCAATTCAATCGTACTACCCTCCAGGTTGCAATCATTTTTAACAATTTACAACATATAAAAACAATGAACCAATATGGCGGGGGCGGGTTTATAGAACGTTCGACAGTGCCGCCACCCACGATGAGCTTTGAGTTTTTAACCCCATTTTAGTCCATCCGCCAGGCACTGCCAGTGGCAGCACCTTCCATAGAAGTGCAAATTTCTCCGCAGAGTTGCTACTCTATACCTACACGCGTGTTCCCACGCGTAGAGCGCATTTTCCAAGTTTATGGTTTTCCATTTATTTATCTTTTCATTCTCATTCAATCACAATATCATTCGTTCAACGGCTGATGTCGGCTGTCACTGTCAATGTCAGTTCAGTCAGTAAGTGAGTGAAGTGTCCGTCAGTCAGGTAATAGAGAAAAATTTATTAGTTGATGAAGTCGTGAAAAAGATAAAAATTTGCCACATATTCATAAGAATTTATTAATCAATACCTATAAACTTGTTATATGGTAATTACTTATATTATATACCTTATCTCTTTGTTATATGATCAAGAAATGTAGCTACCGTAAGTTTTATTACAAAGTAAATTCCATGAGTAGTAAGTTTTTAATTTGTTTCAGATGAGTGATAAGATAATATTGGTGACAGGCGGCTCTGGGCTCGTAGGACAAGCCATTAAAACTATTGTAGATCAAGAAAAAGCCTCAGGGACTGAGGCTTTAAAACATGAAACATGGATATTCTGTGGTTCTAAAGATGGGGATATAAGGTAGAAATCTTATAATTAAATTAAATAATTATATCATCCCAGTACAGGGATACGGGTCTTTCATCATTCGAAGGGGATTAAAGCGTAGTCTGCCATGCTGCTTCATTGGAGATTGGCAGAGTTCTAAATTTTCAAAAAATCCAAAACTTTTATCCCGAGGTGGGTAGAATAGGTCGATTTCCTATGACAGAGAGTACATAAAATGTGTAATTAATGTACCAAATAATTAATTAATGTAATTTTTTTTTCTCTTTATTATGGCACAAACATAATATACATAGTATTTGGAAATTATAAAGTAATGAAAAGACAATGAGTGCCAAAAAACAGAAAATTTTACATAGTTATTAAATAGCTTATTGTATAGTATAAGAAAATTTGTTTTTACTTTAAAATTGCTAAAAACATACAAAAGACATGAAATTATGGAAAGGTGAACCAAATAAATAATATATATATAAAAAGTACATATTTTAAATTAAATGATCTGCTATGTAATGAAGACAATATGTATGTATATGCGTGTGCCCACACGCACATATATACATACGCACGATACATTCATACACACACAGATTACTATAATTTTTTTTAAACAAAACCAGTTTTTTTTGTTAATTTTGTTTTTAGACCCTTTTTTGAAATAAATCAATATCTAAAAATTTTTTATTGTATGTAGTTAAGACACAAGAAATGAAACAGTTTAGAGTGTAGTTTTTCGATATAGTGGTGGCACAAACAGGTTTAGCTTACAATTAGGGCGAGCTTTGAGAGTAATTTGGGAGAATCAACAATACTAATAACAATTTTGAAAAGCATAACAATGTCGAACTGTTTCCGCCGATTATACAGACTTAAAAGCATATGATTGGTAGGATCATTAGTGTTATAGAAACGAAAGTTAAGTATTTTTAAGAATTTGATTTGCAATGTCTCAATTCTCTATATATGACATTTGTAACAAGTAATGTTCAATCTTTCACAGAGACAAATCTCAAACGGAGGCATTATTCAATAAACATCAGCCGACACATGTGATACATTTGGCGGCCATGGTCGGTGGTCTCTTCCACAATATGGCACACAACTTAGATTTCTTTGTAAGTTACATAAAATTTATTATCATAGATATTGAAATTTTTGTTCCACTTCTCAATAAAAATTCTGTTATGAGTTTTAAGTTATACATTATATCTTAGATATTGTTACTTAAAATAATTATGTCATGCAGATAAAACTCTTTACAAATACACTCTTTTTTTTTTTTATGCCACAAAGTTTTAATTATAAGAAAAAAAATCTCTTTGAATGCTACTTAATTTCATTATTATTTTTTGTTTTAATAGGGTGGAAGCCCCAATTATCAGCACCATAGTACCAATTATCAGCAGTGATATTGTATAGAGCAGATAAAAAGATGTTATAATTACATTAAGCACTATGTACCATATAACCTTTGTACCATTTTATTTATATTTCTACTTTCCTATTACATGTTTTGGATAACTTTTCTGTTACCTATATTGTAATTGTAACTTTTATTAATACCATTTTAAAAGAGTAAGTGCTAAGTTTGTTGCCAGTTCCTCTTAGTACAAATCTGCCGTCCAAACTGGTAGTAGGAAAAATGATGACGATTCGAAATGCTTGTTATTACAACTAAGGCCTATATGAATAAAGATTTTTCATTTTCATTTGAGGTTGTATTTGTTTACAGAGGGAGAACATGTCAATAAATGATAATATCTTGCATACAAGTTACAAAACTGGAGTGAAGAAAGTAGTTTCTTGTTTATCTACATGCATCTTTCCTGATAAAACAACTTATCCTATCGATGAGACTATGGTATGTTTATAGAATATATTTATTTATTTATTGGAAGACCAACAGCTACAATCTAAAACAGTTTAGAAAAACAGTATAAAAACAGAAAGCCAATTAAAGGTTTTCACGAGTATGAAGCAGAGTATAATCAAAGTGTGAACACTGAGCACAAAAAGAATTAAATATACTTAGTAACACCTCTATATAATAATAAATAAACTACCCGACCACCTACTTAAATATTAATTTAACTACTATCGACAAAAAAATCACGGCTTAAGCACCGCCTGAGCGCTGTGACACCAATTGTAAAAACATCTAAATCAGTCTTCCTGCAAATCGCATTGATATATCTGCTCACCTGCACAACATAAGAGTTCCGCCTATAGTTTGTAGATATATAAGGGACATAAAGCGGCTTGATAGATCTGGTGAATGTGAATGGTACATTAAGAGAAAAATATATTTATGTATAGTCAATATTTTTAACAAACGTTTTAAATGTTTTTTTACTGCATTGCTATTAATTCATTTAATCTATGTAATCATTGCCATTGGTAAATTTTTACTCTATACATGGACTATTGGCTGCGTTGAGTTTGTTAGTGTTGCTATTGATTGATACAATGAATTGGTCGCTGTACGAACAGCGACGAATTCTATCAAACGTGTTGTTTACCCAAAAACTGTCGACGCACGAAGCGACCAATTCTATACAATGACCCATCTCACTCTGTCAATATTAGAAATGTGTAATTTTTTTATTTATTTTCAGGTACATAATGGTCCACCACATTCATCAAATTATGGTTATAGCTATGCGAAAAGAATGATCGACGTACTGAATAGGTAAATTTAGTTTTTATCATATTAGAAAAATATAATGTATATTAGGTGTTGATGACAAGTGACATTATAACAAATCTGTGCGGGTCGGTACCGATCGGTGCAGTAATAATATTTATATGTGTCTTAATGCGATCACTTATAAAGAAGCAGGCACGACCCGCACACATTTGTCTGTACCGTAAACCTGTTTCTTTATGTAAGTACCCTTGTTAGGTTGTCTGACCACCTTGCCGTCCAACGCGTATAAGTTTTCATAAATTATATCGTTTTTTTTCAGAGGCTACCACGAACAACATGGTTGTATGTTCACTTCAGTGATCCCTTGCAATGTTTTCGGTCCAAACGACAACTTTAATTTACAATCCAGTCACGTTATACCCGCCCTTATCAGGAGAATGGACGACGCTATACAGAACGGTAACTTACTACTTTAAAAATGTATATAGTGAACAACCCAATTATCAGCACATAGTACCAATTATCGGCAGTAATATTTTAAATACACACATAATAATAATTAATTTGAGCCTTTATTTGAAAGTCATTTTATTTTTGTTGATATGGATCCCTTTCTTGGATAGGCCTCCTCCAAAAGAAATCAAATATTTTTATTCAAATAGGCATATTACAAGCATTTTCGAATCGTCATATTTTTTCCTACCACCAGTTCAGACGGCAGATTTGTGCTAAGAAGAAGAAGCACACATATAGCAGTAATATTATAATATAATATTGAAATTTGTTTCAGGTGACCCCACATTCTCTGTAATGGGGAGCGGAAAGCCCTTACGTCAATTCGTATATTCGTTAGATCTAGCTAAATTGTTCATATGGGTACTTAGGAATTACGAGAGTGTAGAACCAATTATATTATCAGGTAAGAATTGGGTTTTAATCTATACCAGTCAAAACAAAATACAGGCCATAAATAAAAAAGAAATATTAAAATTAGTGGATTCTTTCCCTTTAAATCAATTTCACATTAGAATTACAGACGCTTAAATCAATCTGTAAACATAACATTACAATGTTTTTTTTTGTGATGCCCCCCAAGTGGAGCTCTGGAGATCTTACTCACCGTAGGAACACAACATGACCGAGACCAATGCTATTTGGCTACGATCTTCTGTAAGGTGGAGGTCCTTCCCCAGACGGGCTGCTCCGATTTACTCTGTGCCCTACCTCTCCTCATATTATGTTATTGTAAACGTTAAATAATAGTTATGATTACTTATGACATATGACATAAATACAGGATAGTGTATATGCAACAAAGGGGGCCTTATTGCTAAAAGCAAACTTAGGGTGAAGAATAAAAACGAATTAAAAATAGTCCATGACTTCAAGTGAATTTATGAAAGTAGCATAGTAAAAAAGTGTTATTTTGTTTATATATATTACAGTGGATGAAGAAGACGAAGTAACTATCAGCGCTGTAGCAGAATCGATAAAGAAAGCTCATAATTACCAAGGGGATATTGTATATGATACGAGCAAAGCCGACGGTCAGTATAAAAAGACTGCATCAAATAAGAAATTGAGGTCTTTATACAAGGAATTCCAATTTACGCCCTTTGAAATCGCCATGAAAGACACAGTAGATTGGTATAAGAAGAATAGAGAACATGCTAGAATGTAAATGTATGACTGAGAATCAACCGAGAATATAGAACACTCATAGCCGATACTGACTGATCAATACGCATACGGGTAGGTCATTTTTCCGGTCAGTACGTGTAATGCTCGGTCATTCCAAGTACTGTTCGGTCAATACCTATAATACCCGGTCATTCTACATACTGGCCCGTAAATAATCATTTTGTCTTGTGTTGAGCGTGCAGTATGTTTAATAACATTGTCTCTATTATAATAATAAAATTTCAGTTTCCAGTTTACACAATCCAATGTATTAAGAGTGATGCATCACTGCACACGATGTTATATTGTTGATACTATTTTAAATTTTCGAAAATAAAAGATTATTATTACTAAATTATAGTTTTCATTATATTATAAATATCAAAGATAACATAAATGCAAATTTATAATATAAAAAAATATTTATTATTAATAAAATATAAAAATCTTAATTATATTATTTCTCGTATATCAACATAATTTCGTTTGTTCAAAACAAAGAATGACAACTCTTCAACGTGGCTGGACGTTCTAGCGAGTGCCTCGCCTTAAGGACGCGTTTCGACGACGCGAAAACTCGCGCGGTGGCCGCGTACTTGTTTTTATTCATAGCAAATTAAAACTTTATTGACTAAGAATTTGTCCAGCCTGACAAAAGAGAGTTTGGAGATAATGAGGGCGCTTCTTTCATACCTATGGTCACCCCATAACTAAGACGCAAACGGTTTTGATCCTGTTTCATTTAATACCTATGCAGTGGGATGCGGTTTCGCGGCGGACGGTCTGCGACTTTTTTTTTTTTTACAAATGACAGATTTAGCTAGCCTCAAAGTAAGTTCGAAAATTGTGTTATGGGATACTAACTCAACGATACTATATGTATTAAATCCGCAAAGTGCGGAGGACCCGCGTCCATTAAAAAAATCTATTAGTTTCATTTGTCACCACTTGAAACTATTTTTTGCCATGCTGTACATTGTGGACTAGTCAATAAAGTTTAATTTGCTCTCATTGAAGACAAGTACGCGGCTGGCGCGCGAAAAATTTCGCGTCGTCAATACGCGTTCTAAATGGTGAGTCCCTGCTCGTCATATGTGACGAAGATCTTCTCGATGGCGGTGACGTACGCCGCCGTCCGGACGTCTAAACTCAGGTTGTGCTTCTTGGCCGCTTCCATCACCGTCTGGAAGTTAGGTTATGTTTTATATCCTGCTGACTAGATCGCCACTCCACGTCCAATTATCGGCACCCTAGTGCCAATTATCAGCAGCAGAGTTTAAGCAGATAAAAATTGTTTTAATTACGAATAATGCTTATCTATATTTATAAATAAATAAAAAAAATAAAAAAACTTGAAAACAATCATTATCTAGCACCAAAGTACTCGTCAAGACAAATCAAACGAGCATAAACGATGCGATTGTGTCGTTTGATTACCGAGGTCTTATGGCCATCTTCCGGCTCCGCGATATCATAATATTGCTTTGTCATCCGACTTACGCAAATAAACAAAATTTAATCTCAATCGGTTGAAGATATCTGCTTTAAAATTGATTTCCAAGATTCCAACTTCACTAACATAATAAAAGCATGGAAAAAAAAAGATATTAAGCATTTCTAGGAACAGACATATTCACTTCAAATGAAAAAATAATAATTTTATGCCACAAAGGTGGCATATTAAAATAGCAAACAATAAATTATTATTTTTTATTTTCATCTGATGCTGATAAGATTTTGGGTCTTTCTTTCACCCTATATTATTTACTAGTTTTTTCCCGCGGCTTCGCTCGCGTTAATTTTATGACATAGATCTCGTTTGACAACAAAACAACACATAGCGCGACTTGTGGCGCAATCTGTGGGCCAATACAGCGCCATCTATAGTAGAAAAATTATTTTCCCATTGGAACGACATATGTTCACGGGATAAAAAGTAGCCTATGTTGGGCTCTGTACCCCTGATAATATGTATAGAAATTTTCATAATGATCGGCTGCTTAGTCAAGCCGTGAAGGAATAACAAACAAACAAACAAACTCACTTTCTCATTTATAATATTAGTAAGGATTACCATTCATATGCATAAAAAATTATATATAAAGCCAACTGAAAGAACATTTTGAATTTTCACTGTTCATTACACTGAAAAATAACAGTATTAATTTAAAATATTTATATTTTAATAGCTGCTGCCCGCAGTGTTACCCGCGTTTAATTTTATGCACAGCAGCGCCATCTATATCAGATTTTTACCATATTCTACGGGAAACGCGTACTTTTCGCGATAAAAAGTTACCTATGTGGCTATGTGTTAATCCAAGGTATAAGTTACCTACATACAAAATATCATAAAAATTAGCCCAGTCATTAGAGCGTTAAGAAGTGACAAACAAACTCACAAATTTTCGCCTTTATAATATTAGTGGGAAGTGGGATGGAAGAGGTTGGTAAAGAAGCGTGTTGGTCACCTGATGGTAAGTGATCGTCGCTGCCCACAAACCCACCATTAACACGAAAACAGAAAAAAGAGAAAGTAGTAGACTAGGATCTGCGCCTTGTCGCAGAAAAATATACCGCCGATTTTCACTTACCAACTAACGTTTCGCCGAATTTTATTTCGCATGATAATCGTTAGTAGTCGAAGTGTAAAGTCCGCGAAACGTTGGTTGATAAGTGAAAATTGGCCAAAGCATTTTCTACGAAAAGGCAGCATACCAGTAGATTATGTAGGTATATCTTACATTGCAAGCGTTTGACATGGAATACTCGAGTCCTGAACTAACGATCTGCTTCTCGCTGGCCCCCGAAATCATCGTCTGGAACAAGTCCGTGGGCTGTATCGTCGCATCAACATTAGCTTTCTTTAATGACTTCTCTACTGAATCTGAAAAGGTAAAAAATATTTTGTTTTTAAATCCGACTATAAATACTTGAATTGGTAGAACAGCTGATCTTCAAAGTGAACAGATTTTCCATCTCATAGCTAAATCTGAAAATAGGTAGCCAGGGCCATAAATATGATTTAAGTTAAATATAACGCAAAATTTCGAGTAAACGAAATACCACATCAATATTATATACATATTGTATAAACATATTGTAATTTGTAATTACAAAGTTTCAACAACAACGCTTACATTATTAGTACGAAAATCTTTATTTTAGTTCTCTCTATACTGTTATTTTTTTAAATGATTGTACAGTGTACAAGCTTTTAATTAGTTTGGGACTAGTTGGCGTTGTGTTCAAGAACATTTATTTTACAGGCCACATACCTAGCAAAGCAGTGTTAGAATCCCTCCAGAACTTAATGCTTAGCTTCCCAAAGCTGACGTGGTTGATGTTCTTGAGGAACTCGAAGTAGGAGACGGTGACGCCGCCCGCGTTGGCGAGCAGGTCTGGCAGCACGAGGATCTTCTTCTCGCGCAGGATCACGTCTGCTGCAGGCGTGGTAGGCCCGTTGGCGCCTTCGCCGATTATCTGGAACGCACCAATTATCAGCACCACAATACAAAATCTCTTTATTACCCCAAACAAAAATTACAATAATTACATTGTGCCAATTATCAGCACCCTAGTGTCAATTATCGGCAGTCGTATTTAAAACAGGTTAAGTAAGCAGATGAATAGATGTTTTAGTTTACGTATAATGCTTAAGTATTTATAAAAAAAGATAACGATATTCAACATTTCTATGTACAGATATATTCACTTAAGTTGTCTAAATTCACTGTATTATATGTAATGTAATAGCATATTCTACCTTGTTTGTCGTCTGCGGTATGACAAAAAAAAATTAAGTGTAACTAACAAGGTGACACATGGAGTATGTAGTCATGCAAAAACATACCTTACAATTGAGTTTGGGCGCATTTTCTACAGTTATAGCCTTCTCCATGGCGGCGACGACCAGAATGTCGCATTTCTCGTAAAACACGTCGTTGCCGCCCATTTCTTTGGCACCCTGGAACCCCTTAGCACTGCCCCTATTCTTCATTTTGTAATTGTGAAGCTCCTAAAAATATATTATTAAGTAAGTATGAGGTCACACGTCTCCGTCGACTGAACATCAATTCAAAAACTTATCACCGTTTCTGATTCCCACAATTTCAGTCTTCTTAATATGTTAATGCAAGGTTTGTGCATAATGTAAGTAATAATTTCATGTGAGTTTCAGTGAGTTTTTTGTCTAATTAGAAAATTGAATAGGTATAATTTTACAATTTAAAACAACATAATCTGACATTGAACATTGATAAAACTAAAATAATGACATTCAAGCAAAATAATAATGAAATAAATAAAATTAATATTAATTATCTAGGTAATTCAATTGAAGAAACTCACATAACTAAATTTTTAGGCCTGGTTATTGATGATAAAATGAAATGGAAATCGCACATTGACCATGTGTGCAAAAAATTAAATCAATATTCTTATGCACTAAACAAACTTCAAAAAGTTGCAAATCGGGAAGCCTTATTAATTGCCTACCATGCACACGTAAACTCCACCTTGCGGTATGGAGTAATATTTTGGGGAAACTCTACCAACAAAGAACTTGCATTTAAGTCCAAAAAAAGATGCATCCGAGCAATATGTAGATTGAGACAAAAAGACTCATGCATACCCTATTTCAAAAAATTTGGCCTACTTGCCTTGTATTTACATCCTCGAATGCGCGTTATTTATCAAAAATAATATGAACAAGTTCACATGTCATGCCCGTGCCCGAAATTCTGACAAGCTGTACTCGATAACATGTAAGACCAAATTGCATAAAGAGAGCTTTTTTGGTAAAGCTCCACATATATTTAATAAACTGCCAAAACAACTCCGGCTAGCAGAAGATACAAAATCTTTTAAAAGACACCTCCATAAGCTTCTTGTCAGTAAGTGTTATTACACACTAGAAGAATATTTTAGTGATAAGTTGGAAAGTCTGACTTTTTGGTAAACAAATAAAATAGTACATCATTTTTTAGTGTAATTATATCAACATTGTAAACCCTAGTGGTAGGACATAGTGCAACTGTTTTTAAAATGTAACACCTATCTCTTATGATGTAACCTATGCTCCACAATAAAGAATTTGAATTTGAATTTGAATTTCTGATATGACTAACCAGAGAATTGATGCCTTCGGGATTGGAGAGACTGCAGTCCACCTCGACTACTCCGATGATTTTGACTCCGGCGTCCTGTAGGTACATCGCTGCGTATGCGCCTACGTTGCCGAAACCCTGGATTATTGCTGTCTTGTTCTGAAAAAGAAAATGGAATGATAACTAATATCCTTAGTGACCAATTAGCCAAACTTGCTAAGGAGGGAAGTCCTTTCAATGCTGCCTTGTCTAATTTTCTTTCTGATTAATTCGTTGTGAGTTACAAGTCAGCTGTAGTTTCTTCCCTGGGACATCATTAAGCACATTGCTTTTTGTCAATCTGAGGTCAGGCAATTAAAAAAGAAGAAAAAGATATTGTTGTGGCAAAACGAACTCTTTATTATACTTTAAAATCTATGTTATATTATAATATGTGTTTTATAAGTTACTAGCTGACCAGTGCCCACTTCGTTGGGCATAATGTTAATAATCCTTTTTTAGTACAGGCGCTCGTAAGAAACGCTTTCATTCGACCGTTTTTTCTCCGATTCACTTTGCAAAACCGACTACCACATAAAAGCCTTTTTATTTTTCGGTTTTTTATATAACCTATGACACTCAGCAATAATGTGGCTTTCTATTGGTGAAAGAATTTTTAAAATCGGTTTAGTAGATCCCGAGATTACCCCTTTCAATTTAACAAACACACAAACTTTACTTCTTTATAATATTAGTATAGATAGTATAGACTAGCTGACCCGGTAAACTTTGTTCCGCCTTAGAGGCACTACCCCTACCCTACCCTTCCCCTACTCTACCCTAACGGGATAAAAAGTATCCTGTCCGGCTCTTGGTTCTAAGCTACAACAATTTTAAGCCAAATGGCTTCAGCCGTTCTTGAGTTATAAATGGTGTAACTAACACGACTTTGTTTTATAATTTATATATGTACATAGATTTACTTGTCATTCACTCTCTTTCGTTTTCTCGTTTTATTTTTTCATTTAAATAATATACCAATTTTTCCTTCAACTAATATTATTTTCTTTCAAAATAATACTATCTACCACCTTAAACCCAGGTTCCAGTCCTATAAGCTCCATCCAATATGGATCATTTATGAAGACATTGATCGTCATGAAGACCCCGCGCCCGGTCGCCTCCACTCTGCCGTGGATCCCCCCGCCATTGATGGGCTTGCCCGTCACACACGCCGCCGCATTCAGGTCTTTGTAACCTGGTGAATGATTTTAGATGTAGATTTTTGAAGTGGTGCTTAATATCGGTTTAAACTCGGAAAGGGAATTAGAAAACCATATAATTTCCCTACCCTTGATAGTCCTTTCAATACTTCCTACTCCGACTATCTTCTTTCTGATTAAATTCGTTGTGAGTTCCAAGACAGCTGTAGTTTTCTTCCCCGGGACGTCAATAAGCATCATTGCTTATTGTCTATCTGAGGTCGCCGTTGTTGATCCTGGCTACACAGGAGACACATCGGTGGGAATGTGTGGTGGGCTTGTCCCGCTACCCTTGATAGTTCTAGTTGTACAAAATATTATTTTCTAGTATTATTGGTGACAGGTGCCGCCCGAGGTAACTGGTCTATTCGCTGATCCCAGCGGGTGGCTGCTGCTCAAAGAACTAGGTAAAGATAGTTTGTTAATACCTAGTCATAAAATGTAGTAGATAGGTAAGACATGGACCAGGAGCAGTAGCAAGATTTTTTCTAATAGTTCTAGTGACGATTCCGTACAAGGATTAAGATACCTACTTCTTGTTATCAGGATAGCAAAGAGAATGATGAATGAATAATTACCTAAAGTTTTGAGGTATGTGTCCACGATCCAGGACATCTCTCTGCCTGAAGTATTGACATCGGGAGCCGGCACGTCTATCCCAGCACCTGTCACAAATCTCCGCATTTCAAATCAATCATATTTATAAGGAAATTTAAACACAATTTCACTAGATGGCGTTGTCTTATACTTCCTACTGTGTATAATGTCTTTCTGATTAAATTCGTTTGTCCCTCGCGACTTTAATAAGCTTCATTGCTTAATGTCAATCTGTAGTCGTAATTGTTGATCCTGGCTATACAGGAGACACAGCGGTGAGAATGTGTGGTGGGTTTGTCCCGTAGATGGCGTTGTATACTTCGCCCAAAAGTAATAACTAAAACTTTCTTTATGATTTTATATCAACCAAACTTTATTAGCTCAAGGACTGGTAAATATTTCTTACCAATATAATGCTTCTTCGCCAGTTCCAGAGTATATCGTCTTGTGATCCTCTGAAGCTCTGCCACGGAGTATTTCTTGGGGTTTATGGACACACCTGAATTTTTTATTACACAAAGAGGCAAATCACGAAATTTTAAAATGAAAATGGTCTTTATTCAAATAGACCTTTACAAGCTAATAGTGCTAATAGTAATAATAATAATAGGCTACGGTGTCCGCTCACCATCAGGCGGACCATAAGCTTGTTTGCCACCTTTGTGGTATAAAAAAAAGCTCTTTCGAATCGTTCAAATTTCTTCGTACCACCAGTTCAGACGGCAGATTGATTTTTATTGATTGCAGAAGAGAGAAGGGGCACATCGGATCAAATGCAAACAAATATTAATCGACTAGTGAAACCCGCGCAACTTCGTTTGCGTGTATTTCTTTATGCACAGTAGCGCCATCTATATCAGACTTTCGATGAAATCCTACCAGAATCGCGTACTTTTCGGGCTATGTGTTAATCCAAGGTATCAGCTACCTAATATCATAAATATTGGTCCAGCCATTTGAGCGTGAAGAAGTAACAAACATACACATAACTTTCGCCTTTATAATAGGTATTATAGTAGGATAAACATTACACTAAAGATATTTTTAAATATTTTACAATCCCACACAAAAGTAAAAGAAACAAAAATTACAAATACTAATTATTAATTATGTGTGAAAATTTTTGTGTTAAAAGTACGAACCTCCCTTAGCGCCCCCAAATGGTATATTGGAGCAGGCGCACTTGTACGTCATCAGGGCCGCGAGAGCCTTCACTTCTTCCAGGTCCACACCGTCAGAAAACCTTATGCCTTAAATTAAAGACGAAATAAAAGAAGTGTAGTGTTAGTTTGGAAATAGTAGGCCAAATTATCGACTATAGTTTTTTTAAAACGATTATGTCCCCTAAAGGGTTAATTTGAGAAAAATAAACCATAGTGAGAATTAAAGAATGATCAGAGCCATCTATTAGCCAACACATGAACTGTTAGCAGCGCGATCTAGAAAAAAAACCGTTTTCTTCGGTCTTCCATTGGAATGAGATAATTTCACGGGATAGAAAGTAACTCATGTCCTCTGTACCCGTGACAGGATTCGAACCAGCAGCCTGGGCATTGCTAGCCATTCGACAGATTAGTTAGAACCAATTGTGCCCGTGACTCCGTCCATATAACCATCGACAATAACTATAAATGATTAATCTTTACCTCCTTTACACGGTAGCCGATGAACGCTGTGTTGTGATCTGTACGCGTGTATTATTTCATACTCCCCTGTTTTTCGTTGCAAGGGAAACTCTATTTGTAACGAGCTGTTACATGATCCCATTACCTAAGAAAAGAATACCTTAATCTATCTAAAACTGCGTTAAACAAAGTCATTAAAAGATTATTACAGGCTGGGCAACGCGCATCGACCCTCGGTGTTGCGTCCATAGGCTGCGGTGAACGCTTACTATCAGGCGGGCTGTATGCTCGTTTGCCACCTTAGTAGTATAAAAAGGTCATAGCAAGTAGCGCATTGCCGGCTACACAGTTAAACACCAACTCCTAACCTCAGTAAGTAAACGCTGCGTCAAACGCATGCCTTGCTACCAAGAGAGTTTAAACCTCGTTTGGATTTACGTCTGAAGATGTATGTATGGTGAAACATGTAGTATGTATGTAGAGGTGAAACACATATCGCGAATACATTCATAAAAAAACATACCTTCAAAATTCCATTTACTCTATTAATTCTCTTCTTATCAGACAAATGGCTGTGTTTTTTCAAGTAATCCAATAATGCGGGCTTCACAACCTTCACGGCATTATGGTAGTAATACTCCACCATGCGATAAAAACTAGGGTTCACATCTGTCGCGATAGTTTCCAAATGTTTTGGAATATCGTAATTCCTAACCGAATATATTGTAGGTCCGATATTTTTCGAAAAATCAAAACATTTCTCATTGCACAAACTCTTATTTATAATGTGTAACGATTTTTTGAACATTATTATTTGAAAACATGCAAAATAATACAAATAAATAAATGTCAATTTGTTATCAATTGTCATATGTTGTCATAGTCGACAGTTTTGATTTTTAAAACATCAAGTATGTAGGTTACATCGAGTACCTATAACCAGTTATGTATAAAAAATTGCAATTTGTTGTGATTAGTGATGGGCAGGAGAACATTTCCGTTCCGAGAACTTTCTTGGAACGAGAACATTCTGAAACATTCCCATTGAACGGAGAATTTAAGAGAATTTACGGAAATTTAAGAGAATCTAAACCAAGTATGTAGACTTTTTAATTTTGACATAAAAATAGATGACTATGCATGTAATTTCAGTAGCTATGAATACCATAGTGAAGATACATGTCAGGTAGGTAGTTATAATGACGTTACATTTGATTTTCTATGTATATAAAATTCAAAGTCCTGTCTGACTGACTGACTTAACTATATATCAATGCACAGCCCAAACCGCTGGGTCTAGAGATTCAAAATTTGGAATGTGGGTTTCTTACAACGTCTAGGGGTGTAAGAAAGAATTTTTCAAAATTCCCACGGGAAAGCGAGATATACGCAAACGAAATTGCAAGGGTTTTACAGATCAGCTGGGACTATTGATTCCAAATTTGGAATGTTGGTTCCTTACAATATCTAGGGGTGTACCAAGAAAGGATTTTTCAAAATTCCCACGGGAAAGCGAGATATACGCAAACGAAGTTGCGAGGGTATATCAACGCACAGCCCAAACCGCTGGGTCCAGAGATTCCAAATTTTCAACGTAGGTACCTTACGACATCTAGGACTCTAGGACTGTACCAAGAAAGGATTTTTTAAAATTCCTATAAGAAAGCGAGAACGCAAATGAAGTTGCAACGGTTTTACTGATCCGCTGGGTCTGTTGATTCCAAATTTGGAATGTAGGTTCCTTACAACATCTAGGGGTGTACTGAGAAATGATTTTTCAAAATTCTCACGGGAAAGCGAGATATACGCAAACGAAATTGCAAGGGTTTTACTCATCCGCTGGGTCTATTGACTCCAAATTTGGAATATAGGTTCCTTACGACATCTAGGGGTGTAACAAGAAAGGATTTTTCCAAATTCCTACGGGAAAGCGAGATATACGCAAACGAATTTGCGAGGGTATATCAACGCACAGCCCAAACCGCTGGGTCTAGAGATCCAAATTTGGAATGAGGTTCCTTACGACATCTGGGGGTGCACCAAGAAAGGATTTTTCAAAATTCCTACGGGAAAGCGGGATATACGCAAATGAACTTGCTTGAAATTGTATTTCTCGCGGACCCAATGGATCAGTAAAACCATTGCAACTTCATTTGCGTTCTCGCTTTCTTATAGGAATTTTAAAAAATCCTTTCTTGGTACAGTCCTAGAGTCCTAGATGTCGTAAGGTACCTACGTTAAAAATTTGGAATCTCTGGACCCAGCGGTTTGGGCTGTGCGTTGATATACCCTCGCAACTTCGTTTGCGTATATCTCGCTTTCCCGTGGGAATTTTGAAAAATCCTTTCTTGGTACACCCCTAGATATTGTAAGGAACCAACATTCCAAATTTGGAATCAATAGTCCCAGCGGATCAGTAAAACCCTTGCAATTTCGTTTGCGTATATCTCGCTTTCCCGTGGGAATTTTGAAAAATTCTTTCTTACACCCCTTGACGTTGTAAGGAACCTACATTCCAAATTTTGAATCTCTAGACCCAGCGGTTTGGGCTGTGCGTTGATATATCGTTAAGTCAGTCAGTCAGACAGGACTTTGAATTTTATATACATAGAAAATCAAATGTAACGTCATTATAACTACCTACCTGACATGTATCTTCACTATGGTATTCATAGCTACTGAAATTACATGCATAGTCATCTATTTTTATGTCAAAATTAAAAAGTCTACATACTTGGTTTAGATTCTCTTAAATTTCCGTAAATTCTCTCCTTTCCGAGAACGTTTCCTCAATGTTTCCACTAAGAGAACATTTCCGGAAATCGCCCATCACTAGTTGTGATAGTACAAAAATCACATTATTCAATTTTTCCTCATTTATTCTGACAAAGAAATCGTTTGTTAAAAATAAATAAATAAATATAAATAAATATAAAGGGACAATTCATACAGATTGAGCTAGCCCCAAAACTTGTGTTATGGGATACTCAACGATATACAATATTAAAACAAATACATATTATTATATAGATAAACATCCAAGACCCGAGGTCAATCAGAAAAAGTTCGTTTTTCATCATGACCCGACCGGGGATCGAACCCGGGACCTCCTGGGTGGCGGTCTGGCGTGGTAACCATTACGCCACGGAGGTCGTAAAAAAAAACAATAAATTACTTCAGTTGTAAAAAAAATCTGTTGTAAAAAGTTTAAAAGTTACTTCTGCAATCAAAGTTCAAGTGCTTACGGGTAAAAAGCAGAGAAACTATAACATAACATTCAGTCTAAGTTTTATACACTTCTGTCATATCAACCCATAATCATCCCACTGCAGGGGGTCTCCCTTCAATAGGGTTGTTTCCAGGGTCAAAATAAATACATACATTATATTTAGTCCGTATAGATTATAAAAAAATATTGGACACTTATTTTTTCTTTTTTCGATTAAACAAAAAATAACAAAGATATGAGGCATACAAATTTAGGAGTGGGGGCCTTTGACGTCACCCCGTGCGAATTAATGCCACACGGCGTGACGTCACACGTAACTTTAATATTATTGTCATTTTTGGTCTAATTTACAAAGGAAAAAATGAGTTATTTTTGAATAATCTAAAAGTCGGAATAATTACATTTTTTACGGCAACTAGCCTATTGAAGGGAATTAGAGCGTACTCTGCCACGCTGCTCCAATGCGGATTGACAGACATTATCTGTATTATCTGTATACATAAATAAAACTAAGCCATTTTTATATACATCTCAAAATTCTTATTTAATATAAATAAATAACAATACATTATTTATCAAGTCTGCATATAGGGTTGGTTTGCACCATCTGTAGGTCCACTTTAGGTCCCACTAAGTCCCTGATGTTATTGAGCCCATATTTGATCATGGTCGGTCTCTCAAGAGATAGACCCCAAGCTATAACATTTACATCTTCGGGTAAACCCATGGGCAGCAGCATTTCTGGTCTGAAAACACCCGAGTTTCCAATTTCTATCCACTTCCCAAGTCCTGAAAAACAAAGATAAAATAGTAAATACATAAAGGTGAATACATATTTTTATTTTACTTTTCTTATCAAGTGAGGTTATAGTTTCTGTGAGTCATATGAGTTACTGATATGATATCCAACATTGCCAATCAAGTCTCTAAATAAATAATAAAAAAAAAATTATACCAGAAAAAGGTTTTTATAAAAAAGGCTATTTACTACCTACTTAATCCTATCAGTGAATTTTTTGATAAAAAATGCACAATATCTATCCTTTACTAATATTATAAATGAGAAAGTGAGTTTGTTTGTTCGTTTGTTTGTTTATTTGTTATTCCTTCACGGCTTGACGAAGCAGCCAATCATTATGAAAATTTGCATACATATTGTTAGGGGTACAGGGCCCAACATTGGCTACTTTTTATCCCGTGAAAGTATGTCATTCCAATGAGAAAATAATTTTTCTACTATAGAGGGCGCTGTATCGGCCAACAGATGGCGTTTTGTTGTCAAACGAGATCTATGTCATAAAATTAACGCGGGGAAAAGTTAGTACTACACATATAATACTGACTAATGGATGTACGCACTGATTCGACAGACCTGAAACTTGGACGGTGTGTTCTTTGTAAGACTATGAAATTCCCACGGGAAAGCGTGAAACACGTAATACGTATAGAAAGTAAATACCAGTATGATGAGCGAAGATCTCCATACTGGGCTCCGTGTATGGGTTGTAGGCAGGTTTGAATTGCAACTTGTCGAAGCCGAGGCGCTTGAAGAAGGCGTCCAGCACGCTGATCAGGTCGGCGAGCCCGAGCCCGCGCTCGGCGATCACGCCTTCCACCTGGTGGAACTCCGCCAGGTGCGTGGCGTCCAGGGTCTCGTTGCGGAACACCTGGAGATATCATCCAAATTTCGACTTCAAATACTACTTTTTTTAAATTCAAATAGTTCTATTACAAGTTCTTTCGAATCTACATTGACCTCTTTGTATGGAAGACCTCAAGATAAAATTATTGAAACTCCGTGATGGATGGAAAAGCACCGAAGACACGCGGCGATTTAGACTTGTCTGGACAAGGTCATCTACGTGATTAAAAAACGCCGTGTGTCTAATCATTATCGTTACTTACACATACTCTGTGTTATTTTTCTATGGCCTGAAGGTATTGTGTCCCACTGCTGGACTATTCCTATAAATAATTACATACCTTATCAATACTGAAGTATTTCTGCGGTGTGAACTCCTTCTGCTGCGCGAGCCGGTACAGCATCCGCGCGCTCACGGCCGTGGTGTGCGTGCGGAGTAGGTTCTTTTGAGCCTCTTCAATTTTCCATGTATATTTGTAACCCTAGAAAGAAAAGGAAGGCCAAAAATGAAACAGCCTGACATTAGACCACATTCAAGGTACACATAATCTCAGTTATTGTTACAACGAAAGGAACACACTGATGTCTTATGTGAGTGTGAAACATCCAATGGCAATTAAGAGCGAAAGCGTTAAAAATACGCAGTGTGCGTATTTTAAATGCGCAGTGGACTCGCGTTTTCGGCGGCAGACCCTCTACGCGCGTTGGCGTCGCGTGCTACATTGAGCTCTTTGTTAGACCTCACGATGAAATTATTGCAACTCCGCCATGAATACATGACGATCTCCGAAGCGTAATGGTTACAACGCCAGACCACCACCCAGAAGATCCCAGG
The DNA here is from genome assembly GCA_905163395.2 of Endotricha flammealis. Lineage (NCBI taxonomy): Eukaryota > Metazoa > Arthropoda > Insecta > Lepidoptera > Pyralidae > Endotricha > Endotricha flammealis. The sequence continues at coordinate 16,414,097 of LR990860.1, forward strand.
TCGGGTCATGATGAAAAACGAATTTCACTTATTGGCCTCGGCTCTTGGATGTTTATCTATATTAAGTACTAGCGAAACCCGCGCAACTTCGTTTGCGTGTATCCCGCTTTCCCGTGGGAATTTTTAAATTTTTCTCTCCGTAAGAACCATCCTCGTACTTCAAGGAATATTCTAAAAAAAAAATCAGCCAAATCGGTCAAGCCGTTTTCATGTTATGTCGTGACAACGGAAAACGGGTTTCATTTTTATATATATAGATAGATAGATTTGTTATAAAATATAGTATCATTGAGTTAGTAACCCGTAACACAAGTTTTGAACTTTCTTTGGGGCTAGCTCAATCTGAGTAAAAAAAAATAATTAAACCTGACGAGAACACGCGGCAAAATACGCCGTGAGCTATTGGTCTTATATGACTAAACTTGTATAATAATGAAAAGAAAACGAACCTGAGATCCATAACCACCCTCGCTATGAACCTTCTTCACTTTTTCAAGGTAATCCATAGGAAATTCTGTTGTAGCAGCCGGCGAGGACATGAAGAATGTGTCATGTGCATCCCTAGCTGGATGCTGTTGAGGTTGGAACAGCGCATCGAAGTTCCAGAACGAACTCTCAACATACATGTTCGTAGGCATCTCTGTGAATCCCATCTCTAAGAAGATTTCTCGGAATTCAGAGCGTACTTTTAAGAGCGGATGTAGGTTACCGCATTCGGGTGGTTGTCCTGGATGATAACATTAGACAGTTAATTATCAAACTGAGGAGCTCGAGCTTCTCAGTCCTTTGGAGGGCCCAGAGAGGAATAGATCACTTTTATTTTGGAAAATTAAGATATTATATAAAATGACAAATATTTTGTGAATGGCTGCATACACAAGATTGCGATTTTGCTTGTAACATACTGTAGTTGATTTACGTTTATCTCTCACTATTTTTAACTTAGAAACATGTAATAATTTATTGATATACATTTTCAATTAACTTCACCTAATCCAACAATAAATATTTTTCATCTATCTCTACTTAGAAAATATTGTTATCTGTTTTGTATGCAAATAAATAAATAAGTTGGTCACAGTTTATACAGGGACGGCAACACGCGAGTGATACCCCCAGTATTGCATGCGTCCAGGGGCCCGATTCTACTAACACAAATGCACCAATGTACTCTCAATGGTGTCTCAATCGTGTCTCATAAGAATGCCGATAGTGTATTAGTGGAATAGTTTTTGACATTTGTTATGGACTTAAACAATAAGTTTAACATTATGTTATTGGTTAAGTCCATAAAAAATGTCAAAAACTATTCCACTAATACACTATCGGCATTCTTTTGAGACACCATTGAGAGTCAATTGGTGCATTTGTGTTAGTAGAATCGGGCCCCAGACTGATTGCCATCAGGCGGGTCGTATGCTTATTTGCCACCTTAGTGGTATAAAAAAAACAGTGTCAAGATAAAATAAAACCTACCCAATGCATCAAAGTTGTAAGGCTTGAACTGCAATGTCTTCCATGACCCAGTCAACAACATATCACTTGTCAAATCTGTTTCTAATTTCTTAATAGTTGTAGCAAACTTTGGGCCTTTTGTGAGCACGAAACTCTTTACCGTTACTTCTTGGAGTAATTTCCGTTTCTTGTAATCGGTCCGTACATTGTCTGCTAAGTTGTCTATTCCCTTTTTTATTTCGTTTAAATTCTCCTGAACTATGTCTGTGATGTTATCGACTTTCCGTTTTACGAGAGCTCCACCACCAGACTTATCTATGAATATCCATCCTGATGACATCGCTTTGCTGAAACCCACTTTCGCATTTGGTACTGTCTGGAAATAATTTAAAATCATCATTAGGATATCAAATCAAATCGATAATAAGATTTGCACAATCTTAAATTATAAATCTAGATATCAGTGTACTTCTTTCTCATTGCTAATTAGAAAGCTACACCCGTTTTCCATTAATTAAATCTTATAAAATTCTCATAGCCAGTTTGTGCCTTGCAACCTTTTTTGTTCACGGGAACAAATCACTTCAGGAATGGTCTCGCTCAAGGTGATTTTTGGGATAAAAACTACAATAGAAATCATGAGTGTTCATACATAATAATATAAGAAGTGCGAAAGTAAGTCGGTCTGTCTGTAGTCAGGTCATAGAGACACCTCAGGCATCCAGTAGTTATTGTAAAATTCTGTCAAACCTTCATAATCTCCGCCTGTGGTATTCCAGCTTCTGGTACACTCCTATATAATACAGCTTCGTGGCTCCCATTATCAGCTACCAGTTGCCCCTCGTCTGTCAACTCCCATCTCGTACTCTTAGCAGCCTCAGACACTACCATCTCAAGTGCCTCCAAACTTTTTACAGCACCAACAATTTTCTGATGATCCTCTTTAAACTCACTAGCTAACTTTAAAGTATCTACTTTATCGCTATTATCGAGGTAATGCAAAATTTTCTCATTTAACTCCATTTTTACTAATTTTTGTTTTTATTATCGGCTTTTAGGTTATAAAAATCTTGACGGATCGACTTCGACTGACGTGAGTGACGCTGACGTGACGGGACAATGTGACAATGACATTAGAAAGAAATTTAGACACACGTCAACAAAAAGATTAAATGATTTTTTAACAAATCTTTATTTATTTTAATTTAATTAGAGAAAAGCTCATCACTTCGTTGATTTATCAATATTTTTATTTTCGGTACAAAGTACACAAAATTGGTATGTACAAAAATAGTTACAACAGTACTATTTCAAATAAATGAACTTAAATTTAATCTGTCTGACTAGTTTGATATCTGTGGTTTGTTATCTAGCAACAACAACTGTCAACTATTCATTCGTTCAATCAATTTGTGATTCAATTTGAAGGCTACGGACGCGCGCGTGAATTAATTTTTGAATCAATTTTAAAAAATACAGAAGGAAACGTAAGTATTTTTTATAATAATATAAGAACTATTTTCATTTTGTCGTACGTTTTATTAGCACATAACATTTTTCTGTGCCACAACCTTCGGCACTAACTAAATAATATTGCCCAGGAAAATATTTCTGTCCTATATGATTCCTCAAAGCAGGATACGTCCAATTTTAGGAATAAAAATATTATTTTACGCTTATGTAATTCAGGGTGCGAATTTTCAGTTACACAAAAATCTTTTTAGTTATCTACCCTACCTAATATTCAATGTTATTTCGGTATCTTTCGTTTTATGTCATCATAATCTCGAATTTTCTACAAATTAAAACAACCATGGGTCCGAGAGTCGCCTCTTTAAGTTCTGTCTATAGATTTTTTTATCAGTACATAAGCATAATTGATTACTAAATTTAAAGAAATATTATGAAATGTTGTATCAGTTGAAAATACTAACCACAGAACAGTAGCTTACCGGTAATAATAGTATTAGTAGATGATTAGTAGGTTATCGCTTATCAGCTGTTATCCCTGTCCTTGATATAATTTCAATGTTATTAATATTTATTACAGTATGAGTGTTCTTTTCGATACAGTATAAATCTTTATAATTAAACAATAAGTACTATTGTTTCCAAATGGTCAATATGGTCATAGCTATAAGATTACCATACTGAATGAAAAGCTACTATCATGCATGTCGAACGCAATATTTTTTAATGAGTATCGGTGAATATGTAGATATATCGATCGATGATGTAGGTACCTACCTACCTAGTGATACCAACTCAATTTCGTTTGCGTGTATCCCGCTTTCCCGTGGGAATTTCGTAAAAACGGATGCCTGCCTACGTCATACAAGGAGCAAACCCCCTAAGTTTCAGGCCTTTAAGTATGGGCAGTATGGATTACGTTTAGCATTGTTTTACTGACGATGTCGTTTTGTATACGGACGAATTATCACAGTAACATTATGTATTGTAATCATTGTCATGGCGTGATAAAAAGCTAAATGACTTTTAGATGAGTAACTAATAAGTTGAATTAATCTCTTGCTTGACCCCAAACCCAGTGTAATATTTATTCGTTTTAAATAACCATCATTACCTATCGCATATTACACATAATCATCCCACTGCAGGGATTTTGGTCTCCATTAAATCGAGCGGATTAGACCGTACTCTGCCACGCTGCTCAAATGCGGATTGACAGAGGCCAGTGTTTATAAGTCGCTTGGATTGGAGGCCACCGACTTGTCTTAACGACTGTCATCCACCGACAACAGCCGGGACGACGGACGACAGAGTTCGAAATAACGAAACCATGAACACGTCTTGCCAGTGTCGGATTTCGTTAGGGTCGACGTTGCTTCGAGCTAAATACAAACATAAGTTCGATTTTCTCCCATTCTTTTATGACGTCACCTGTTTATACAGGATAAATTATCATTCATTCAAATTAGACCTTGAGGTACATAAATTTTGTTTGTTGATACAATACAATCCTGTTGGTACGGTCATGACGTCAGTAACATAAAATATGTTGTTCACTACATAGAACATGCTTGTTTAAAAGACTTGAGTAGGTAATCTTTACATAATATAAAATTAAGTCGCGCTGTCTGTCCTTATGTATATGCTTAAATCTTTAAAACTACGCAACGGATTATAATGCGGTTTTTTAAATAGATAGAGCGATTTGAGAGGAAGCTTTATATGTGTAATACATTCAGAAATTCCCACGGGAAAGCGGGATACACGCAAACGAAGATGCGACAAAAATAAAAAGTTTTTAAAATGACAACATATTTTTGCCGCTAATGCTGTAGCAGGTACAGTGATTTTGTGGACGATACCGACCTCCTCGAAGGTTTTTTACTTACTTTTCATTTACGTCACTATTGTTAGTGAAAAAAGTCATTACTAGAAATTAGTAAACTCAATTTGATAATAAATTCATATATTCATTATCTAGTGGATTTAATAGTTGAATTATCAATTAATATCTTTACATAGAATAAAATAAAGTCTCTCTATCTGTCTGTCTGTCCCTCCCTATGTACGCTTATATCTTTAAACCACGCAACGGATTTTAATGCGGTTTTTAGGGTTCCGTAATAAACTACAAGGAACCCTGTTTCGCCATGTCCGTCTGTCTGTCCGCGGTCTAGCGCCTAGACGCTTAATGCTAGAAAGCTGTATTTGGTATGTATACCCATATTAACAATGCTAACAAAGTGCTGGAACAATATTTTAAAAAATATTTTTTTTTGGGGTGCCTCTACATGTAAGGTGGAAATGATTTTTTTTCCGCCCCTACCATGTTGTGGGGTGTCGTTAGATAGGTCTCTTCAAAACATTGAGGGAGAGGTAAGATCATTTTTCGATACAATGATCCGTTTCGGAATTATTTACATTTATCGTGTCAATTTTCGTTTTGCACGGTGGTCGATCTCCGAAAGTCTTGTTTAGAAATTTGAAAAAAAAATCATGGTAGTAGTCCATATGGAGAACTTTCAATGAAAACTATAACGGTTAAGTAGGCTCTACAAGTTACCGAGTAAAAGCCGACGAACTTGTAAAATAAAATTTCTTTGATGAAAACTTACAAAATGTGATATTGGACTCTACTGAAGGCAAGCAAAGCACAGCAAATACGGAACCCTACATTGTGCCGCCGCGACCCTGCCACTATTAAGGTGGAGAAGGTAGCAGACAGTCAGGTTATTAGTCGGTATGCCCATCATTAACTACAGAGGAGAGCCCGACAGAACTCGTCGCTTCCCCAAGCAGCGGGACATGCATGCATTTTCCTGACTACTTATAAACAAACAAAAAAGACTTTCGAAAGAGAAAAATATAGCTGAGACTTTGTGTAATTAATTAAATTAACTCCCTTTAACAATTAAATGCCTACTTTTCAATATCAGATGACGTCGGAGAGACTTGACCTGGTGATCTTCGGAGCCACGGGCTTCACGGGCAAGCACGCAGTGCTGGAGCTCGCCCGCGGTGGCAAACACTACGATGGACTCACATGGGGGGTCGCTGGGCGATCTAAGCAGAAGCTGGAGACCTTTATGGCAGAAGCCTCAAAGACTACTGGTAAGACTCTCGATTATTTATAGCAGAACCCGCGCAACTTCGTTTTCGTGTATCCCGCTTTCCCGTGGGAATTTCGAAAAATATTATTCATAAAAACCTTCCCCTTGAATCACTCTAACTAATTTAAAAAAAACTGCATCAAAATCTGTTGCGTAGTTTTAAAGATTTAAGCATATATAAGAACAGACGGAGAGACTTAATTTTATGTAAAGATTGTAAATGCGAAAGTGTTTGTTTGTCGTTTCACGTCGAAATTAACGCGCGGCTTGACATTTTTTGGGGATAGGCTAAGGTCTGGAGATTGACATAGGCTACTTTTTATCCCGGTAACACATCTTATTCCCACGGGAAAAAATAATCTTTTGTTCCATTTATCAAAATACAATATTTTAATAAATAAAATTATACACAATTCACACAGCGCCCCCTATCCTAAAGTAAGCTAGGCTTAACCTGAATATGTTAGCCAGATAACGGATATATTATTGTAAACCCTGTTGTTCTTAACTTGACCAATGTAGTAAACAATCTTAGCAGGTCTTTTTAACGAAAATGGGCAAATAAAATTATCATTTACACCCAAATAATAATAATATACTTAGTTAGAAATTTACATTGCATTTAACACAACACTCTTATTATTCTGGCGATTTATCGATTTTACACATGGATAATTGAATAAAAAGATACGCCAAGATTGTTTACTACATTGGTCAAGTTAAGAAAAACAGGTTATATATAGATACGTAGAGCGCTGGTTCGATTCTCGCACGGGGCGTATAATAAATAAATAATTATAATAATATATAAATAAATATATAGGGGACAAATCACACAGATCGAGCTAGCCCCAAAGTAAGTTCGAAACTTGTGTTATGAGATACTAACCCAAAGATACTATATTTTATAACAAATAAATATATAGATAAACATCCAAGACCCGAGGCCAATCAGAAAAAGTTCGTTTTTCATCATGACCTGACCGGGATTCGAACCCGGGACCTCCTGGGTCAGGCGTGGTAACCATTACGCCACGGAGGTCGTCTAATGTGCTTATGTGTTGGCATTGTTTGTCTCAAGTCTCAAATGTTTTAAAAAAATGTAATTTTAAGTATATATTTACAATATTCCACTCATGTTGATTTAAACGTGAAATATTCAGTAATTGCATGTTCAGTTTCAGAGTGTGGAAAACTCATCTTAGGCTAAAAATACCGATGATTGAACGACTTTGATTACTTTATGACGCACGTGACTGTTCTAGTGTTACTAACTGACCAACAGAGATGGAAAATATCTATATGTAGTACCCATAGATCGTATATCGTATACATGGTAGTACCTGTATTATTTTATGCTCAAGTTTGTTCTTAAACCCCGTTTCTTTTGACTTGACCAATGTAGTAAACAATCTTAGCGTGTCTTTTTATTCAAATATCCATGTGTAAAATCGATAAATGGCCAGAATAATTAAGAGTGTTGTGTTAAATGCCATTTCTAACTATATTATTATTATTTGGGTGTGAATGATAATTTTAATTGTTTATTTTCGTTAAAAAGACATGCTAAGATTGTTTACTACATTGGTCAAGTTAAAAGAAACATGGTTTAGTTTATCTCGTTTGCACGTCGCTCGTCGTCAACCTATCCCCTAGGTCTCTGACATGGGTGTACTGGTTATCCGCACACACCTTTTTTGATACTTTTTCTATAGTCTAATTTTGACTCGATAAATGATGAACTGTCTTTCAAGAATATCAGAAAGTTTATTGCTATTAAACTATACTATCTAAAATGATAAATGATAAACTGGACTACTAAATCCTTACTAATATTATAAATGAGAAAGTGAGTTTGTTTGTTTGTTATTCCTTCACGGCTTGACTAAGCAGCCGATCATTATGAAAATTTCCATACATATTGTTAGGGGTACAGAGCCCAACATAGGCTACTTTTTATCCCGTAAAAGTATGTCATTCCAATGGGAAAATATTTTTTCTACTATAGAGTGCGCTGTATCGGCCAACAGATGGCGCACGCTATGTTTTGTTGTCAAACGAGATCTATACAGTCATAAAATTAACGCGAGCGAAGACGCGGGGAAAAGCTAGTTGATAATAATTGATGTGTGAGCACACGTCGCGTCGCTGGCTGCTAAACGTGAACTGTTCGATTTCTGTCGTGTCCGTGTAAACTGACTGTAGCATAGCAAACTGTACTTGACTGGCCCGTACACCAGCCCGCTTCAGGTATCTCATCGTTGACCCATTTAGCTGGTGGCACGTTTAGCCGCCTGTCTCGGCTGTTGTCTTCACCTTGGAAACGCTGGCCTCTGAAAATCCGCATTGGAGCAACCTGGCAGCACGCTCTAATCCCTTCGATTGAAGGACCCGGTATCTCCGCAGGGGAATGATTACGAGTTAATGATGAAGTCCATATTTAAATTAGCACTTATGACCTTATGTAAACAGATTCATATGCTTTCAAATATGTAGGTGTAGAGTACCTACACGTCTCATACATAATAACAAATTCTCATCACAGTAATAATTCCAAAATATGTTAACAGTTTTTTTTTTGATAAATTTTCAAGGTAAACACGCTTATTATAATACCCGCGATTAGTAATAGCTATATGCGTTCACTCAACAATATTTGGAGATCCCATATAGAGATTGTGACGTCAGAGCCGCGTAAACACAGAGATTTTAATGAATGTAGAATCTCTGTTAGTAATCAGGAATTGAGGAGCTCGATTTTGTCCATGGCCTCGTGCGTGTCAAAGTGGAACGATCACGCTTGCGTTAAGCAACAACAACCTAGTCAATACTTGGATGGGCTTAAAATAATCTCGGCCTCCTCCGTGCTTCGGAGTTCTTCTTATTGCTATAACCATAAAGACTTTATATACTTAAGAATATCTATATGATTCACACAATATTATGTTACCACAAAAAAGTATGACAAACTAATTGAAACACGATCGTTGCATCATCTGGAAACTTGTGCGAAGTACAGAATAATAACTAGGAACGGAATTATAATTTACTGCGCCGTGTTCTGATCACCATAATAAGCTGTAAACATCCGGCGCGCGCTGGCATAATCTTACCCAGGTTTAGATGTGGGCTGAGGGCATGGCATGGCCCTGTTACGAAACTTCAACAGCGTCAACACACGCATCGCACGACTTCTGTGTGGCTCAAAAAAACTCGTCAGCTATTTAGGTACCGTTAGAAATCGACTATTTTAAAAATCAAGTTTCGATCTCAAGCTCTTTCACTTAAAGAATTTATAATTTCTATGAGCATGAAATACCGTGGGGATTTTGTTAGAGCAATTCTTATTCAGCCTAAAATGTCAGGATAGTAGGGTTTTAGCGGCCTACTTTCCCATGAGAATTAAAAAAAATCATATACCATCCCTCGTTTTGAATGGAATCTCTAAACAAAATTTTTATTTTCTAATAAACTATGTTTTTCACTTGTATGTACCTATACCTATCGCAATAACATTTTCAAATGTCAATCTTGAAATATTGGAACTATTATTAACTTAAGTTGATATAATGATACGTTTTCCACAACTGATTTATAAATTGCGGTGTCTCATGCATTGGATACCAGTTCGAGCGGAGCCGACAAAAAAAGCGGTACTACACACTTAGTAGTTATACGAATACAGACATAGAAAAACTTGTATTGCGCTCACGAAACACAGTTATCCACGCGTTTCCTCGTGTTGCCTATTTAAAATTTACATTTTAACCATACTTACATGGTATGGTAAACCTTACATTCGGAGTTGCGTTATTCGGTGATCAGGCTATTCTTGGAACAAAAACCGTATCAATCTCATCTCAAAGTTATGCACTATCTCGCTCAATTCCTATTTAGTGTGAGTGAGACAGAGTTTGAGATTGACATGAGATTTTAACTGTTTTTGTTACGACTTCACGAAAATAAGGCAGGTATTTACTAATAGTTTTTTTATACCACTAAGGTGGTAAACAAGCGTACGGCCCGCCTGATGGTAAGCATCACCGTAGCCTATAGACGCTTGCAATACCGGGGGTATCACTCACGCGTTGCCAACCCTCCCAACCACTCCCCCAAGTGGAGCTCTGGAGACCTTACTCGCCGTAGGAACACAACATGGCCGAGACCAATGTTATTTGGCTACGATCTAGTTCTCTTACGTGGCTTCGTCAACATGGTCTAGACTGCATTGCTTGGACCTAGTACAGTCAAGAAATGAAATAAGTAATAAGGAACTCAGAACTAGAGTGGCAGGGCATTTATTAAATGGATTCGAATCAAATTGCTCCTGTACTGCGCAATTACAGAGTTTCCTTCCCCGGACTTAAGGTTGTATATGTAGCATGAACTCCCCGACCCCTGTCGAGGTTCTCCCTGATGGTTCCAGCATGGGGTTCTTCAAAAACGGCATGAAGAGGTACTTACAAGGTCGACAGCGCGATAGTAATACTACTGGTATTGCAAACGTCCATAAATTACAGTGACTGTTTACAATCAGGCGGTGTTTGTTTGCCACCGTATTTGTATAAAAAACATACAATATACATGTGTAACTTGCAGACTAGTATTTGCAACTAGCCCTGCCCACGGTGTTAATTTTATGCACAGCTGCGTCATATATATCAGATTTTTGACCAATTCCTACGGGAATCGCGATCGCGTACCCTATGTGTTAATCCAAGGTATCGGCTAACTACACACCAAATATCATAAACTAGCTTTTGCCCGCGGCTTCGCTCGCGTTAATTTTATAACATAGCATAGGTCTCGTTTAACAACCAAACAACACATAGCGCGACTTGTGGCGCCATCTGTTGGCCGATACAGTGCCCTCTATAGTAGAAAAATTATTTTCCCATTGGAACGACATACTTTCACGGGATAAAAAGTAGTCTTTATTGGGCTCTGTACCCCTAACAATATGTATGCAAATTTTCATAATGATCTGCTGCTTATAAGTGAAGGAATAACAAACAAACAAACAAACAAACTCACTTTCTCATTTATAATATTAGTAAGGATATTGGCCCAGCCATTTGAGCATGAAGAAGTAACAAGCATACATACAAACTTTTTCGCTTGTAATATTAGTGGGATTACTAACAGTTTAATTATTTACACAAATGAACACATAACATTATGTAATGTGTACAGCAGGACTGTAAATATTATTCACGTTTTGTAAATGTTGTGTGGGGATTTATTAGAATTTTTCATTTTATGACATGCCGATGGTGCGTTAGTAGTGGTCTTTTAGCATCAGAGGGCGCGGGTTCGATTCCAGCTCGGGGTAAACACATATGTGATGTATTTGTATTTATTCTCGAGTTTGGGTGTTTTCTAAGTATTAAAAGTATATTTGCTATGTATAAGCCGTGGTCTGGTAACAATAACACAAGCAGATAAAGTCTTATCTTACTTTGGGACTAGCTGTATAAATTGTGTAGATTCTATTATTTATTTATTTATTTATTTGTTGACTAGCTTTTTCCCCGCGGCATCGCTCGCGGTTAATTTTATGACATTGATCTCGTTTGACAACAAAACAACCGATAGTGCGACTTGTGGCGCCATCTGTTGGATGATATCACAATTGCATCGCCATCTATAGTAGAAACAATATTTTTCCATTGGAATGACATAATAAAAAGTAGCGTATGTTGGGCTCTGTACCCCTAACAATATGTATACAAATTTTCATAATGATATAGGCTACTTCTACTTCTCATTTATAATATTAGTATGATTATACTCTTTTAGTCAATTGTGTAGAATTTACTATCAATTTTCTTAATTAATTAATTTTGTTGTTTGCACTGTTTTCAGGCAAAGATCTATCAAAAATAAAGTTGATAGTAGCAGATGTGTCAGATGAGAAGTCATTGAAGGATATGTGCGCCGAGACGAAATTGGTGGTCAACTGCGCCGGACCTTACCGTCTGTATGGAGAGCCTGTTGTCAGAGCTGCTATCGATGCCAAGACACATTACGTTGATGTCAGTGGAGAACCACAGGTACGGTTATAGACTATTTAGGATTCGAGATCGCCGCTTTGTCAACGAAGGTCGTCAAGATGGCGATCTCGGATCCTCACCGTACCACGTTGCCTTTATAAAGTGTACTTTTTTGCTAAAAAGTGTTCATTTGTAATACTCGACATTGGCGAAATTGTCTATGTGTCGCTTAAGACACGACAGAAGCCATTAATTAAGATAAACTAACTAGAAACTAGACTATTTAGTTTTTACTAGCGTGCATCGTTCTATGTGTGTGCGTGTTTATGCACAGCGCCATCTATATCAGAATGTTGACCAAATCCTACGGGAGTCGCGTACTTTTCGGGATAAAAAGTACCCTATGTTTTAATCCAAGGTATCAGCTAACCTACATACCAAATATCATAAAAATTGGTCCAGCCATTTGACAGTGAAGGAGTAACAAACATACACATAACCTTCGCCTTTATAATATAGTAGGATTGATCAACAGTGAATATGTGTACTCTTGATTATAGTAGAAAAATTATTTTCCCATTGGAACGACATACTTTCACGGGATATAAAGTAGTTATGCTATGTTGGGCTCTGTACCCACAATATGTATGCAAATTTACATAATGATCGGCCGCTTAGTCAAGCCGTGAAGGAATAACAAAGAAACTCTTTATTGCACCAAAAAATTGCAAAAAAAAAAAAATTTGAGAAGGCAATAGGCGGCCTTATTGCTATGCAATTTCCTCCATTGTTACGTTGTGAATTATATTCACACGTAATTTTATAATTATAACGTAAATATTAACATTCTACCGGCGGGTGGATTAGAACGTAATCAAATAATGTATCATCGTATTAAAATATCCATATAAGGTCAAATAATTGGGTAAAACGATAATGCCTAATATGGTCATCTAGTTGGTGGACCTTATTTCTTAGCATTAAGGCTCATATTTGTTTGGTCCTAAATAATAATCTATATATATAAAAATGAAACCCGTTTTCCGTTGTCACGACATAACATGAAAACGGCTTGACCGATTTGGCTGATTTTTTTTTAGAATATTCCTTGAAGTACGAGGATGGTTCTTACGGAGAGAAAAATTTAAAAATTCCCACGGGAAAGCGGGATACACGCAAACGAAGTTGCGCGGGTTTCGCTAGTTTATAAATAATTTGTTTGGTGCAACCTAAATGTAAAGGAACGTTGCTATTGAAGATAGGTTTACCCATAGTTGTTTTTTTAGTCCTAATTATCCTATTCCAGTTCATCGAGACAATGCAGCTTCGATACGACGAGGCGGCCCGAGATGCCGGAGTCTACATCATCAGCGCGTGTGGCTTCGACAGCATCCCCAATGATATGGGGGTGATCTTCCTGCAAGAGGCATATTCTAATACTACTGGTAAATACAATGCTTTTCATTGTCCTAACATTTCCATGGTAAAGACTCTGTGCTTGAGTGACTAGCAGTTATCTCGGGCTTCTCCGTGCTTCGGCACGTCAAGCCGTCGGGATCGGCTGTTGTCAATAAATGACAGTAGTTAAGCCAAATCAGGAGGCTTGTAAACAATGGCCTCTGCCAATTAGCATTGGAGCAGCGTGGCAGAGTGCGCTCTGATCCCCTTCAACAGAAAGGAGACGCGTATCCCTGTAGTGGGCTGATTGATGATAATGGGTTGACCATTGACGAATTGAAGAAGTGCTGAAGAAAAATATAAATATAGGCAGGATAATTTTGTATTTTTTGTTTTTTTATTAAAATAAAAAATAAATATATAGTGACAATTCATACAGATTGAGCTAGCCCCAAAGTAAGTTCGAAACTTGTGTTATGGGATACTAACTCAACGATATTATATTTTTATAACAAATACATATATAGACAAACATCCAAGACCCGAGGCCAATCAGAAAAAGTTCGTTTTTCATCATGACCCGACCGGGGATCGAACCCGGGACCTCCTGGGTGGCAGTCTGGCGTGGTAACCATTACGCCACGGAGGTCGTCGGGGTTTGTCACAATATTTTAATATTTCGAACATGCTGAAAAAAAAATATTTTTTGTACTTGTGATGTGATGTCCCAGGTGTTCTCCACTCCGTGGAATCGTACCTGCACAGCTACGTGGCCGAAGAGTTCGCCCACCACAAGGGCGGCGTCATCAACTACGGCACGTGGGAGTCCCTTGTTCGGGGGTGAGCACTTCACACGATTACTCAAATCTGAAGAAGTCCTAATGTCTTTCTGTTTAAATTCGTTGTGAGTTCCAAGACTATTGACCCTGGGTTTACAGCGGTGGGCTTGTCCCGAATTACTTAAATGTATTCATTCTGTCAGCAAGTTGACGCGTTGGTACTGAACCTACCTTCTCCACTAGAGGGCGCGGACTTTCTCACGGGGATAACATATGATCTCGTCTAAAAACAAAAATAGGAAACATTACATTTTTGTACAACAATATGATTTTCTTGAAGCCTCAATTCAAGAAAATCATATTAGGTTTCTTTAGGTGACCCGCATTCATTGATTTCGAGTGTATATGGTTGCAGCAACAGCTAAATATTTGACGTGTAAAAGTATTTCTTGTAAATCTACTTGCAAAATAAATAAGTAAATAATTGTTTATTTGACTTGCAGCGTGCAGCATTACTCCGAGCTGGGGCCGCTGCGCAAGCAGATGTTCCCTAACAGATTGCCCACATTCGACCCCAAGCTCAAATCAAGGTAAACTTATAACCCTCCTAATATCCTTACTAATATTATAAATTCGAAAGTTTGCATTTACGGATGTTTGTCACTCTTTCACACAAAAACTGGTGATGATTGGCGATGTCCAGGGGCATGCTGCACCAGAGAGACGGGCGCTGGTGCGTGCCCTTCCTGGGCGCCGACGGCTCCATCGTCTACCGCACACAGAGGGCGCTGTACGACAAGGGCGAGAGGCCGGTGCAGTTCAAGGTATGGCTCAAATTAATCTAACTCTATATGCTATCAATATGTCGGAAACAAAAGCATAATGGCCTTTCTGCTCTCTTCACTCTCTCCAAGGTGACTCGCATCACAAAAAACACACAAATCCAATTCGGACTTCTCGCCTTCCTCAGAGTACAAAATCGGAACGCTGGGAAAAATATATAAATATTATATGTGATGGATGACTTTCGTGTTTATCTCGAGTCTATCTATGAAATTATGAACGAATGCTGTAATTTTACTTCAATTTTTTTTAAATGACTAAATGTTAATTCACTCCTTGATTACTGCGAGTCTAGTTTATTTTTAAATTGTAACATTTTCTGTTTAAAAAAATCCTGTATTAAATTTTACTTACTGATATCTATCTAGGGACCAGGTAGGAATTTTACAGATAAAGAGGATATAATGATTTTCATTAAGAAAGAAAAGAATAAGTATCAGAAATAACATTAACTAAATTGTACCAAAAAAAAAGTCCATTACAATATTGAATATGTATTTTGCAGCCATACGTCCAGCTGTACGGCTTGGCGTCGACGCTGCTCATCGCGATGGCCGGCCTCGTCATCTTCCTGATGGCCAAGACCAAGTTCACGCGCCAGCTGCTGTTGGACTACCCTCGGATCTTCTCAGGTGGATGATGACGATGTTCATTTATAACTATTTTGACACATCATCTTAAGACTAACATTTTTGCCTGTTTTCACCAATAATTCCTAAAATTTAAAAGTTTCCTAACTGCTTTCTCTGATTCAATCCTTGTTTTTGGTATGTGTATGACATTTAAATAAAACTAGCTTTTTAATTTTATGACATAGATTAGACGTTTGACAACAAAACAGCCCATAGCGCGATTTGTGGCGCCATCTGTTGGCCGATAGCCCATCCCTTACAGCGCACTCTATAGCAGAAACAATATTTTCCCATTGGAATAACATACTTTCCTGGGATAAAAAGTAGCCTATGTTGGGCTCTGTATTCCTGACAATATGTATAAATTTTTTCAAAATCATCAAGCCGTGAAGGAATACAAACAAACAAACTCACTTTCTCCTTTATGATATGGTCAGGCGGCTACGTGACCAAGGAGAACCCTAGCGAAGAAGTGACGAACAACTCTTTCTTCTCGTTCACGCTGTCGGGGCGTGGCTGGGCCAAGGCCGAAGACGTCAATGCGGGGCCGCCCAACAAGGACATCACTGCTAAGGTCATTATTTCTACTATTCTTTTTTACATAATGTGTGGTCGTGGTTGCTATAATGCAGTAAGCAAAAGTGGGGGTGGAGATAAAAAAGATAAAAAAGGCGCAAGTTAACAAGTAACTACCCACTCCGTATCTCCATGATCTCCTTTGTACATATAAGGTAGGTTTACTTGAGAAAAATTGTATCATTGTTACTGTAGTGATTTTGCTCCTCAAGCTTTGTAGGAGAATTTTATCAGTAGAGGGGTTCTTGCAGAGAAACGAAGTAAATAATAGGGTATCGTTAGATAAGTCTCATCAAAACATTGAATAATGTACAGGTGTCCGGGCGCAACCCCGGCTACGGCGCCACCGTCGTGGCCTTGCTGCACTCCGGCATCAGCATCCTTCGCGAACAGCAGCAGATGCCGCACACGTACGACATTTCTTCCTTTCTCTCTTCAGATGCTACCTATTTCACTCAACATAGTGAATGTGTGAAATAATAATTAAATTTAAAAAAACACCAAAAAGATCAAAATTACAAATAAATAAATTTATAGGGACAAATCACACAGATTGAGCCCCAAAGTAAGTTCGAAACTTGTGTTATGGGATACTAACTCAACTTTATATTTTATAACAAATACATAATAGATAAACATCCAAGACCCGAGGCTAATTAGAAAATTAATTTTTCATCATGACCCTTACGGGATTCGAACCCGGGACCTGGGTGGTGGTCTGGCGTAGTAACCATTACGCCACGGAGGTCGTCAAATAAACAAATAAAAGTGGTCTAAAGAACTAAGAATAAATAAAGATAGAGAAAATATTTTGATGGTTATATATAAGAATCGTTATGTGATTGTACAGTCAAGTCAAGAGCATGTCAACCTTTACATAACGGACTTTGTACCATTCTTAAATTCTATGTCATAAGAGCCAAATTTGTACTGCAAGTGTAAAGCTCAACTTGCACTTGACTGTACTATAATATGAATATTATTGATAAATAAACGTTCGAGTAAATTTCAATGTAATATTTTGACGACCTCCGTGGCGTAATGGTTACCACGCCAGACCGCCACCCAGGAGGTCCCGGGTTCGATCCCCGGTCGGGTCATGATGAAAAACGTATTTTTCTAGCCTCGGGTCTTGGATGTTTATCTATATACTAGCGAAACCCGCGCAACTTCGTTTGCGTGTATCCCGCTTTCCCGTGGGAATTTTTAAATTTTTCTCTCCGTAAGAACCATCCTCGTACTTCAAGGAATATTCTAAAAAAAAAATCAGCCAAATCGGTCAAGCCGTTTTCATGTTATGTCGTGACAACGGAAAACGGGTTTCATTTTTATATATATAGATGTATTTGTTATAAAATATAATATCGTTGAGTTAGTATCCCTTATCACAAGTTTCGAACTTACTTTGGGGCTAGCTCAATCTATATGAATTGTCCCTATATATTTATTTTGAAAGCTTGAGTCATATGAGGCACTGCTCTCTTTTATTGGCTGGAAATTTTGGAGAATTTACAGATTTTAATATGAAATCTATTACAGGAAGGGAGTAATGACAACTGGGGTGGCCTTCCGTAACACGACCCTCATCAAACGCCTCAACGAGAATAATCTTAAGTTTGAAGTGATTGAAGACAAGTAATTAATAGCAAATAACTACTTCATATTAAGGCTCGAGTACGCACAATTAAATGCCTAGTGGGTGGGACACTTCATTTTTTAATTGCACGTTTTTTTTAAATATTTTCTGTCATTGTAATTGTATCTTATTAGTATCATTTATAACCTTTCTTTGCAGTCGGGTAAAAAGAGCAAGTGCTAAATTTTTTGCCAGTTCTTAGCACAAATCTGCCGTCTGATGGTAGGAAAAAATTGTGACGATTGGAAAGAGCCTATATTATGCCTATTTGAATAAACTTTGACTTTTCTTTTGGGTTTTAAAAGTACTCGCGACTTTCTAATTTATATATTTTAAAGATCTATTAGAATAACTTTAAATAATATAATAACAAAATCGCGTCTTAATTCTTTAAAAATCCAAAGATAAATGAAGTGTCCCACGACTCGGCATGTATCATTGTTTTTCTTGATATGGATGTTTTATATGTATAATATTTATGAAATATATGTAAATGTATGTTTATCTATCAAGTACCCATTTACTTTTGGGACTAGAACGTTGTGTCATCCAATTGCTATATTAAGTCTGGCAATCGAATCGTGTCACTCGAAAACAGCGGCAAATTCAAAAAAACCTTGAGATGGTAACCCTTTATTTAAAAATGACTAATGAAAAATCTTAAATTGGCAACCCTCTGAAAACAAGTTGAATTATTGATACTTGAAATTTTCTTATAAATGATGTAAAGAAAAAGAACTCTAGGAGTCTAAATCAATTATCATGGCTTCCGCATTGATCAAAGAACGTAGAATTTCTATTACAATCTTACTTTGCTTTACATTGCTGCTCCCACGATTCATTGGCCAGACTAAAGCATAATTAATAATATATAAATAAAAATATATAATATATAAATAAATAAAAAATATTGTAAATGTCTTGATAGGTGCAAGTATGCAAACTTGAGATTATTCTTATGGCAATGTTGCATATTAAAATTGATTTGAATAAAAAGTGCTCTTGCTTAACTTACTAGAATTATTATTAGATCACTAGTGGACCGTCCCGTGACACATTTTTTTTAGTTTTTAGTAAGAATTCCTAATTTAAAAAATATATATAAATAGAATGGCTTCCCAACGGTGACAGAATTAGTTTCCTAGCTTATTCAATGCAAACAAACAAAATCTTTCCTCTTTATAATATTAGTAATAGATATATTATATTTACTTAGGTGGCCTACTTTCAATCACGTGGCCCACCAGCTTGTTTGCTTGCGGTATGATATAAAAAATCAAGTCTTAAAGCAGTACTTAGCCTAGGCAAAGATCTCATTAATATTCTTATTGATATACAGTGAGTTGCAGAAGTATATTTTAAAGTAAATGACAGTCTAATTATAGAAGATAAAAGATTGAGACTCAATGTGTCATTATATTTATAATATACAGGGTGTTACTTTGCATTCTTTCCAAATTCACAGAGCTAATAGTAGGGAACATTACCTATTATTTTAGATAAACTAGAGACTCCCATAATTAAAGCTAACTAAGTTTTTAGTAAACTTGGTTTTGTGGTACAATAAGGAATAAACCATTTTTTTTTTAAAGTTCAACAGGCGCAATAGGAATAAACCATGTGGGCGTGGTTTGAGGCGAAACACACACACGGCACCGCGCACCGCCGCTGAGGGCGGTGCCGTGTGTTAAGCGCCTTATTATTGATTTCAGACACAATTTCTGATTTTCCTTCCTACTTTACGTGCTTAAGATCGACAAAAATACCTAATTATTATTTCAATTCATTAATATCATTACGTTGTTCTCCATTTCTTTGCAAATTAATAAATTAGGTAGGTATTTGGGCAGAGTCGCGTTAGTCTTAGTTAAAAAGCTGAAATCATCTTATTTAGTGTATTTAAGTACAATTAATTGGTTATTTACAAGTTTCTACTTACCAAATTTACGTGCTGCGAAGTAATTGCTCAAAATGTCCTCCGTTCTCATGAAGGCACAGTCTAGCACGGCGAAGCGAATTTCGCTTTAGTTTTCGCAACACATAAACGTTTTCTTTGACTGTTTCGAACGCTGATTCAATCCTTTCACGTAACACATTTACACTGTCTATCTCCTCTTGTATACTAAACGTTTCACTTCACTCCAAAAATAATAGTCCATCGGAGTTAGGTCCGGAGAGCGTGGTGGCCATGCTACTGGACCCCCACGTCCAATCCACCGTTCACCAAACGTATTGTTCAAGTGTTCACGCACTTGGCGTCCATAATGTGGAGGAGCACCATCCTGCTGGTAATACAGATTTTGCTGTAAGCCGAGGGGTACGTCATCAAGCATCTCGTCTAAGACGTGATGCAGCAACTCCATGTACGTTAAGCTGGTGAGATGGCCTTGAATGAAATAAGGGCCCAGTAGATACCCGTCGATTATGCCAGCCCACACGTTGAGACTAAAACGGTGTTGAAACGAGTGTCGCTTAGTTTTTCGTGGATTGTGATCACGATGAGTCCACCAGTGCTCGTTATGAATATTAAAAATTCCAACTCTCGTGAACATGCTTTCGTCAGTCCATAAGACGTTGGCATGTCGGTTGTCCAGTAGCCAGCGACAAAATGTACTCCGTGAGGCGTTATCTTGAGGGAGCAGATCTTGGACTTTCCGAAAGTGAAACGGACGTTGGTGTTCATTTTTTAAGAGTTTCCACACAGTCTTGTGGCTCACACCAAAGTGGCGGCCTGCTTCCCGGGTACTGGCACGGGGCTCTCTGACGAAGTACTCGAGAATTGACTCTTGCATTTCGACAGAGAGTCCTACGCTGCCTCGAGCTTGAGCGTGGATAGGTACGTCAAACTGGCGATGGTCTCTAAGCCTCTGCGTGGCAGCAAGCATCACCTGACGGGTCGGCCTCGGTCGGTTGGGAAACATTTCTACAAACATTAATACGGCTTGTCGCAAACTGTTACCACTTATTGCGTACAAGCGCACCATTTCCACTAATTCATTATTTGAAAAAGCTTCAGTCATTTTTACGCGGCACTCAACCACACGGAGCGAGCAAGCGAGAATAGCGAGATCAATGAATAACCGTGCGGCTTGTAAATCGATGCGCGTTCGACTGAGGCAGGCAAACGCCGCCGCTTACGCGGCCGCCGCGGCCGTCGTCCGTCAGCGCGGGCGGCGCTTTTGATGGGAGAGAGAGACAAGGGATAAAGAGCGCGGCTCTCTTGCAGTTGTGATTTAGTGATGTGCATGCGTTATGATAATTAGTGGTGTGCCTAACAGATTGTCGATAAAATAAAATAGTCAAAATTAAAAAACAAAATTTTACGTCATGATTTATTTATTTATTTGTGTTCAGTATCAGTAATATAGTTACCTATGTAAATTTGGCAAGAATGCAAAGTAACACCGTGTATATATGCAACTCGTTCAGATTTTTAAACGGGTTATTATGTGCCTCAGTAGTAACTGTAAAGTGCCTCAAAACTTTAATATATTTTATATTAATAATATCATATTTTTATGCTAGGCTCAATTTTAATCTCTGGCTTTAATAGAGTTGCGCTGACAGCGCGCTGACCGTCGGCGCTGACCATGAGATATAACATAGGTATTAAGTCAATGGCGCTAACAGCCGAAAACTTATGAACTAGAAAGCACTTTTGAATAACGTGTAGTTATTACCGCCATTCATACATTTTGCTGTAAGCGCCAAGTCAGCGCGACTCTAAAACCAGCCTTAAAACTTTGATTAGATAGTCAAACTTTTAAGTCTGGATTGGGAATTTCGTTTTAACCACCACTGTGGTGCAATTATGCTTACAAATTTATGATGTCGTTTTGATGTCAACTTGACATTACAGACTATTTCGTATTGCTCTCCGAAATATGCGATAGGGTTCAAGCATAGCCCTGGCATACGCGCTATCCTATGTTTATGGGTTCAAGCAGTGGAGACAAGTGGAATGAGGGATCAAAATGATAATCAACTTGACTTCAACCACTTCAACTTAAACGCGTATTACACCACTTTTTGATATAAAACAGTATCACGTAAATGTCGAAAATGAGATACAGAATTGATATATCATTTAAAAAACATGTCAACTCGGGATCAACATCATATTGACATCAAAACGATATCATCTTTTGTAAGCATAATTGCACCACAGTAAAGTAGTTAAAACGAAATTCCCATTGCTACTAGCTTTACACGATATGTGTAACGTGTATGATTATAAGTAGGTAGGTAGGTACTTTATATTTTTTTCTACTCAAGTATGTCTATATTTCAATTAAGTTTATTAGTAACTAATAAGTGCTTACATAGACAAGCTACTATGGTCTTGTTTGTTTCCAAAAAAGTTAGTTACCTACATATAAAGTAGCTCGTCTAACTTTTTATTACTGCATTTATACTAAAATATGATTGTTGTTACCTTAAAACGTTTTCTATTTAATAAATTATATGAATTCCGTTTTAAAACTGTCTTTTACTTATATTGATCAGCCCGGTGGTACATACCTTAGACACCAACGGGGCAAACATTTTATGTGATGCGTTTGTTCTCGAGTTTGGGTGTTTCTTTTGATATTATAAGGGCCAAAGTTTGTGTGTATGTTTGTTAATGGCTGGGCCAATATTTTTGATATTTGGTATGTAGGTAGCTGATACCTTGGATTAACACATAGGGTACTTTTTATACCGAAAAGTACGCGATTCTATTCTCTTAGGATTTGGTCTTATTTATTTTATTAGATGGCTTCTCATACCTTGGCGGCATTGAACTAATATTACTCTCGTTTTGTGCTGTATAAAGCGCGCCCTGCGACTGGACGGCTCCTCGAGGCTCCTGGGGTAGCTCGATCGCCTATTACTTATTCTATGGTGGTTGATGGTACATACACAACATGAGGCGCTTGCGGTAGGTAGTAGGTACATACATGGTATGGTAGTAGTGACATCTATCCCAAGAACATTTTACTACTGTCTAAATATTAAAGCAGCAGTTTGCTGTAAAATGAAATAGTTTCTAATACTTCGTATAGATGTCGCTACTAAGTGCTTTTTAAACTTTTATTTTCCAACAATAGATGGCGTTTCAATGCACATTATTTTTGCTTGGTTAAAAATAACTAGGTGAACTATAAATTTTTATTGGTCTAGTCTCTAAAGACTATTTAGTTTACGCGTATCGGTTTTGATATCCAAAAATTATATATTTGATAACCAAAAATTTATGCTTTTCGCAATTTTACCTTTATCTGCTTTGTACCGAATTTCAAGATTGTTTTTTTCCACAGCTCCTAGGGACTGTGGTAGACCCTGAATATTTGATATAAATTTCAGCTTGATACCTCCATGAGTTCCAGAGAAAAAGGTCTTGACAGACGACAGACGGACAACAAAGTGATCTTATAAGGGTTCCGTTTTTTCCTCAGGTACGGAACTTACGTACGAGGTACGGAACCCTAAGGCCTCAACTGACTTTCTTTCGCCATTTCTTTTACTAGTGGCCATTTTGCTTTTTGTTTCCGAAATTGTAGTTCGTAGAGTAGATTTATTTAAAAGGGAGAGTGCCTAGTCCCTGAATAAATGATTTTATCTTTATGATTTTTCTCCTCCTTTGGTCGGGTCATGATGAAAAACGATTTTTTTCTGATTGGCCTGGGTCTTCAATGTTTATCTAATGTACTTACTTATTTGTTATAAAATATAGTATCGTTGAGTTAGTATTCCATGACACAAGTCTTGAACTTTGGGGCTGGTCTGTGTGATTTATCCCTATATATCTGTGCCTCTAGTGTAAAGGGGTTAAACTCAAAAATCATAATTTTACAGGGCGGAAAAAAAGGATTTAAATCTGATTTTGTCGGTTACTGTTTTAAATATATTATAATCTTAAACTGATTACGACTAGAACTATAAATAAACTAGAAATTGAACTCAATATTAGGCTGTAGTTTAATAATGCTGCTGAGATATAAGCCTGCAAAAATTATTTTCACCACTGTTCACCGCGGAGAGCACTGTGAATAGGGGTTAAAATAGACTTTAACTTGCTAAAATGATTACAAAGCTTTACGTGAATTTGTGTAAAGGGGTCGATTTTCTAACTAGAACTACGTTTTTAATAAATTATTTGTGTTTATAGATTGTAAATAGCTCAAGAAATAAATGAAATGCTTTAAGAAAATTAAGTAAGTAGTTATATTTTAAGAAAATTATACATTATTATTATTTTCTGATTATTTTAAGGTGGGACGCCTGCAGGGCACAGGCGGGTGTTCAAGTCGCTATTTGGACTTATTACACTGTTCCCGTGTGGATACGGTTGTTACTGTGGCCCCGATGACCTCCCCCCAGAAAACCTTAAACTTCTACAGAACTCCGTCGGCCAGTGTCCAGGTCGCACAGTTTTCCTTCTTCGATCCTATCGGCTTCAAAAGTCTCCCACCTGAGCCTGCTGTAGTGTATGCACTCAGCCAGGAAGTGCTGGCTGGTCTCTGGTTCACCGCATTCAAGACAAGTGAAGTCTATGCTGTTGTCTATTAGGGACATACGTCGGTTAAGTCTGCAGTGGCCTGTGATGATTCCCATGACTATGCCCAGTCTTTCCCGGCTTAGTGATAGTAGTGACCGGGTTCTTTTGTGATTCTTTCCTTTTACAAACAATTTTGCTTGTCTGCAGCTATTACTCTCAGCCCATGCGTCCTGTGCCTCGCGTCTCATAAGGTCGTTTATCACTCCCTTAGTGACGGTGGCTGATATCGGAAGCTGAGGCTCTGGTCCTATAGGTCTCGAGCTGGCACCTTCTCTTGCAAGCTCGTCCGCTCTTTCATTCCCTGATGTGCCTTGATGGCCTGGAACCCATGCTACAGTGACCGTCATTACCTCGACTAGTTTATTGAGAACATATTTGCACTCCTTGACCAGCCCTGATACGGTCTCTACCTTGGCCAGTGCTCTAATTGCCGCTTGGCTGTCTGAATAGATAATGGTGCTTTGCGTCTCTATCCCGGAGTCGGTCAGTACCATTTCTGCGCATTCTTTTATACCTAGAACCTCCTCTTGGAAAACGCTGGCATACGTACCCAATGCTAGAACCACATCTTTAGCTAGATTACTGGGTATGTGTATCCTTGCTCTAGCTAATCCTGTGCTTCTCATTCTGGATCCATCTGTGTAACAGATGAGCTGGGAACCCGATGTCTCAATTTCCCAGTCTGATCTTTTACCTATGTGTAGTATACTTCTTGTTGAAGATCGTTTGTTTCTTGATTAGGTCGTTATTTGTCATAAGTAATGACATGTCTCTCCCTAATGCGTCTTCTATCGCAGCATGACCTTGGTCCGTACTCCGTGCCTTCCATTCTTTACAGGCAGTGATCCTGTACCATTGCTCTGCTGCTCTTCTTTTGACCTCAGTGTGTACCGGATTTAGTCTTAGGGCCATATCCAGCGCCATCGTCGGTGTGGATGTCATGGCACCCGTGGTCATTAGATTAGCAGCCATTTTTACTTTCCTCAGCTCACGTAGGTTCGATGAAATGTTGGCTCTATGCCACCATACAATCGCTCCATACAAGAACTACTCTGGGGGTGTTAGAAACGATAGCAGAATGCCTGTGAATTTGTTCGTGTCGTGTTGAGTCCTGGGTAACAGAGTAGGTGTATAATATTCATAGAGCAAGAGAAAGAACTTGAAAAACGCTTAAGTATGTGTTTAGTGAGTATTAGACTCTATAAAATTATAAATTCCACACAAATCTTATAAAACTGGTTGTATGGTAATTTAAGAAATTTTTAGGGTTAGATGATACGTTCACAAAGTTTACGGAAACATTAATATTTTTCTTTAAATTACCACACCTCTCACTACCACCAGTAGTATTATAAAATGAATTCGATTTGTGTGGAATTATAGGGTGACCCGAATTCATAGAAGACTGTTCAAAAATTTATCAGGTAGTGTCTGTGTAACAATAAAAAAAACAATTATAGAGATATACCCCGTTTAGATACTAAAAACAAATCAAGATTAGAAAAAACCAATTTTGTGTAAAAGGGTTAAACTAGTTACTCTCGTAATTTTGCAGTCCAGGCGCGAAACGAACACACACAACCTCTCTCTCTCCGAGTACTCGAACCGACTGGCTGACCGGCCGCTCGCCGAGGCGCGTATGCGCTATGCGCCGCCGTTTCTCAATTACCTCACCCCTGCGCCTCTTATTTAGTATCACCGTTTTGCACAAAAAAAATCTCACTTAATTCTACTTTGTCCTAAATAAATAGAAAAAGAAATTTTAAACTTTTGTGAATAAAGAGCAAAGTAAACTTAATACTAAAATGTCAGGTAAAATTGTCTTAGGAATAACGATTAAAATTATTATTAATCTTTTTACATGTAATGGAGTTTGAAATAATTAAAGAAATAAAGCGATTTGTAAGTAAAATTTTATCACTTTATACGAATTTTCACACTTATTTTAAATTGTGAAAAACGGTTAAAATGTAACTTTCACCGTTTTTACAAAAAGATTCGTTTGTGTAAAATAATCAAAGTATACTTTTATTTCTTTACACAAACTCTCATGTATAATGTGGTTTGTTAATTAAGATCTAATTATAGTGTAACCGTTTTTCACAATTTTAATTTTAAGAAATGTCTTTGCTTTATTAACTAAAATGGAGTTTAACCGTTTTTAACAAAATGATTGTCAAATTTTGCAGACATTGATCACTTTGCACAGCTCCTAAAATGGAAACTTATGGTCGTATCTGAGTGTCAAACGTAACGATATAGCTTCGTAAAAGACATAGAGTGGTTAAAAAATGTAAAAATTGGATAAACTCGAGTTTAACCCCTTTACACTAGAGGCACAGATATATTTAAACTTATTTATTTATAAATATTTTATTAAATAATCAGTAGTCGAATATTATAAATATCGTCGTCTTTCGTGTCGGGGACGATATTAGTCAATAAAACTTCAGATTGAAAATAGATATAATTAATTTATTGATAATGTTATAGGTATTGGCTTAATTATAATAATGTACACACAAACCTAACACACATTATATACATTTATCTAAAGCTTGGACTACACAACGACTCCGGTTCGATTAAAAAACCATGAATTTTTCAAATAAAATAAAATAATGTCTTTTTGGTCATTTTGATTTCAACCAAAAATTATTGTTTTATTTAGATATCTTTTTTCACATTGTTGTGTTTATGTTTTTTTTTATTGTTCAACCGTTACATTTTCATAGCATAGACCACGGACGAGAGGGGACTCTTCTAATACATATAAACAGAAAGGTTCACAAACCATGTTATTATTACCATGTAATAGTTGTATGTAAATTTTTATTGATTTTTAATTTTGAAGATGTTAAATCTCATTGTAGGCACAAACACTCACAAATTTTTCTATACATATTGTATTGTGAAAAGCTTTTTTCCAAATATATTACTTTTTACAACAATGATAATTCATTCGAACCGGAACCGAATCGCAACGTATTGGATTAAGCGTCGTGTAACCCTACTCTTACCCCACTGTACATAGATTACACGCTGTAGCGTAGGTACCTATTCAATAAATTAGAAAATGAGCTTTGGTCTAAAAAAATAATTACAAAAATAAACATTTACATCTAAAATTGTTATGTAAAAATGCCGTTATGAAAAACAAAAATCTAAATTAATTAATAACTGAGATGTAAGTAGGTAATGTTAATTAAACATTTAAAAAATATCGACATTTACGGACACTTCATAAAAATACAAAGGGTTTTTACAAGAAGGAATGTTATTATACATGATAAATTGTTATTTAGTAACAAATCACATTAATAATGTCCATTTGCTTAATTTTTTTTTACGTTTTAGATCATAAAGCCTTAACAATTTTTACAAATGATTATCTTGACACAATCCTTTTATCTATACATATAAAACATCGCTTTTCGCGTCTTTCTGTCTATTTATCTAATTCTTAAACAACATAATGGATATTTCTACCATTATTCACGGAAGGATTTTGTACAAAGATTTTCTAAATTCTTATGGAATTTTGCGGGCAATACCGCGAATATCACCCTCTCTCTATCTATAGGCTGATTTTAGAGTCGCACTGACCGCACCCTGAGCATCGATCGTAGATCGATCGATGACGATGGTGCTCTTAATTATAAGGTTATTTTAAAAACGCTTCCTAAAAGTTCATACGTTTTCGGCTGGGGTGTCACGTTTCGAACTAATGGGTTTCGAAATTTATACTTTGTCGTATTGTCTAAGATTCGGAGAGACACCCTTTCGGCTGTCAACGTGACTCCAAAATCAGCCGAAGATAGGGATAGAGCGAAAAAATGCTCACAGAATTGCGCCTGCAACCTCGTTTACTTTACTATGAAATACCTAAACTTACTACATACGTAGCATTTGACTTTATCTATACAAGATTATGGTTTTATTTATCAGATTAAGATTAAAAAATAATATTTGTTAGATACTATTTTAAAAGTAATCACTTGGCGTCATTTTAATCCTTTAGATTTTTATTGATTGAAAATGATTGTGTTTTATTTATCAATGATACTTTTTATTATTAACACCATGAAAATATTTAGGTATACAATGTTCAGGCAAATATAATAAGCTATTTTATGAACAAAATACCTAAATACTATCAAAATATGAGATGAGACCTGGCGTATCACGTGATCGACCTGCGCAGTAGACGATTTCTATACCATTTTACTAGAAATCGTGCGCAAGTCAAACCAGCAATTGATCCAGTTATTAAACGACTTTTCCACTCTGAATTTTTAGCTCTACCAAGGCTCTACCATTAAGCGAAGATGCTGAGGAACGATTAGATTTAACAGAGCAGAAACTATTGTTATAAATCATTCGCTAATAAATAAACGAGTCATTATTATTAATCAATAATAAGTTTAGCGTTGGTCCAACATGCTGATACTTGCTTCCTACGTTCCAGATAACCTGTCTCACAATTTATTTTCAGTTGGTTAGAAGGTATCTTGTTTTGGTTTTGTTGGTTTTTGATTTATCTCATAGATGAGGCTATCTGGAACTTAACAGTGGATTATGAGACACAGTATTACAATGACAAAAAAATTACGGCGAGTTGTACAAAATATTTTAAAGATAAAGAAAAAATCTAATAGTTAGCTATCTTTTTTTTGCTTTCATAGTTTGAAAATGACAGTGTCAGATTGAATGCATCGTTCTTTTAAATATTCTGCAACTCACCGTTAGACCAAATGACTGCTATTTTAATTGCGTACTTATGCAAAATACCTCATAAGGGGTTAGGTATACATTTTATGTTTCGTTTTGTACTGCACACTTGCTCACTCACTCTAAGTTCACTCGATAAATTCATTAGTCTTTAGCGTTCAAGATGAGTTAATCCTAGTATTTTACATATAGATTCAAAGTATGCCACAATCCGTGTCTTGTAAAAACGCATCCTATTCCTGTGTTCTTCAGTTTATATTTTGACGAAAACATCCTACAGTTCTGTAAAATTCTCTAGTCTAGTCAAGGTTTTAGACATTTTGCAATATGAGACTTCTCAAGATGTAGTGTTTCATGTATTCAGCTTCCACTATGCTGTTATTTAGTATCTCACCAAAAGAACCTTCCATTCTATGCTCTACATTACATATAAAATGCTTTATCCCGAATGACTGACGGTACCGCTGATTGTAGAGACCTGAAATTTGGAGGTTGTGTTCTTTATATGACATAGGCATCCGATAAGAAATTTCCGAAATTGCCACAGGAAAGCGCGGGTTTTTGCAGTATGTAATGTAACAATAGTTTTCAATCTATTGTTATGTTAACACGATTTAGGAACCTCCGTAAATACAATATCTAAATCCAATATTTAATAAATGACCCATCTTGTTCACATGAACATTTAACTTGATTCTCGACTGTTTTCATTGGAACCTATAACACTAGGTTGGGAAGGGGAAGGAGTGACCTCTGGGGCCACTATCAAGCCTTCCTTAATTCTTTTTTTCTGCTTCATTCTTCTATTCTGAAACCATATTTTCACTTGAGTTTCATTCAGTTGTAATGCTGAAGCTATCTCTATTCTTCTGGCTCTAGTTAAGTATTTGTTGAAGTGGAACTCTTTCTCAAGTTCTGTTAGTTGTTTGTTGGTGAAATTTGTTCTGCCCGTGTTGTTAAGATTAAGTAGTGGGTTGGCAAGCATTTGGGTGCCGGTTGGTGTGCGCAGACCTTCCTGTGGGCTCCCAATGACACCCTGTGAGACGAACTCCGCCGGTGGTATCATCAGTTTTGGGGCTGCAACAATAGAGAAAAAAGTCTGATAAATAACTTGTCTCAGTTTACGATTTTCACATATTATTTTCAGTTGGTTATGATTGTATCAGTTTTAGAAAATATGTTAGTTCCATATTGCTCAGTTCCAATTTATTCGAATTAAGTTAATGATATTCTGTATTGCGTAATGTGAATTCTGTATTTAAAAGAAAGAAAGTTTTTTTTATTTGGAACACTATTTTCGTACAGTTTAAACTTAAAATTACTTAAAACTAATCGAGTGTGTCTCACTCAGCATAATTGCCGTAGCACAAGTACCACGACGCTGGTTTTCAGTGGACACCGTATCGAACCATATTTTTTTTATGATTTTTGTCACTAAAATCAGATTACATTACATTGTATCCGTTAAAAAAACATTTCCACTTGCAAAACGGACGTTTGTTTACACAGAACGTCTCATTCCTAGGATTATCCACAATGGGCGCCCGTGGGAGCCACTCACGTCTACTCAGCTCCATTTGTGACAGGTGTCATAGTTTTTTCCATACAAAAAAGATAGATACGAGATATTTCAATAGTGAAATAAGAAGGCGCCCCGCGGAGGCAGCCTTGCTGGAGGCCTTGCCTGACTTACATTGTTGGTAAGCAAATATTACGGACATTATTTTATTGTTTGCATTTAATGTTTAAACGGTCAGCAATGTTCGTAGAATAATTTAAAAACGTAAGCATGTGAAGAAAATGAAAGAGATGACCAAAGTCATTTTCACACAAGTTTAGTAAATATTGCGTCTAGGGATTTATTGAATTTTTATTTACCAATATTGTATTATGTAATTCATAATTATTGTATTATGTAATTAAGTACAAAGTTTCATAGTTTACATTATTAGCATAAAAATCTTTGTTCTTAGTTCTCTCTTACCCTGATCACTTCTTTCATTTGTTTGCACATACTTTAGAAAATTTTATGATTTTTAAGTTTGACCGTCGTAGCTGTGTGGCTACTTGTATCGAAAAATGATCTTCTCATACCCTCAATGATTTGAAGAGACCTATCTAAAAAAAACTTTACATGTTGAGGAGGCACACCAAAAAAAAAAATTATTCAAAATTTTCTTCCAGCATTTTGTTACCACTGTTAATATGTGTATACATACCAAATAACATATTTCTAGCATTAAGCGTCTAGGCGGTAGACCGCGGAAAGACAGACAGACGGACATGGCGAAACTATAAGGGTTCCTTGTAGTTTACTACGGAACCCTAAAAAGTAAGTATTTGAGTTATATTTATCAGCGCAGCTACTGTTAAGTATTATAATATCTGTGGCGCAGCGGTCTAGTACCCAGAGTTCGAGCGTTGTTTTAGTTTTGCACTAGATGGCCTTAATTTATTTCCAAGTCTTTGTTAAATAATATAACATTGTTTTCTGTCAATGCAATCAAGTTATCAAACACTGTGTCATCAATCGCGGGAAAGCACCCCTTCCGTCATTTAATCCCGTCTAATTGACGGGCAACATTTGTTCGCGACAGAGGTCACCAAATTAATTTGAAAAGTTGCTATATCATGGAATTTTGTAACCTACTTCACATTTGACAAATTATTTACCAGAAGAGAAGAGTTATGTCGTAAAGTTATGGACGCATTTTCGAAATTCTTGTACATTTTGTATTGTTTCCGTAATGGTGTCTTGAAGGAATGAATGCTTATTCTCATAATAAATGATCTCATTTCAGTATTTTGACGAGTTTTTGGAGAGGTAGAGCTTTCTTGTAGGTTATAGTAAAGTTAACATTAGTAGGTATAACAAAACTAGGTTGACGTTAATGGCAACACCCTGCGAGCTGTCACATAGTTGTGCCATGTAAACCTCCTTATTGGCTGTAAGTTGTAACAGTTATTAACACTTATGAACGGGTATTTTTGAAAATATATTAAAAGTGTTAAATTTTCTCACAGTTTTACTTTTAAAACAGAAACGAAAAACAGTTTCGGATTCCAGTAACCTCTATATCTATAAAAATACTGTATTTTTTTTTACATTTTCAATGAAATTATATTAGTAAGATATCAGTCCCTTAAAAATACTCTCAAACTTTTTAGATTTTTCATTATACACTGGGCGTCAAAAATAAGTAGTACAGTTTTAAAATTGCAATATCTCCTAAACTACAGAAGCTAGACCTTTGACGAACCAACAGTCGTGCTCGCGCCGCGCCCCGAGCCACACGTTCCCGGTGTCTCCGCGCCACGCTGCACGCCCCGCTCCCAACGGCCGTTTACGTATTACGTAACTGCCACTCCGAATTACGTGTTTCTTTGTTTTTTTGAAAACAAAGAAACATTATCAGTTTTTAGAAGTTTCTTTTTAACTTTCGCGCGATTTTTGATTAAAACCACAGTTTCGTGGTCTGGTTTTGCGCGTAACCTAACGGTGCCAACCGCGCGCAAACACCAGGAGTGCGACCCGGGCACTCGCTGATCCCCTTCTGGGTGAAGCAAGTTACCCGGACGGGGCTAGCACCATCGGCCTAGGGGGCTCCCCTGACCGACGCTAGCTGTCGCCCCCTCCCACCTACCCCTTCCCCTTCCTATTCTTAGCGATCGGTTTGGGCGCCTAGGGCTTCGGCTCACAGCTACCCTCCGATCACTAAGCAGCCAGGGCCCTCTGACACATTGAGATTGGTCAGAGGATAACAAGCTTAGGGCTCACCCAGTTACACCCCCCCCGCCTCACCCGGCGCGGGGGACTAGGCATACACACCTCGGGTGTTCCCCCCGAGCGCGTTTTATTAGGCACGACTGCCGCAAGGTTTCTTCGCAGACTTCTTCCTTGCGGAACGTGACGGGAGCGAACTGCGATAAATTCGTTATTTGTTAGGCCCCTTAAAGTTAGGCCGGTCGCCATGGCGACCGACCCGCGCGAAAACGCCATTATAAATGGCCTCATCGCTCTAATTTTAGAGCAAGATCCCCGTATGTTGCCTCGTATTGAGGAAATAAAGAGAATTGCCTCTCTCTCCCCGGCCCCTCAGGCCACCGAGCTCTGCGCCGCCGTCGCGCCCCCTGAAAACGCCGCGCGCGCCGCCGCGCGCGACGCGCCCGCCTCGCGCCCCGCAGCGCCCTCCGAGATCGCCGCGCGCGCCGCCGCGCGCGACGCGCCCGCTGCGCGCGCCGCCCCCGCCTCGACCTCCTCGCACCTTGCGAATGCCTCGCGCCCCGCCGCGCCCTCTGAGATCGACGCGCGCGCCGCCGCGCGCGACGCGCCCGCTGCGCGCGCCGCCCCCGCCTCGACCTCCTCGCACCTTGCGAACGCCGCGCGCACTACCGCGCGCTCCAAAAGCCCCGCGCGCGCCGCCGCGCGCGACGCGCCCTCCGCTAATTCGTCTCCGGCCCGTCAGGCCCAAAACGAAGAAATGGAAGTTGTTTCCGAGTCCTCGGAATCCTCCTCCGAGCCCACGTCCGACTCGGACGAATTTGTCATGGCCTCAGGCCGAAAGCGCACCAGGCGCAACAAAGGCGCCGCAAAGAAGGCCGCCAAATTGGCCGACGGCATTACTCCCGCCGCGGCCTCTGACTCCCCTGCTTCGCCCCCCGCGGCTGAACAGGGTGCCGAGGGAGCTTCTCTCCCCACCCCTCCCAAGCGCTCCCAGCGCCCACCGGCGGTCGTTATCACGAACCGCCATAGGTGGATGGACATCAAGGCCAGATGCGATGCAAATGGCATCTTTTTTATAGCTGAAACCCGCACTGAGGGTATCAGGCTGAAAACGGAGTCCATCACGGACTACCGTAACCTTACCCGCCTTCTCGACGGTATGTCGATTCCATTCCACACGTGGAGTGTGGAGGAAGACCGGCGCCTCCGCGTCGTCATTCGGGGGGTCCCAAAGGAAATCGGGTGCGAAGACGTACTCGAGGACCTAAAGGCCCAAAAACTACCCATCATAGAGGTGCACCGTATGCACCGTGGGCCTTCCGCCCCATTCAACATGGTCCTGGCCATTCTGGACAGGACAAACTTAAAAGAGGCCAAAGCAATCTTTAACATTCGTAAGGTTTGCGGACTGTCTGGGGTTGTTGTTGAGCCCCCACACCAAAAAGGCACTGTGGGACAATGCCACAGATGCCAGTTATACGGGCATTCCGCAAGGAATTGCCATAACACACCTCGCTGTGTTAAATGTTTAGGAGCCCACTCGACACCGGAGTGTCAACGTCCTAAAGATTGCGCGCTATGCTCGGAACCTCCGAGCTGCGTAAACTGCGGGGAGGTGGGACACCCGGCGAACTACCGAGGGTGCCCAAAAGCACCCAAGGTGAAGAGCCGGAGGCCCGCTCCCTCCCCACCTAAAACTCGAGCCGCCCCTAAGGCGGCCTACGTTAGCCCCCCCCAACCTCAAACTGCCGCGGCCGCCCCGGCTTCAGCAAAGGCACCGGTGCCTACACCAGTTGTGTCGCATTCGTGGCGACACAGAACCAATAAGGTTCCCCCCCCGCAGGGCAGCCCCTCAGGCCAACCTGCACCCGCGGCGGTTGTGGTCGCAACCCCTCCACCTTCCCCAAAAGCGGCACCGCCGTCGCCGAAAGCGGCACCGCTGCCGCCGAAACCCTCCTCCTCCCGTGACAGCGTCGACAATTTCAAAATTGTAATGTCGGTATTAAACGCCATCGACTTTGACGAAGTCGACCTTTTGGCAGACCGCATCATAGAATGCCAGGGGAACTCAGAGGCCCTCGTCATAGTCCTGAGGCGCGACTTTAGAGCGCTGACGGACACTCTCAAAAATTTTAGGTTTTAGTTATGGATCTACACCATAACACGAGTAGAGTCAAACCGACCTCCCTAAAAATCGGCTACTTCAACGCCAATGGGCTTCGTACCCAGAGGTCTGAGGTAGCCGATTTTCTCTACACCCATCAATTGGACGTTCTCCTCATCCAGGAGACGTTCCTCAAGCCGTCAATTCGCGATCCCAAAATCGCGAATTACAAAATCATTCGTAATGATCGCACAGTCTCTGCCTTCGGTGGCACTCTCATTTACTACAAAGCGACATTACACTGCACGCCTGTGGATACACCAAATCTCGTGCACATCGAAGCCTCTGTCTGTAGATTAGGAATGACAGGTCATCAATCCATATATTTAGTGTCAGCCTATCTAGCTCCCACTAACAATAGCTCCTCAAGCCCTAGATCACTACTTGACAGTGATATACAAAACCTTCTAGATCTTGGTCCGTCTGTTATCATAGCGGGCGATCTAAATGCCAAGCACCTTGCTTGGTGTAGCCAAACCACAAACCAACGTGGTAGACAACTCGAGCGACTCTCAGAGAGCCTCAACTTCGACGTAGTAGCACCTATGTCACCTACTCACTATCCAGACAATGTTAATCATCGTCCGGACGTCCTAGACGTAGCCCTCCTAAAGAACATCAATCTTAGATTGAGTTCTATAGAAGTGCACTCTGCACTCACTTCAGATCACAGGCCTGTCATTATTGCCCTCTCGCCCAGAGTGAGCATTCCTAACGTGGCAGCCTCAGACCCCACAAGAGTCAAGACTGACTGGTTCAGCCTAGGAGAAGGCCTTAAGTCTATCTCATCTCCTTTGTTAGACCCGATTCCAGACGAGATAGTCTCAACTCCCGACGCAATAGGTGCAATTGACTCATTAACAGCGCACGTGCAGAAGGTGGTTAGCGATTGCTCGCGCCGCGTCCCAGTGAACGCTCATCGTCGCTGGGAACTGCCGCCAGATGCCCGTGCTCTGTTAACTGAGAAAAACGCAGCCCAAAGGGCTTACTTCTCTTTTCCCTCTGAGCAGAACCGTGTCCGCATGCGCGCTGCCCAATCAGCGGTTAAGCGTCGCATTAGACAGCTTAGGAACGATCAGTGGGACGAGACACTTACAAATATGGTCCCCTCTCAACAAGCCTTCTGGAATCTTACCAGAGCCCTCAAGGCAGATACAGTGGCTGCCACCCCCCCGTTAGTACAGTCAGATCCCTCCCTCCCCCTCGCCTTCGAGGACGAGGAAAAAGCTGAATGCTTAGCATCCAGTCTTGAGGCACAATGTGCACCTAGCACACTCCCCGTTGATCCAGATCACCTACTCGAGGTCGATACTGAGGTTTTCAACAATCTCGCGAGCCCTCTCACAGATGCCGACCCGCCGATAGAGCCGGTAACCCCCGATGAGGTAGAGTCCCTTATCAGAGATTTACATAATAGGAAGGCCCCGGGGCCTGACGGGATTTCTAATAGAGTTATCAAGCTCTTCCCCGCGCACCTTATTCTTCTTTTGACCGCCATTTTTAATGCGGCATTAAAAAACAGTATTTTCCCCAAATCTTGGAAGGAAGCCACCGTCATTGGCATTCCAAAACCCGGCAAGCCCAAGGATCAGCCCTCGAGCTATCGCCCAATCAGTCTCCTTAGTTCGATAGGAAAGATCTATGAGCGCATTATTCTCGCTCGTCTCAAAGATTTTTCCCTTGCAAATAATCTTTTACCTGACGCACAGTTTGGTTTTAGAGCCAAACACTCTTGTGTCCAACAAGTGCATCGCATAGTCGAACACGTGTTGGACCGGAGAGCGAACAGATCCCGCCCGCACAAAACGGGCGCTCTCTTTTTCGACGTGGCAAAGGCGTTCGACAAAGTTTGGCACAACGGGCTTATCTATAAGCTCTACAAACTTAATGTGCCAAACCGTCTCGTGCTCATCATACGAGACTACTTGTCGAATCGCTCTTTCCGCTATAGGGTGGATGGGGCACTTTCCCCCCCTCACACCATTAGAGCCGGAGTACCACAAGGATCCGTGCTCTCCCCCCTCCTATACACGCTTTACACAAGCGACTTCCCTCAATTTAGACCCAGTCCACTTGTGACTCATACTGCTCTTTTCGCAGATGATACAGCCATCTATTGTTCGGCTTCTAGTACACCCGCCATAGTAAAGTCCCTCCAAGCCGCCGCCAACTCCCTTGGCGACTGGTTTAGGAAATGGCGCATAGAAGTTAATCCAGATAAAAGCGCCGCTATCCTCTTCTCCAGAGGTACTACGCCAAATCCCTCCACTAAAGTCAAGATGTTCGGACAACCGATCCCTTGGGAAAAGAAAGTCCGTTATTTAGGTGTCACACTCGATAGGGGACTCACCTTCGAACATCACATAAAGATTGTCCGCGACCGCGCTGCTTTCGCGCTAGGCCGCTTACATTGTCTGCTTAATGGGCGCAGTAAACTCTCTCTTAGAAATAAGGTGAGAGTTTACACAACGTGCATTAGGCCGATAATGACATACGCAAGTCCAGTTTTCGCCCACGCCGCGCCCTCTCATATCCACAGGCTGCAAACCATTCAGAATAGGTTTTTGCGCAAAGCCATCGGTGGGCTTTGGTTCGTTAGGAACAAAAACCTCCACATTGACTTAGGTGTGCCGACCATCTCGCACCACCTAAAGCAATGCTCTGTCAAATTCTTCGACTCGCTCAATCATCACCCAAATCCGTTGGTGAAAGCCGCAGGGGATTATTCCGCTCCGGCTGGCACCAGTAGGTCCAAACGTCGTCCGCGGCACGTCCTCAACGACCCGAACGACTCCATTACAGTCGCCATCGAGGCGTATAAACAATTAGATTCCGCGACACAAACTAGACACACACGTCCGTCATATCGGCCCCGCCGGCGGGGCCGCGCGTCGCGCCACCCTCCTGTAGGGACTCGGTTTTCGCGGTACCGGCACGTGCCCGGCCGCTTCTCTCCAATCCGTTCGCCTTCCCCCAGTGTCGCCATAGGCCGAGGTTCGAGCCCCCCTCTGGGGCGCCCCTAGGCAGACACTGCAAATTTTTGGCGGTGAGAGCCCTACGCTCCCGCAACAGTCCGGTGTCTCAGTAAAGGGTGTCAGTACACCCGAACTGATTAGTCCATTTCAAAAAAAAAAAAAAAAAAAAAAAAAAAAAAAAAAAAAAAAAAAAAAAAAAAAAAAAAAAAAAAAAAAATAGACCTTTGAAATAAAAAAAAAAGGTAAACGACAATTTTATTTCATTTAATAAAAACTTCATGCATAATATCGTCTTTTAAAGATTGATTTTTATTTCAAAACTCTAACTTCTATTTAAGAGTAATTGCAATTAAAACTGTACTACTTATTTTTGACGCCCAGTGTATTAGTGAGATTAAATGCATAGTCGTAAAGTACCCTAAAGGTACGGTGTTCCCATCCCATGGTCCGGCAACCCGTTCTGGGTTCAAACACTGCCGCTGTTTGCCGTCTCTGTTTGCGCAACGCTCACTAAACCCGCCGCAAATACTATGAGGCATTGGCTCCATTGTTTCATACGACACGAGTTTTTTTTATTTATTTAGTATTTTACATCCTTGTCAAGCATTACAGTATCATTAAACCAATTCGCGAGATTATGGCAACACTAGCTGATACCCGCGGGTTTACCGTTTCCCGCTGATATTCGGAATAAAAACTATCCTATGTGTTAATCCTATGTGTTATACATTACCCGTGTACCAAGTTTCGAGTAAATCTACCCAGCTGGTACAGCGTGAACGAGTAACAAAAATCCATACATCCTTACAAACATTTGCATTATATTATGTACGTTTTTTTAGAGAGGTAGGGCACAGCGGATAATCCGCTCAAATCGGAGCAGCCCGTCTGGGGAAGGACCTCCACCTTACAAAAGGTCGCAGCCATATAGCATTGATCTCGGCTCGGTTCATGTTGTGTTCCTACGGTGGGTAAGGACTCCAGAGCTCCACTTCCACACGAAACAAAAAGTAAAATAGTAGTCAAATTTAGAATACTAGCGAAACGCGCGACTTCGATTTCTTTCGCCATTTCTTTTACCGGTGGTAATTTTGCTTTGTTTCCGAAATGGTGGTAGTTTATAGAGTAGCTTATTTATTTAATAAAGAATAATAAGTAACACTCTCATTGTAAATGACGTGTCTATGTGCCCGCAAAGGGCCCACAGAATTAAGTATTTTTGACTTTGACTTTGAATTGTCGTGCCTCATAATTGTGGAAACATGATTAAATAGTGCGAGGGTACCGTGCGCGTACGCAGCCAACCTATGACAATATTGACACTGACGCAAATTCAGACAACTGTCTGCTTTGTCTATGCCCAGTATAGTGTAGAACTTTGATATTGGCTTAAATTTAAATAAAATATAATCTTTCTACATTATAGAGGATTATTTCATACGCTTACCCCAAGAGGATGGAGGGACAAAAAGGCATGGATAAAGAAAGAGTTACTAATAATTACTTATTAAAATAGAAATTTCAAAAATATATTTATGACATCTTTTTTATGCAATTTTTAAAGGTAGCGACACATTAAATTATAGTCACTGTCAAATTAAAAAAGAAAAAAGAGATAGCTTGTCTAGTCTTAATCTGGAAGTAAATTTTTATTAGTATCAGAATTCAGAAAC
The DNA here is from genome assembly GCA_905163395.2 of Endotricha flammealis. Classification (NCBI taxonomy): domain Eukaryota; kingdom Metazoa; phylum Arthropoda; class Insecta; order Lepidoptera; family Pyralidae; genus Endotricha; species Endotricha flammealis. The sequence continues at coordinate 16,453,797 of LR990860.1, forward strand.
TGGCTGTTTGTAATAAAAATATCTTATTACCAAGTTTGTTTTGTGAATTTCGTAAAATTTTCATTAAGTTTTTTTATTGTTGAAAAAGAAACAAGCAGTCAGTCTGAATCTGAATATTCTTTTTTTTTGAAAATGTAAAAATAAACATCTGGCTCTATAATATTAGAATCAATGGTACAAAATCAGAAAAGTCAATCAGAAATCAGTGGCCAACGGTATACGTCCCCACTATATCAGTTGGTGCTGTGTGCGCGTCTGTTTGTCCATCAGGCTGTAATAGTAGAAGGCCCGTGTAACATCGCTAATCCATTACGCGACGAACAAATGTTTGTTCGCCAGTTGCGTTGTATTATGTATTTGGTTTTTAAAATGGACGCTTGCCTATACTATGGTTTCGTCATTTTTAAACATCTGAAACTAGCTGTTACCCACGGCTTTGCCCGCGTCAATCCGTTTGTTACTTTCGACGCGAAAGTGCATTTATAATATTAGTATGGACGTTTTTTTTACCACAAAGGTGGCAAACAAGCGTACGGTCAGCCTGATAGTAAGCCATCCATCACCGTAGTAAGTGATGTAACAAGTAAGTATTATATAGACGCTTGCGATACGGGGGGTATCACTCACGCGTTGCCAAGTGGAGCTCTGGAGATCTTACTCACACTGTAGGAACACAACATGGCCGAGACCAATGCTATTTGGCTACGATCTTCTGTAAGGTGGAGGTTCTTCCCCAGACGGGCTGCTCCGATTTGAGCGGATTATTCGCTGTGCCCTACCTCTCTTTATGTGTCAGGCAAATCGCTGGGAGAAACTAAATAAAATTTAACGATCCTGAAAAATGGACAGGTTTTCCGATTTCAGTAAAAAAAACCAAGTACTTAGATCTTAATAAATAACGCATTTATAACTTCAACTTAAACCCCGCAATGTGGTAGACAGAGAGAAACGAGGACCGTTATAATCTCTCAATTACATATGTGACAGGAAAGCAGTTTACAAATAAGTGGCTGAGTACTGGCAGTCTTATTTTCCCTTTATTTACCGGATAACAATGCGGGTGGCGCGCCAGAAGCCATCCATAACGTCACGGCTACACAGAATTAACAGTAATTCAATCAATTCAATTGTTGAACACGACCGGCCATGTACAGCGTCAACGCCCTGCGTCTGCCGCCAGAAAAAAATAAAACGTCAACTTTGACAGCTAGGGGAGCGGGAGACGACGCTATTGGTCGAAAATTGGACAATGCGGCAGATGCGTTCGAATTTCGAAAAAAATGTTTTTTCCTTGCCAGCCAGCCATGTTTGCTCAAATTCTTTAACCGATAAATGGGTGTTTTATATTTTAATTGATGGCAAGAGTTGACAGATGATTGCGATTAAAACGTGCATATTAAGTAGCAGTTGGAATGTAAATAATTGATAGGTAATAGGAATATTTAGGTTCGTTGTCTACTGCAATATTTCCGAGGGAAAAAAATTCCAGAGGTTTAGGATAACTTCAACATTCAGTGAGCATTGACAGAACCCAACATTCCAAGTTGAACGAGAGCTAGTAATTGTTGTTAATTAACTAGAATGTGTTTATGATGAAATTAATAAATAATATTTCTTTGGGGAAAACCAAGATTACTCACATAAAAATGATTTTATTAACTCTACTTTTTACATCATACCACCACCGCAGGCAAACGAGCAAACGGCAAACGAAATGGACCTGACGGAAAGTTACCGACGCCTATAAACATCAGCAAAGACCAGAGGCGCTACCAATGCGTTGCATGCTACAAGGAAAAGGAGAAGTAAAAGTTTGACTTGAAAATATATGTGAGAGTGAGGTGTGGTATGTACTTTCCCGGTCGAGCTAGCCCATTTCATAAAATACTCTACCAGTGTCTACCACTCCAATTTGCTTGTATAAAAAATCTTCGACTCGCGTGAAATTAACATAATTTTTTCTATAAACTGTAACCTACTTCAATATATTTAAGTGATTTTAAAAAATATATCAAAAATTGAATTTTTTTCCATAACTGTAAGCTACTTTATAAAAAAAAAATTCAAAAAGGCACTTCTGTTCTGCCTTGTTCGGTGGACAGGTAGCTTTACGATCGTGATAGCCGCGGATGGCAATGATGTATCGCTTTCCTGTTTCGTAAAATTATCGGGATCAAGAATAAATTTTACGCTTGCGCTTTTTCCGACTGAAATATGACAGAATTTTTGTATTAACTTCAAAAAAATATTATTTTAAATAACCGCTAATTATGCTAATTTTCTTATAGTCAAAGAAATTAGTTTTTGTTTGTTACTGTATATTTCAGAATAATTCACACAACGCACTCATTAAAAAGTAAGAAAATAATTCGTAGTAAACCTATCTAAAGTTTACTACGTTTTTTTTTGTAAAATGCAAACCTTAATATATAGATATATATAGATAGTTATCTTAATATATAGATAAACCCGAAATGACTAGAAGCTTGGCAGGCGTACGCATGAATAATTTCCTGAAGAAAAAAAAGGTTATATGTATACAGGTTATTTAATAACCTTTTTTGCAGCAATCTAAAAACTTCCAAAATAAACTGTTTTCACGTGACTGAATCCAAAACATAATTCCGAAAATCTAACAGATACATATAATGTAGCTAGTCTAGTAGCTATTCATATTGTTATAGTTGTTCGTCCAGGAACATACATTTTCGTATTTTTCGTAACTATATTTTAATATAAGCAAATGTGAAGCACTTGCGGTATCACTCCCCAAATTGAATGGCAGTGCAAACAAGCCAGCCCAATACACATAATCCGTATAATCCTTTGACTTCCGTGTATCAGATACGACGCCAATATCGGCTGAGTGGTGTCATATCGAGGCCCACGTTTTGTTTATTGTTGATAAAATCATCTTATTATTTTATTGTAAATAGTATATTTATAATTTTTATTGCATACTATATAATATTGTCCTTGTTTACATTATTAGGAAGTTGTTGGTTATCAGTAATTCCAGAGGCGTTACCACAAGTTGCATGTTACAAAGAAGGAAATAAAGAAGAGAAGTTAGTTTTTCTACCTTCTACCTCTGCCTGTAGTTCCGTTATTGTCTCTCGACGGATAATTCTATCAGAAAGTTTATGACCTGCATAAATATGTTATCATCTTCTTGTTCGTGTAACATTGTTGTCATGATCACATAAAAGGTCAATTAGTAGGTAATTAAAGTGATACAAAGGTGCTATGACAACATTTTTATGCCGCTGAAGGATGTAATAAAATAACCGAGGCATTCTCTCATTTATACGAATTTTGTCAAATATTTGTATTCGAATAGTCCTATTATAAGGTTGACATGGTTTTTAAATGGAATTAAATAAAAATATAAAAATAAAATAAAAAAAGACTTTATTTTTTTCTCAATAACAAATTACAAAAAGTTGAGTGTAATTCGCGTTAAGTTGATGTCAAGTTGATTTATCATTTTGATATCGCATATTTTGGGATCATAATACGAAATAGTCTGTAATGTCAAGTTGACATCAAACCATCATAATTTGTAAGCATAATTGCACCACAGTTCAGACGGCAGATTTGTACTAAGAAGGAAATACCTAAGTATTAAGATGAATCAAAACGTGCTTGTATTTCTTGGTTGCAAAAATTTCATAGCGTAATGTCAATATTGAATAGAAGCTGATCCGGAGGCCGGCTCCCTCCTGGGCAAACATTTTTGGTGATCCGTCATCGCCCCGCATAATGCATGTAGCTGGTACCCAATTATTAACGCGACGACGGCATGCTTATAATATATTGTATATGACTTATCAGACGGTTTCACAATATTCTTTTAAGTTCCAGATACTGTACAGTTAAAAAAAAATGTAAATAATTTCCATAAAAAAAACAAAAAGTAACAATCGTGACCAAAAGTGGAAAGGATTTGATGAAGATTTTGTTTCAAACAGACTACTTGGATGTAGATGTAGGCTCAGGGTGTACGAAAAGTACAATTTCAAGTTGGATTTTCTACTTCCCTGTAAAACATAAACGGATTTCGAGAGATGGTGCGTTCGAATCCCATCTGGGTTCCACCCAAGCTAAAGTTTTTAATTTATCAATAGTTTCAAAATAGCTGGAATGGTTAGTAGATCGTAACAACTATATAAAATAAATCATAAAAGTATAGTTTTTAGTAGCTATCCCCAGTATGCCCCTTTAGAGACGACATAGACGGGCTGCTCGAGCAGTTAGCCATATTGATAACATGCACAGACCGCTCTTGCAGTCATAGTCAACAGTTTGAAGCTTTAACCGCACGACCGCCTGAAGCAGTTGAACTGCTCGAGCAGTCCGTGTGTGTGTATGTAGAATACTGTAGTTTTCCATGCAGATGCAACTTGAAGCATTGCATCCTGCTGCTTTGCTTTGCGGTAAAACACGTGAGGCCGAGAAACCTCCGACGACGCCTGCCCAAGTGGCAGGACACGCAGATGCATTTTCCTGACTATTAACGTTATGTAAACAAAACATATTTTTTAGAAAAGTACATAGTCTGTAACACTGAAAGTGTACTTCAGATGACAATGACAAGATACGAAGTGCATTACATCAAAATAAATGAGATCGAGGGATTACACGTGTCATATATCTCAGAAGAGATTGCGTTGATTTGCAGTGAACACAGATTTTTTGTACTCGAAAAATATAAGAGTGGAAAAATTGTTAAACCGAATTGATGCAACTAATATAAAAATCTTAGATTTGTTTATTCAATCGATCTTTTAAATATTTAGTTAGAAGTAGGTAGGTATAGGAAAAAGGGCCTGTGAGGGAATAGTTTGTGAATAAAGATTTTCATTTTCGAAAACGAGAGTCGAGAGCGTAATAGAAATAGAAAGAATAGGCTCTCCGTCCTACTTCGTCTTCGCTTTTCCTTTCTCTTCTAACTTCACATCACTTCGATTAATTTCGCGAGTAGGTAGAATAAATATTTGGGTATCTTACAGCGCAAGAAAGTATAGCATAGATAATTATGATCGTTTTAGTACAATTTTGTGTATCATTATAATTTACCTCATTTTATAGGCCCAATGCTGGAAAGCTTGGAGGAAAGGAATGCATCCAGCAATCGAGACATGAAAGTCAGGACAGGACATTCAATCATGATGAATCGACGAAGAAAAAGAATATATTTGATAGAGCAACTGGCAACTTAGAAAAACGTAGAAATTTTGCACTTAGGTACACAGCTGACACTTATCAAACTAAAGAAAAAAATTGTTAGCTTGTTACTGTGGAATTAAAATTAAAATGCTTTTCATAAACTGACTGTTACTCTAGTAAAATGGTACGAGCACAATCATAAAATCTCAAAAAAATTTAATCATTGCATTTTAGTCACAGTCGCTTAAGTTCCCTGATCCCCCTGTGTTGATGAGGGTCGAAGGGTATTTACTCAGCAAATTTGCGTAAGAACACCGCAATTTTAAACATCAGCGCCACTGAATAGGGGATTATGGTGATAGAGCTGTGATCGCTTTAAAAACTCTGTCAAACGAAAAAAACGACGACCTCAACTTGTCTTTTTTTTTTCATTTTGTCAACGCGCCTCGATTCCGAAATTAAAAAGTAGGTTTTTTAAATAGTTTTTATTATTGTTTAAATATTTGGAACGCTGCTATAAAAACAATTGAATGTCGAAATACAAAAAAAATAATTCTTTCGCTTTTTACAATTGAATTACTATCAGTATCTGCATTACCTATTTCTATGATGTAGCTAATGTACGCGCCAAAATTTGGGCTCACAGTTTATAAAACAATTGAAAATCGATTATCGTTATGCACTGAGTTAAAAGTATGAGTTCCGAACTTTCGTCTGTGCGAGTCAGCCGTATTGGCGACTAATATAGTGTACCTATCTTCCTTACTTAACAATCTTAGGGTAACAAATTTCTGATTTCTGGATAGAATGGGCTTTATTGTAGAAAACAGCTGAAAACGGTCACGAAAACTACAAAATAAAAATAGTTAAGATGAAAACAAACACCCACTCAAGAGGCGCCCTTCGCAAAAATAGAAAAGGAGGAATAAAAACAACTGATCCCGTGGGAGGCGATCAATCGTCCTGTGACGCCCCCCGGGCTGGGGGGCCCCGGGACGGCATCTCCGGGATGGTCAGTATACTCGTGTACTCATCATTGTGTATGGGCAGACATTAATACAATGAAATATTTCACCAAGGGCTTAAAACTGCGAATTTATTCCATATCTCTATTTTTTTGAAGTGAAAACTTCTTTAGCGGAGCTTGGCACTTTTTTTAGATGGGTAAAAAATGTTAAACTCGCGCCAGATCCGTAGCCTGATCGAAAAAGCGTAAGATTCCCAACCATTCCAAAATATTCAGACGCACAACGTTGATGTTTAAGTTTTCGTTGTTATCGTCAAGTTTGATTTTCACTTCTGCCGGCACTCCCGGAGTACAACCCGTCCTTTTTAGGGTTCCGTAGTAAACTAGAAGGAGCCCTTATAGTTTCGCCATGTCTGTCCGTCTGTCCGTCCGCGGTCTAGCGCCTAGACGCTTGATGCTAGAAACACCTAGAAAGCTGTAATTTGGTATGTATACTCAAATTAATAATGCGAACAAAGTGGTAGAACAAAATTTTTTAAAATAGTTATTTGTTATGCAAGGCTGTAAAGTTGTTTTTTGGCGCGAGTACTTATATTGAATCCTGAGCGTAGCGAGGGTTTCAAAGGTACGAGACGCAGAATAACTTTGCTACCGAGCGAAACACACAACTTTTCACCTCACTACAGCGAGGAAATTGCAAGGTGCAAGAAAAACGCAAATAATAAATTAAATAAGTGTTTATTTTTTTTCATGCGGTGTCGTGCTGGCCAGTTCGATTATTCTAAAAATAAGGTTGGCGCACTGGCATGAAATAGGTATTAATGCATTTTCAAAGGATTTCAATCCCAGAATCCTTCGCTAGCTCAGGTTTCAATATAAGTACTTGCGCCAAAAAACAGCTTTGCAGCCTTGCATAACAAATAACTATTTTTTCATTCCCACTTTACCTCCTTACAGGTAAAGTGGGAATGAAAAAAATTTTTCGGACCGACCGCGACCCCATGTTGTGGGGTATCGTTAGATAGGTCTAATAGGATTAAAAACATCGAGGGTGTGGGAAGATCATTTTCCGAAACAATGATCCGTTTGCGAATTATTTACATTTAACCCCCCCCCCCCCCCTCCCCCCTTTATCTCCGAAAGTCTTGTGTTTAGAAATTTGAAAAAATTCATGGAAGTAGTCCACATAGTGAACCTATAAGGAAAACTATAACGGTTAAGTAGGCAAGGCACTGCTAGTTACCGAGTAATAGCCGACGAACTTATGAAGTAAATTTTCGTTGACGAAAACGTACAAATCTACTCATCTGCAAGCAAGAAATGCGTAGCCAATACGGAACCCTACATTGTGTGTGGCCCGACACGTACCGTTTTTTTAATTTTATTCATAATATTCTTCTGAATGATTGTACTTGGTATGGACTTTAGTTTAATTTAATTTGTAATAATCTAATTATATATGTACGCGATTGTCTAGTTTTAGTTATTTTATTGTATCAAATTCAAACAAAATTAATGAATAAATAAATTAAATTAAATTAAATTCAATCTCATCTCAAACTCACGCTCAATTTCTATTTCATTAGATTGTAATGTAACTGATTTTGTTACGAGAATAGGCTGATATCCGAATATAGTGGTTTGAACACTGTTTTACATTTCTGTTTTAAAAGTAAAACAATATTAAAATGTAACGTTAATCAGTTTCCAAAAATATTGGTTCTTAAATAACTGTTACAGCCAATAAAGTTTTTAACACTGAATGAATATCAAAGCAATCGAAAATTTTGCAACTAATAGACTTTATAATGCGATTCTTGCGACCAATAGTATTTTTTATAATTGCGCAAGATTGTGCAATGGAAAACACGACAAAAACGTCGATATTATAAATATGTACATATAAAAATACTATTTCTATATAGCCTCTGGGGCGCTGAGGATTGTTCACAATCACAACATTATCGTCTTTGATTACGTTGAAATAATAAAAAATAAATACATTTATCTATATATATAAAATGCTTTGTCCTGACTGACTGACTGACTGACTGACTGACTGACTGAGAATCAACGCACAGCCTAAACCGCTCATCGTAAAAATCTGAAATTTGGCAGGTGGAACTATTTTACGTAGGCGTCCGATAAGAAAGGATTTTTTGAAATCCGAACTGTAATGCACACGCGTCTGACAAATTTCCTTAATAAATACGAAATCATAAAGGCACAACAAAATGGTTTCCAAAAGGGCAAATCTACATCACTGGCATCATTCCATCTTATAAACAAGATACTAGCGTGGACGGATAAGCGAGTGCCGATCACAACAGTCTTCTTTGACATGAGTAGCGCCTTCGATTGTGTTTCACATAATACTCTTCTTTGGAAATGTAATACGTGCGGCATAAGAGGCGTAGCGAATGAGTGGTTTAAAAGTTACTTGACCAATAGAAGACAATACGTGGAAATTCCTAAAATAAATCGTAGGAACGAGCTCATTAAATTCACGTCAATGATGGAAACAGTAAGAGTGGGAGTTCCACAAGGTAGCATATTGGGACCATTACTTTTCTTACTCTATATAAACGATTTGCCACAGGTAACAGAATATGATTGCATTCTATTTGCAGATGATGTGTCCGTCGTCATACCGTGTAAGAATATTGACATGTACAATGATGATATTAATAATACAATTTGTAAAATTATAAGATGGCTGCAGAATAATAATTTAAATGTCAATTTATCAAAAACAACATATATGCAATTTATAAATAGGAATGGCAATAAACGTAATTTGAATATTGTGTACGAAAAAGAACAACTCAAAGAATCCAGCCAAACTCAATTTCTAGGTATTACGATTGATGACAGATGTACATGGGAGGCACAGACTGTAAAAATTTGTAAGAAAGTTAATTCGTTTGCTTATGCTCTTTGGCGATTAACGAAAATAAGTAGTAGAGAGGTAGCTATTCAAGCTTATCATGGTTATGTCGGCTCTGTGATTCGGTATGGCATTCTGCTATGGGGCAATTCCTGCCATATGGAGAGTGTCCTCAGAGCGCAGAAACAGTGTATCAGAGCGCTATGTAATGTGGACTCACGGACATCAAGTAGACCTTTATACAAGGAATTGAAAATTCTAACAGTAACTTGTGTATATATTTTTGAGGTGTGTGTGTTTGTCAGAAATAATATTGGCTTGTTTATAAAACGCAGCGACGAATACAAGTACAGCTGCAGATATCCCAACAAACTGAATCTGCTACCTATGACCACAGCAGCTCTTAGCGGGAACAGCTACCAAATGGCTGTTAGAATATATAATGGGCTCAGTGAAGATATTAAGTCTCTATCTCTTAATTCATTTAGAAGGGAACTAAAAAAATGGTTGTTGTCCTCTTGTTTTTACTCGCTCAAGGAGTACTTTGATTCTCCTGTCAAAAGGAAATGATGGTGTGTAGTGTATGTCAAACTGATAATTTGTTGATAATTTGTTTTATATTTTTATTAATTTATTGAATTGTTGTGGTTTTGGACATTTTTACTTTTTACTTTTGGTTTTTTATAATTATTGTATAATTCTTAATTCATTCATTACACTAATCATTTTAATAAACATTTGCATGCTTGCTGACAGGCTAAATATATGGATTCTAAATAAGCTTTTAACATCAATATTTGTACCTATATTTTATGCAAATAAAGAAATTTGAATTTGAATTTGAATTTGAAAAGGGGGTAAAATTACCATGGGACAACTTGATTTCTTGGTCCAATCTACTTCAAATTTTGCATAAAAATTGTTTAAGAGAATTGATGGAAGATGTGATTCTTATTTTATTGAAATTCTTGAAAAAAATGTATTTTGTGGGTAATTTTCTTCGAGTTGATATCAATTACATTTCATTTTGACACATCCATGAAGTGAAGTGTATCATCTGTCATGTAATTATAAATTGTGAATATTCAATCATAATGTCGTCTATTTATTCTGTTTGTGATGTCGGAAAAACAGCTAAAATTCTAACTAAAGCGGACTGAATCATATTCATTGTTATATGGTAAGTAATTAAATATTAAATTTTATAATATTTGACAGGGTTCAAGTTAAATTGGTCAATGGTTAAATGGCATACATTTTGATATTGTCTCTTTCTCACTTATAGGAAATCTCATTACGTCGACTCGTTCTATTATTTCGTAGTGTTGTTGTAGGCTGAGGTAGGTATTGAATTACCGATATACTCATACATTTCTTTTGCGGAAGTTGTTAGAAAAGAAGCTCAGGAATATGGATCATTTGATATTAGGTGATTACCGTCGACTATGGAGCACCTAGATTCTAGGCTCCCTAACCCGTTGCCGACCTATAACAGTTAATAGCGAGAAATAGTATAAGGAATGAGTTAGATTTTTTTTAATACCACAAAGGTGACAAACAAGAATTTCGGATATTTCACTCCCCGAACGAAACACATTGCTGCTTCACGTCAATATTCTGTAAAAGGGTGGCTCTTCACCGGTCGGGCTAGCCTATTTCATAAACGCCCACTCCAAAGATTGTAATGAGAAGTATAAAAATAGAAAAAAAATATTTATACATATGACTATTTTTTGGGTGTGTTCTGAAAAGAGTGGTGTATGATGTAGGCAACCGATATGAAAGGATTTTTTGAAATTCCCACGGGAAAGGATAAACGCACACGAAGTTGCGCGGGTTTCTCTAGTATTATATAAATAAATAAATGTATATTTTTTAAAAATTATGATTGACTAGCTTTTGCCCGCGGCTTCCCTCGCGTTAATTTTATGACATAGGTCTCGTTTGACAGCAAAGCAACCCATAGCGCGACTTGTGGCGCCATCTGTTGGCCGATACAGTGCCCTCTATATAGTAGAAAAAAATATTTTCCCATTGGAACGCCATACTTTCATGGGATAAAAAGTAGCCTATGTTGGGCTCTGTACCCCTAACAATATGTATGCAAATTTTTATAATGATCGGTTGCTTAGTCAAGCCGTGAAGGAATAACAAACAAACAAACTCACTTTCTCATTTATAATATTAGTAAGGATTTCGGAATGATATGCTAAATAGCTTCGGAACATTACATGTCCGGTATTATACATTGTAACTATCACGATCATACTTTCATGAAATTCAAGATAGACCGAAGAAAAGCAGGTTAGAATAGCTAGACGATGTTACAACTCACACTCATTGAATTTAATAATAATTGAGATCTTCTATCTATATGATACTCGTATCTGGGCATTTCAGAGAGGTAAAAACACAAATCTAATCAAATTTTATCAAAACAAAAGTATGTTGTTAAACCGAAGATTTTTGATAAACACGATAATCTTGAGTGGAGTTTAAAATAGGAAGGTATCTGTAGATTTGTGTACAAGTAAATGCATATAACGAAAATCGCGGTAATGCCACGGTAGAGAAGGAAAGGCAAATACCCTTTACTTCAGAGTTGTTCTCAGAGTTACAAAGTTGTTTGTCTTATCTACATTTAGTAGTAGTAGTAGTTTGTAAGACAATAATTAAACCGTTTTCTTTCTTTCTTATATTCCTTCAATCAGAAAGATTCTACCAACATCACTCTTCGTGATAGGATTCTGATCGTTGTTAAGCGTGCCTGTAGCTAAGAGCTAAGACTTCGGTTCGGTCGCAACATTCCCTTGCGGGGTGACACGGTTTCCCTTGCTTCACAAAATTTCACGGGGTTGAGGGCAGATTTCAAATTTTTAGCTTTCTACCTTGAAAATTGCGGAATGCTCCATACAAACTTCCACCTCCCATTTTAGGGAAGTTAGAAAGAGACAAAAAGCAGCCTATGTCACTCTCCATCCCTTCAACTATGTCCATTTAAAAAATCACGTCAATTCGTCGCGCCGTTTTGCCATGAAAGACGGACAAACAAACAGACACACACACTTTCCCATTTATAATATTAGTATGGATTATTTGCACAGGACATAAAAAAATATATTATTTAATAAAAGTAGTTCGGATGACATCGCCAATACGCTGCACGAACTATAGAAACATTTTCATGTGTTTGATTTTCAATTTATCTTTTACTAGCGAAACGTCGTTTCGTTTGCGTTTATCCCGCTTTCCCGTGGGAATTTTGGAATGTATTATACTTAAAAACCTTCCCCTTGAATCACTCTATCTATTTAAAAAAACCGCATCAAAATCCGTCTCGTAGTTTAAAAGATTTAAACATACATAGGGACACACACACAGACAGCAAAAGCAATGTCATTTTATACTGTGTAAAGATTTTGCATTTTTTAAAAATGATCCCACTTTATGTCCAGCTAATCTGAAATATAAAAAATTCTGCACGAGCTATAAGAAGATTCATGCGTTTGTAGTTTCAATATTATAATTTTGCATTTTCGAAAAATTAAATTTTAATGATCCCCACTTGGTTAATGTCCAGCCAGTGTCAATTATAACAAATGTATATTTGAATATAATGCTCCCACTTCGAACTAAAGTGTTAACAGCCAGTTTCTGAAAATAATTTGAATTACACATTAAGTCTCAAAATATCTTTTTTTTTATTTGACAATAACAGCTATAATTCAATTTGACATCAACTTTAAAAATGGGCCTCTACCTGTCTAGTCTCGCAAAGTTATGCGAAAACAAGAGTGGACCTTTATTTATTCAATTGTCTTCTAACTTTCTTGTGAACTTCATTACACTTCGTTCAGCTTTGCGCAAGCGCAGAGTCGGAACGAAATAAAGTCATAGTATATAGTATATTATGTATATCATCGCAACATATATTTTGTATCTAAAATCAGCGCTGTCGCTCGTTAGTTCGTGGTCTGATAAACTAAAACAAGTCATTTTGATGATATCTTGTCCTATCTCTTGGCTTATCCGATATACAATGTATGATCTGCTGAGAATAAAAAGTGACTTATTCAGTTGTTTCAGGAGTGCGTAGAGTGCATTATGACAAATACTTTTTGCTGCTAAAAAAAGGCTGTTGAGTTTATTGCGTCACTTCTTGCGAAAGTGCGAATGTTCCACTTAAATCAGTCTGAGCAAATCAAATCCAGGTGATTTAAGTCTACAGAAGTAGTATACTAGTAGGAAAAAAAATGATGTGGCTGTGTGTTGCACTCTAAACCGAACGCAAGTTAAGCAACGTCGACCGTAGCCAGTATTTGGATGGGTTTCGTTATCTTGAGCTTCTCCTTCCTTCGGAGCGCACATTAAGCCGTAGGTCCTGAGTGCAGGCCTGATTCAAAGTTAAAATCAGAATCTTCGCTATTGGCTCAGGCAGTAAAACCCAATAAATTAAGAAACAGGATAACGTTAGATTGAAAAAAAGCCACTCGGCCGGATATCGAGAGGACGTGGGTTCGATTACCACCTGGAGCGGGGGAGGTGAAATTTTTCTTTCAAAATGTTGAAGAAAAGTCTTTAAAAATAAACATCGTTCCCCCGAAGATATTCTACTTGGAAGCACAAATCAAGTGACAACGATTACGAAGATTGGACGCGTCCCCGATACGAAGCAAGGACAGATAGCTGTATCAATGTTCATTTTAAAAGGATTTGCCTAAATCTTGTATCCGAATCTCGAGTGCGATATTATCGAACACAAGTTTAATATTTATGATGAAATAACTTGTCATTACGTAGACGAAGAATATTATTTCATCAGTTACATTCGCTGCTTCGCTTTCGTGGACATTTTTCAATGCTATCAATCAAGAGAATACAAGTTATGAAATATTTTTATTCAAATATGTATATGTATGTCAAGTATAAATATTACAAGCTCTTTCGAATCGTCTTTTCTCATCCTACCACCAGTTTAGATGCAGATTAGTGTGAAGAACTGTCAAGAAACTTAATATCTCTTCTGTCTCTATTCTCAAAACAAAAATAGTTTAAAATCTCGTGTTAATATCAATCGCTGTCTCACTCATTCAAAATAAGAATTGAGTACAAAATAGGGACAGCGCGTGAGTTTGAAACTGTTTTTGTTACGACAAAGGACCCGCTGATCTTGCCATCAGCCAAGAGAAACAAAAGAAACACTAATTTTATCATTAATCTTATAATCTAAACTTGTGAATCTGCCTACGACAAACTATCAAATATTGAGTCATCCAACTTTACGAACGTCATATCGTATGCAATACTTGAGATTAAATTTTATCAATCACTGCGTAAAAAAGGTGAGTTTTTAATCCTGATGAATACCAAAGTTATGATTATATTCAACTAAGTCAGAAGAAAAAGACAAATTATAATTCTTCAGCTCTAGCAAATCCAGATAGAATGGATAAATTAATTTATTACACTAAAGTGAATCTGGTGTTTACGCACCTTCTGCAGCAAAATCGTACAATTCATAGTACAGTTTACTTCACACTGAAATTGCCACAAACACAACTATCAATCTCTTATGTTAGCATGAATATGCATGCTAAAATAATGATATTTGGTGTCGATACTTTTGGTAACGTAGTCTTAGGCACATTTTGATGATTTGATTGTCAATTTTGATGCAAATCTTTTGAAATTAGAAGAACATGCTTTAGTCAGATAGAATCTTCGTAGACAAATTGATTTTTTTCTGTATCTTGAGAATGTTTGTATCTCTAATACTATTTCTGTCGAGTATTCCAAGAACAGTGGCGCGAGGATGATCCGTAATAGTGTGTAATATGGAGGCTTACACCATCAATTACCGTTATCTTTCTTTGTTGTTTTTTGATAGGTTATCTATGTTTTGATATCCTTTATCTGTTCACGAATTTCTTGACTGATTTTTAACATCCTTGCATTATTCTACGCGTAATATCTTCCAACATATACATTATGAATAATAATATAATCGTTTGTAGTAGTATAGCATTTGTGAAATAAGCTTGATCGAATAGAATATCCACGGGAATCAGCAATGAATCTCCTTATTTCCATCATAGTGTGAGTGAAATGTCATATTCCACAATATTCGTAGATAGGTTTTAATCAATGAATTTTTTTTTTTAAGTTCGTCGGCTATTACTCGGTAATTAGGAGAGCCGGCACTATATTATGGACTACTACCATAATTTTGTTTAAATGACTAAAGTCAATACTTTCAGAGATACAGGACATGTTTAACAAAATTTGCATGTTAAATGTAAAAAATTCGCAAACGGATCATTGTATCGAAAAATGATCTTTCCAAATCGTCAATGATTCCCAAAATCGCTAGTGACGGACGAATAAACGATTCTTCTTTTTATGTTTCTTTTACAATTAGCATCAACTGAACTGTTAGCTGCTGTCAATCATTTCTGGCCATTTGTTTACCTTAGATAAATCATAGGCAATCTAATGATGTGTACTAGTCATAACATTACTTATGATAACCTTGGCTTTTCCCATAATATTCAAGAGGCAAACGATATCTTTATCAGGGGCGATTACCTAAAATAGTTTAAACTATTTACGTTTCATAAGTTTCGTGGCCACTCGATCTCGACTCGATCTGGCGTTCGCCAATTTGTCCGATAACATTGAGTGTCTTCCCATTGATAACTAGATATTTGAACTAAAAGTTCTATAAATTGCCAGGAATAATTCGAGCTACGCGCAATTTGGTATTGCATCCCCACTTTTCCGATTTAATATCTAGAGTTGGCGTCGTATCAGATCGTCGCTTTTCTTTTTCACTGCAACTGTATAACTATTAAAAATAAAAAAATCGCAATATTTTGCCATAACATTTAAGCTTGTTTTGCGTTCAGTACAAAATTTCCCTTAAAATAATATCTTTAGCAGTCCATTTTGAGATCCACATACGACACTTGATAAAGAAAGATAAATTCTTTACTTCTAGCACAGTGGTGCTATCCACGCTAATGCTATGTCTATGCTAAATGCTTTGCTAAATGCTAAGTCCAGACACAAATATATTGTTATATAATTTTAAATAACATTATATAGAATTTGAGATTTAAAAATGGGATTATAGAAAAACACTTAAGCAGTTGAATTCTGTTTCAAAGTTACTACGGAATACTAAAAATCACAGCATTTATATTTTGCATAAGCACGGATACCTTGTGATATCCTTATCATTGTAAACATAAGTCAACATTCACCAATATCTGTCATGTTATAAGCCTGTGTTGTGTGCTCAATGTTAAAGATCGCAAAATCAATGAAATGATAAAAATTTGGATGAGTTTAAAGTTTTGATTTTTGCACATTGATCAAGATTTAAGAATCATAAACATGATGTCCGGATATTTCTTGTTATCGTTTATAAATAGTACCTATCAATCAATTCGTAAATGAAAAATGAAATTTAATAACGTAAAAGAAATTCCCTGTCAGAAGACGATATAACAACAAACTTAGAGTTGAAACCGTAACTTATTTATTAGGGTTTGCTAACAGTTAACAGGTATAACTATAATATATCTTATAACAACATATAAAAACTATTGAAATAAAATAGCATGTAAACCCAATTATAGGCACAGCATGAGTGGATCAATAATCGAAACTCATAAATGAGAAGTAATTAAGTTAAAAAAGGTAATCTACAATGATACATTTAATTGTTAAAAGCAGTGGGTATAAGAATTCAAGTAATACGGAATCTAGCATTAAGTAGGATTTGCTTAATCAAACAACGCTATCGAGTAAGATGTTACATTAATTGATTTATAGACCGTTGACAGAATAAACTCTATAACCGGAAGCCTTACTCCAAATATAATAAATTACTGAATGGTACTAACACGCGATAGTGCCGGCCGAATGATCGATTATGGTCCGAAGTAATCGATGACAGTGCAGCTGCATCCAAGATGGCGTCCGAAATGTCAAAGTGATGACTTCATTGTGCTTCGTGGCATTGTTAGGGAAATTTGGAACACCGTTACCCAGTTTTATCTTGATACTGCTTTTTCCCACTGATCTGAACTGGCTACTGTATTTTTTTTATGGAATAAGTTATCAAAAGTATTCAAGAATATGAAAGCAAGGATAGTTAAAGGTATAGTGAATCAGCTATGATATTGTCATTTTGTCTGTTTCGATTGTTAGAAGTGCTATATTTTATTGAAATAAAAATTCAATATCACGCGCTACCTCGTTCTTTTACATTTTGTATGAGCAAGATAGCGCTTAAGACTCAGACTAGATTTTAACTGTTTTTATTACGAGAATAGACCCGCAGCTATGTAGAAGAGCCAAACAGATAAAGGAGTAAGTAGTGAAATAGTGATCTTTTGCCATTGTCGAAAGCTTCTGGTCGTGTCTTTCATGGCAATTTTCTTTACTAAACGTCGTATCATTTTGCAATGTTTTCCAATTATAATATATTCATAAAATTAATTATAACAAATTAGACTACAAGACAAAAACATTAACAATATTTTGTAATTCGTATTAAAGTAACGGGTTTTCCTCAAGGCACGATTTTAGGTCCATTTCTATTTTGCTTAATAAAACAACCACGCAAACTTTGTCCAAAAAAACAACCCGATAGCTTGGTAGAGAATCTATCTATGCCGAAGGGTTTAGGGTAGATTCCGGCAAAGGAAAAGTTTGTGTACATGCCTCCCTCTGCGTGTCAACATAATCTACTACAATCGGTGACCGGTGCAGATTACTTAAATTTATAATGATCCCTTTACATTCCAACCGTAATTAACTTTTCCTTGCATATTCTGTAAATGTAAAATAATATGTTACTATGCGAATAGCAATAGTTAGCCACGGACCGCTATTAGCCTTAAGTAATTCAGTTATGCAACATTAATTTTTAGATTACTTTAAGTATACGTTGTTTCTATTGCTGTCGTAAATTTTGCATATCTAGAATCGATTTAGTCATGGTGAACCTTTTTTTTAATGAGTGCGAGACAAGTGACTCTACTAATAGTAATAGAAAAAAATTCTTGCTAGGTAAAACTTTTGAAGAAATAAAGTCGTCTCAGTTTGTGCACGATATTACATGTTACAGTGAAGTTTTTTTAACTAAGGAGAATTTTTTCAAATTTTAAAGAAAACTTTAACTGTGATATTTAACGAAGTGAATTGTATAGAATTTATTCATTTCCATTCGATCTGTCATTATTATCAGTATTTGTATTAGATAGCTCAAGCCCAGGGCTCTTACCAAGCTCTTTTCCGTCTATAGTACTAACCGAATCAGGAACACTAGTGGTAGTGAATCTTCGTTAACTAGATTGTAGTCAGTCTTCGTTTTTTTTACGGATTTCTACCTACATTGATCTAGTGATCAATGTAGGTAGATCCGTAAAAAAAAATGCTAAACAATGTTCCCTAAATAATAAAAAAAAAAACTTATCAATTTATTGCACTATACGTCACAAGGGATTATTATTGTCTGATTTGTGCAAACACAGAGTTACGATAAAGCGAATCAGATTGCAATACCAGATTGTTGCGAATTATCGAGTTTTACTTGTTGCCACTCCAGATCACGCTAGGCAATCTTATCGAATTTTGTAACGATTTAGGAGGCCTTGACAAATTCACAATTACATATTCTCATGCTGATGCGGAAAAGTTGATAATGATCAGGACAAGACAATAAATAAATTCTTCTTTACCTATCTCGTATGTGTCCATGTGTAAGAATGACTGATGAGACGATGTCGTGAGTTGTTCGGATATCATTCTTGCTGATTTGAGGAGTGTTGTATGATGGTGAGTGAAGTGAATGTGGCGAAATTTCTGTTTTGTGCGATGTGTTAAACGACTGACTCTATCGATAAGAGTTGGGACCTTGGGACGGACAGCTTAACTCCAAAGACTGAAATTTTTAAAACACATCCAAATCGGACGATGTTGCTTTTAACTTACTTGCTTGTTTATTTAGTTTTGACAAACGCAACGACGCCATCGGACCCCACTAACTGTTCGTTATTATTTAAGGTTCAATTTTAACTATACAAATAACTGTACTCCGGTAGTCCATTAAAATAACATTCACCGAGATACATCTAATATTAATATACCGTCCCACGCGCAGTAATCTGTTGGTCTGGCTTTTCATATCGCATAAACAATGGACTGGTTATCTCGTGGACGGGAGGTTAAATTTTCATGTCCACTTATTCTAAAGAATCTATTGTTTTTATTGTTAAAGGTGGTAAATATAGTTTAATGTATTTTCTATAAGGTTATGTTCCAAATTGCCGTCTTTCTCGTCGTTGCTAAGGAGGGAAATCCATGTTTTAGTAGTGAAAACGTGGATATCTTTTATTTAAAATTTCTGACAGCTGTCAAAGTGATAACAACGCATCCTTATAATTAATCTTCAAAAAATAGTAATAGTGGCTAAAATTACCTTAATTATCATTATAACACATATTTATACCGAAATAGTGAAAATAAATTGATACATATCATCTGCATCGGGATAATAACACGGTTTTTGTACTGAGGAATAAGTGAAGTGAAAAGTGACACTAAAATCTGGCGGTAAAACGTGATAATTATTACATTTGATGTAGGTACTAGTTGGTACTAGTGAGTGACATTCATCGTACAGCAAGTGGTAGGCAGTGACATTCGCTTATCCTGTGTTGCCAGTAATAGAAAGCGAATAGTGCTACAAATCACGTTCCGTTTTTCACAGACCTAGCAAAATACTACAACAAGTCACGGGTCGGTGCGCGAATGACAGACCTTTATCACTGTGGTGCTGGAATTGTTTTCTATATTCTTATTCATGGTATCGAATTATAAAATTATATATTTTTACTGAATCGCACACGACTAAATTATGAAGTTCGCCTGCTGTGCAACAAAAGAGGCCTCTGCTGGTGTCTTACTGTGTTCTAAATGCAAGAGTAATTATCACATACAATGTTCGTATCCGACTGAAAATAACAAGATTTTGACAACTGAGCAAAAGCAATCATGGGTATGTCCAGCCTGCTCACTGACTCAGCCCAGACAACGTACAAGGGATGACACCCCCGTTCGAGACAGCTCCAAGGGTCAGCGGATCACGGAAAGCGAGGCGAACAATATTACTCATCGTGTCAAATCTACACGGGGATCTAAGCCGGACGACGCGAGCTACGACTCGCCTGTGACGAACAGGACTCTCAGAGAGTTATTGGATTCCTTTAAAAGAGAAGTAGCTGAGGACATCCGAAAAACGGTAGCTAATGCGGTGTCGCTTAAGTTTGACCAGATCGCTGAACGGATCTCGGAATTTCAGAATTCCCTGTCTTTCTTGAATGATCAGCAAGAAATATTGAAGAAACGTCAAGAAGAGAGCTCTGCTGTAATAACGCGGTTGCAAACGGAAAACGCGACACTGACTGCGACAGTACATGATCTTTCGACGAGACTTAATCTGGCTGAACAACATCAGCGTGAAAACAACGTAGAAATCCACGGCATACCCGAGCATCGCACTGAAAATCTACCTAACTGCGTGGCGCAGCTAGCCAGAACTGTTGGCGCCCCCATTGTTGAAGACGACATTGCGCAGGCTACGAGGGTCGCCAAAGCTAATAAGGAAAGTAACCGATCACGCATTGTTGTTGTCAGACTGCGTAGCCCCCGACAACGTGACACTTTACTGGCTGCTGTTCAAAATTTCAATAAAAAAAATCCTGATAAAAAGTTAAGTTCGCACCACCTGGGTTTAGCTGGCGCTGACTCACCTGTATATGTGTCGGAACACCTCACGCCTACCAACAAGCATATTCACGCCGCTGCAAGGAAAGCAGCCAAGGACAAAAATTATAAATTTGTTTGGATTCGCAACGGCCGCGTCTTTGTCAGGAAGAACGAAACTAGTCCGTCCATACTAATCCGCAATTTAGACAGCATCAATCTTATCGCTTAATACTATTATAGTTGAATTGGTTTTTAGTATAAATGATTGATGTTTACTACCAAAATGTACGAGGTTTAAGAACAAAAACAGAAGACCTATATTCGAATATTCTCCAATGCTCATACGATGTGATAGTGCTAGTGGAAACATGGCTCAACTGTAGTATTCTAGACGGCGAGTTTATTGACAATCGATATTTAGTGTATCGCAGGGATCGCACAGCACGTCAACCAAATAGTAATGGCGGGTCGAAGCTGGACGGGGGTGGTGTTTTAATAGCGGTTTCTCGAAAATTCCAATCTTCTAGAATCTCACAATGGGAAAGTGCCTGCGAGGATTTATGGGTAACAATAAACCTTGACAATGACTGGATTTCCAAAAAGCTAGCGTTATGTGCAGTTTATTTGCCCTCTCCGCCTAGTTTTGACGCACTAAATATTTTTTTAGAAAACACAACCAATGTGTTAGAAATGGTTGATAGTGCTCTCGTGCTGGGCGATTTTAATCAGGGAAAGATACAATGGACCAAGGACGCAAATAGTTGCTACATGATTCCCTCCAATTATACTAGCAATATGGAGTGTGCTCTGATAGACTTTTCACATTCAAACAATTTATATCAGTATAACAACATACAAAATGGCAATGGTAGAGTCTTGGACTTAGTATTTAGTAATTCTCCCAATTGTACGGCCTCATCTCCTCCTGATCTTTTAAGCAAATTAGACGCTCATCATCCGGGTGTTCTTCTTTCTGTAAACTTTGTAAGTCATAAAACTCTGCGAGGTAACTCTAATGTGACATACAATTACTTTAAAGCTGATTACGACAGTATTGTAAGGGAATTGAAGGATATTGATTGGTGTTTGGAGTTTTCTGGGTGCGGTGACTGCGAGGAGATGGTAAATGTCTTTTATAGGACTCTTAATAAATATATTGAACTTTTTGTACCAAAACGTTTTCCGAAAAGACGAGATCAACCGACCTGGTTTAGCCCAGCTTTGAAAAAACTACTTAAAGAGAAAGAAAAACTTAGACTTAGATACAAAAAATATAAAAATCCACGGGATCTTTTAGAATACGAAATTCTTCGCACAAGGGGCAATTCACTATTTAATACCTGCTATCGTAATTACAAACGGAAAATTGAGGAGGCTGTTAAAAGTAATAGTAATTTCTTTTTCCGTTATATTAAACAGAAACGTGACAACCACTTATCGCTTCCAGCATCTATGCACCTCGACAATGTCATTGCTAATGATGGCTTAAATATCGCAAACCTTTTTGCCACCCATTTTTCGTCCGTGTATTCCAGAAATCATTCCGATCTTCAATGCACCTTGTCAACACATCATCATGTACTTAGCGGTAACATTCATTTCACGGAAATTGACATTTTATCAAAACTTAGGCGTTTGAATCCTGAAAAGGGAGCGGGTCCAGACCAAATACCTCCAGTCTTCTTTAAACGAGCCGCGTCTGCGCTGGCCTTCCCACTAATGTTAATCTATAATGCTTCACTAGCAGAGGGTTGCTTTCCCATCACATGGAGAAAATCCAGGATTGTACCAGTTCTTAAGAAGGGGGACCAGAAAGATGTTAAAAACTATAGACCTATAGCTATTCTCTCATGTCCATCTAAAATTTTTGAATCTCTACTGTACCCTCTCGTTAGTCGCCACCTGGAACGTTTTATTACGTGTGACCAACATGGATTTAGAAGCGGCTACTCCGTGCAAACTAATTTAACGGACTTCGTATCGGAATTGGCATGCGAAATGGACCAGGGACATCAGGTTGACGCTGTGTACACAGATTTTAGTAGTGCATTTGATAAAGTAGATCATCTGCATCTTGCTCAAAAGCTGCAAGCATACGGTATTCACGGCTCACTTCTGACCTGGTTCAGGTCGTATCTAGCTGATAGGTCGCAGTCTGTTGTGGTTAAGGGTTACGAATCCGACGCATTCGTGGCTAAATCTGGCGTGCCGCAAGGTTCCCACCTGGGCCCACTGCTGTTTCTGGCCTATATCAATGATATCACAAATTGCATTGCATATAGCGGTTTTGCACTTTTTGCAGATGATCTCAAACTATACATGAGAGTTGATTCAGACAATGATGTAGCCTTAATCCAGAAGGACCTCAGTAGCATAGAGAAATGGTGCAGATCTAATTGTATGGCACTTAATGCAAAAAAATGTAGTTTCATACGATATACAAGACGATTGAACCCAGTCACCTCCTCCTATCATATTAATAACGAGGTGCTGCCCGAGCAGGTTGAGATCCGGGACCTTGGGGTTATTGTCGATAATAAGTTAAAATTTACAGCACACATAAACTCGGTTATAAAAAAAGCATCGCAGATGCTCGGCTTCGTCAAAAGGAACTCTGGATCCTTTCGCCCGGAAACTAAGCTTGTATTATTTAACTCTCTGGTTCGAAGTCACCTAGAGTACGCTTCGGTCATCTGGAATCCTTCCTATACCATTCACTCTCAACGCATAGAGACTATACAGCGCAGTTTTACCAGACATCTGGCTTTTATATCCTCAGGTATATCGCACAGATCGCCATACGACCAACGCCTGGATCACTTTAAATTGGTTTCCTTGCGTAATCGACGTAAGATGCTAGATCTTATGTTTCTCCATAAATGCGTCAACGGTGCTATAAAATCGGAAAAAATTATCAATCGAATGAGTCTAGCTGTACCATATAACATACCCAGAAAAGCCACAAGTAAAACGTTTTCTGTTCCCGCGTCACGTACTAACGTCCTTAAACATTCTCCCTTGCCTCGCATTTCTGCCGCCTATAATGAAATCACTGCTTCTCAGTCAGATTTGGATATATTTTTCGATTCCCAATATAAATTTAGAAATAAAATTGTTAAGTCTTTTTGATTACCTACTTATACTTAAACTTATTATTGTGTTTTTTATTTTTTTGTTTGGTCACTTATAATTTTAACTCTACGAATGCTGTGTTAACCTGTAATTTGTGTATATATAAGATTGATACCCTTATCTGCTTATTTGTTAAATGTTTCTATGTATATGCTGTTGGTTAACCATTACAATAAATAAATAAATTTACTAATTTGTCAAATATATTGTTAATTTTACTAGTAAGTTTTCCGAATAATTATTTTTTTCTGATTTTAACTTCGTTTTATGTTCCAAGACAGCTGTAGTTTCTTGACTGTTATTTCTGTAGTTTGCAGTAAACAGACAAAATTACAATGTACAAATAAACACTAGACTACTGTCGACAAAAGTAGTGAATTTGCAACAAGCGGATTTATTGCTGACATTACAATCTTTTTAAGGTAACCTTCGGGTTCAAAAAGAAAACGTTAAGACTTTAATAAAAAATCTAAGTGGTTTTATCTCGGAAAATCTGTCATATCGCAAAAAGTCAAATAACTTAAATAACATTACAAAAAGCTATAAGTTGTCTGGTTCAATTGTGTAAGCTTTATCTGCCGCCCACGGCCGTAAAAGCTTACCTGCTGTGTTTGTCATTAAAATGCACAAATATCCTGAGGCTTAAGATAATGCTGTTGGGCACTGAGTTGAGTACTCAGTTATTGACTAATTCACTAATAAAACGGTTGAATTGTTGCACATTTTAGTTTTCATAAGTATAAAGAGTTAAGGGAACTAGTTAGAGGTATGTTGGAAAGTAGAAAAGGGAAGGTTTATATACCCCGCAATGTCGTCGTCAATAAGCTTCATTGCTTATTGTCTATCTGAGGTCGCCGTTGTTGATCCTGGCTACACAGGAGACACAGTGGTGGGAATGTGTGGTGGGCTTGTCCCGATACCCCGCAATGGAATATTAGTAATAGTCAGAAAAATGTTACATAAACAGTTATAAATAAACAGCAAAACAAGCATTATAAGAAGTTGTTTAGAAAAAACATTTACTTACAATTTAAATTAAAAATAAATAACGATATAATACTAATAATAATAGGCTAAGAGGACAGTAAGTGTAGCATGTTGTTCTAGATTAAGTATTATTATTTAGAAGCTCTTAAAAAATCTCCTAAGGTTAGAGATGGTGAGCCTAAAGCATAAAGATTTAATACAAATAAACTTACAAAAACCCTAGAATTAAGAATCTCGTTTATTGATATTAAGTTTTAACCTAAAGTCACGGGGTCATTACCAGGACAAAGTCGCCTGGATATCGGAAAGTGGTGGTCACGTGACGTACTGTGGGGTTGCGATCGGTTGCGTGCGAGATCTAACGATAGTCGCCGGCCTCCGCCCCGCGGCTCGCAACGAGTGCTCCGCTGTAATCGGTTTACTAGGCCCAGCCGCTTTGACGTGTGATACAAGGCATAGAAGTGACGTAAATGATATTACTACAATCCGTGAGTTCTATTCTTGGAAAAAAAAAACAGTTAAAATCTAGTTTCAAACTCACGGTCTCGCTCATATACATTACGAATGAGTTTGCGCTTGAGATCGAAACTTGACCACACTTGACTTTGTCAATTTATTTTAAGATAGGCCCGCTGATGGTTGTATTGGTGTTCCAAATTTACCTACTCTCTCTCATGTGTCAAAGGATAAGAACATCGAATATACCTACCATATTGTTTTTGGTCGTGATCGTCATATAGAGACCTGGACTGGGACAGATATAATGCGCCTCACGACATCTCGCCCTTTCTCTCTGTTAGAGGTAATGCGGGTGCAGAGGACCGCTCATGGCACATTTTACTTGGTCAGTCCATCGCATGGGTGATCTTCCACGCGATCTAGAACCTTCTACTTTGCCCTGAACGACGAGGCGTTCTATGGACGTACTGTTTTTTCTTGAAATGTGTCCAAATCCAAAGACACTGAGAATGCGAGATATGTATAACATTAGATAGTAAAACGCCACTCTCTCATGAATTGTACCAGCCGCCAATCCCTGTACTAATGCATGTGACTTGCAAGCCGTAGTTAATACGCTATCCGAGCCACTTTCAGTTAACTTCACCGTAATAACCACTTCTCTGTCTCCATCTGATCGTGGTATTCGATTTAAAAGCCTCAGACCATGGAGTATGAATGCATTACTGAGTTGTCGTAATTTTTATGGTGAAAGTCACTTTCTTGACAGATTTTATCATCGCCCAACAGTCTATTGAATTGTTATAAATGTTAAAACAAACTATTGTATAAGAGAACGAGACGGCTAGTCACTGTTTTATCACAGCTGTTTCTGAGAGAAGGTGTAAAAGCTGAAATGACAAAACTAATAACGGCCTTGTTATAATAACGTTATGGGATATCCAGTATCTTTACGGTCGGTACGTTTTATTCTATTTCTATTTGAATTTCAACATTTCTTTTTATAGTGTTAACAGTCTATTATCTCTATTAAGAGGTCATTCCATTGAACATACTCCATAATAAATGAAATTTCTAAATCAATTAAAACATCTGGGGTAAAAATATTTGAATTGTAAGTATCTTAGTAAGACATTTTTTTATCGAATTATGAAAAAATCCTAGTAAACGTCTAAATAGCATAGACTTACCTGTAATAAAGATAACGTAATAAAGCTTTAACAAAATATTAAACAGTTTTATATCAATAATAACATTACTAACAAACGAAAGAAATTTGAGGGAAAAGAAAACAATAATAACATAACCACGAAACATGTAGGGGGAATGTCGACGGAGCGCGGTATGTTAATAAGCCGCATTTTTGGTCTAATTCCTGTTACAGTGCTACAGTAAATTTTAGATTTACAACTGCACAAAATAATTTAAATCAACTTATATTATCTTTCAAAGTACATGTAGGTAGGTATCCAATACCCACCTACATGTACTCTGAAAGATATGAACACATTGTGCAAAATATTGTGTAAAGAATTATGATTAGTAAACACAATGTATCCAAAAATGTTGTCTTGTTTTGTTTGTTAGAAAATTTGCTAGAACTTTTACATGATTCACTATAAGTATACTGTAGTGTCCAAGAGGCTAACTAAATCAACTTGTTTGTCTGCTATAAACTCTTGTTCTTAACAAAATATTTCTTGTTCAACTTTGAGAATATTTTGAAGGGCATTTTATACATCATCGATTTCGCCAATCACAACAGCATTTTTATTATTGCATTCCTCGATGCCTTCGAACACATCATTTTACGCTCCATCTACATCACTTTAAAGTTCAAAATCCATTGACAGGCCGTCATCTCTCCGAGATATAACCGTCATGGAATACTCGCGACCAGAAAATGACAATGTGAGATATCCTTCGACTTCCCAAGATATCCAGCTGTCAATTTCAACTAGAGTATGTCCTGTTACTGTTGTAATAAAATTGATTTTAGCTTGAAGAAGGTTATCTGGGTTGTTTAAGATTTTGGTGTTTTAAAGCGAGGTTTGATGCCCGGTTTTCGTTGTCACTGCGAGAATGGCAGAATAGATAACATCGATGTTTCATCCTTTGACTTCGCCCATGTGTGGTCTATATTTGTACAGTTTTATTGCTTTCGGAAATAGGTCGCGATTAAACGCACGTTGTATTTATAAATATGTCAAATTGTTAATATTATATGATTTATGACTATGATTATTAGGCGTTGTTGATATCTGTAATAACATTAAATGGATAAGAAACGTTTACTGTAATGTTACAGGGCTTCTGTGATTGATGTGTATTAATTATAGTTATCATTGTTATGTTTAATCAAATTACTAATTTAGACATTGTGTAGACAGGTGGATCAAAATTATATCCTTGACACTAATATTAAAAATATGGAGGAAATTAATAATATCTTTTGTAAGGATAGATACTAAAAATTGAATACCACGACATAGTTTATACAAATATTATAAAGAGGAAAGATTTGTTTGTTTGCATTGAATAGGCTCCGAAACTGCTGGACCGATTTCAAAAATTCTTTAGAAAGCTACATTATCAGGGAGTGACATAGGCTATAATAGCTTTTCCAGAAATTCAATGTGGTTCCCACGGGAACAGGTCCGGACCGGAGCTCGATGGTGTCGTTGTGTGTCGCACTCCTGATGTTTGCTTTGATTCATATTTCAAAAATATTTTCTAAATTCCCATGACAACGGTAATAACCAACAAATAATACGTTAGGCGTAATTATTAATCACTTTTATAAACATTACTTGTTGGATTAAAATCAATTTGATCAGCAGACATTTTAAAATTAAAACGATGTTAACAGCTAGCTTAGTTTTATAATTGATAAGATCTGTTTAGGCATTCCTTTGTCGGTAACTAATCCTGTTTAGTGACTAAAGCGAGTAAGTGGTGCGTTATAATCTGGCTACTGTTCTGACTGACTCATTTTCAAGTTAATTTGTCATGCCTTTTAAAGACATACATGATTTTGCAAGATCTTTTCTCCATCTTAAGGTGCGTCTTCAACCGATATTGAAATAAGCTGAATAATTTCACAGGATAAAAAGTAGCATAATAATTTATATGTGCCAGCCAAACCAAATCAAGCGAACAATTGCTGAAAAGGTCAATATAACAGCTGTAAAAAACCGTCAGACAAATAAATCAGATATTGCAGAACACCTGATCAACACTGACAGCTACCACTGGATTGAACTCCACAAACCCAAGGTTCTATCGACTGACCGTCACTACCACAGACGAATAGTACGAGAAGCAATAGAAATTAAAATGCACCGTACTTTTAATAGAGAAGATGGGTTCAAATTGTCACCAACATGGAATCCAGTGCTGGACAAAATTATACTACGCGGTGTGACGTCTGCGCGTTAATGCCGATATAGTTAGTGTTGTGTGCATGGGTCTTTATAACTAGTGAATTTTATTGACAATATAGTGGGTAGTTTAACATCATTCTACCGTCGTTATTAACCTGTGCACCGCAGTACTTCAGTCTCCCCGTGACCACAGCAGATGAAACTCTGTCGAAACGTCGTCGGGTGAAAAACAAGTGTTTAAGTGCGCGTTTAAGCCCCGTTTTTAGTCAATAATATGTAATGTTTTTCTCTTTACCGCTCACAATATGTGTACTACCATAATAATGATGGGCTGCATAATCAAGGTGTGAAAGAACAACAATAACAAGTATATTTTCACATTTTATTAATTAGTATACTGTGTACTTTTTGAATATCTTCTTTTAGCACAATTTTAATTTTTTGTAGACTACTACCGGCATACTTTTAAATGTTTACAAAATATTACTAATGGTGTCTAAAGATGTATTTCTAATAGTCATGTTAAACGTGGGTGGTATATTATCCCTTGCACAAATCCCATAAGAATTTTACAAACTCACAACAATGATAATATGACATTAAAGCAATTTGTCACGCGAATTGTGACCGAGTTGGTCAGTAAGAAAAACAGTTTATTTGTTGAAGCAGATTGCAAGTCACTGTGACTTGACTCCAATGATTCTAAGCTACCTTTCATTGTATTCTGTGTATCTGGTGTATTATGTATATGCGTAACAAATTATGTTTATTTATTATTATTTACTAAATAATATATAGATAGATAAATAAACGAAAAAATTCCACCTGCCAAAATCTGATTAATAAATAACCCTACATAGGAGGTTGACAGCGTCGCTGTGTGTCGAATATGCCAGTTAAGCAACTCGACCTTAGCCAGTGTTTGGATGGGTTTGTTATTTCGAGCTTCGGTTCCGGCTGTTGTCAATGGATGATAGTCATAAAGACAAGTCGGTGGTCAGGCGACTTGAGAACACTGTTCTCCGCCAATCCGCATTGGAGCAGCGTGGCAGAGTACGCTCTAGTCCCCTTCGATTGAAGGGAGACCCATAGTATCCCTGCAGTGGGATGATATGGACACTCCGGGTATCGGGACATGATGTAATAGTTTAATATTGTTTTGCTGATCGTACCCAGTACTGTTGTAATTCCTACAAATTCCGGTACAAAGTGCCGGTGGCTGTAACACTAAACATTTTACGATCTCTAATGGGACCACCGCCACAGTTCTTACAAAGTAACTTTTAGTGCGGTTAATAAGTGCATTTTATAATAAAACTCACTGCGGATATGTTACAAGTTTACTTAGTTTCTGACCATTTTTTGTAGATGATACTTCACACAACGTTATCATACATTACATACATAGTTTTTATGAAATGAAATGATATAGTTTATTTCAGAAATTAGACCTTCACAGGCACTTTTTCTTGTCATTTACAGGTTGTTTAAATAAAGAAAATAAACTACGTTATATACTACCACTATTTCGGACATAAGCAAAATGGCCACCGGTAAAAAGAAATGGCGAAAGAAAACCGGTTACGGCCTTTTTTGTTATTTTGTACTTTTTTCCACTCATTAGTTACAATATAGGTATAAGTACATTAAAATTTATAAGACGAATACGCGGAATGGGCCCAAGTAAGAGAAAATTGGAAAAGTTGAGGGGAGGCCTTTGTCCTGCTTTGGGACACAAATGGCTACTACAAAAAAAATTGAAATATTTGTAGAAAACTAATTAAGTGCTTTTTATATTTAGAGACGAGCTGTTACCCGCGACTTCGTCCGCGTGAAATGTTCAAATAAGGATAACTCCTTTTCCTATCATGCGATTTAAATGAAACAAAGCCTATATTCTGCTCCAAGCCGAGCTCTAGCTTTCTGTGAAAACAGCATTAAAATCCGTTCAGTAACTTAGAAGATGTGCGCGTTCAAACAGACAGACAGACAGACAGACAGACAAAAAATTCAAAAAAAAATTTTTTCGCTTTTATTACCTTTCTCTAACTGTTCCCTCTCCATTTTTTCCAAATATGTTCAAAGTACAGACATATCGGGGTCTACTGTTTTATTATATGTATAGATTTCACGGGCACGTCGCACGTAATTATTTATGAGACAAGTTATCATTCGTAGAAATTACGATTATGTGAAAAAAGACAACAGAGAAGGAGATTTATAAAGTTTAGGAATTGGTGAAAATGGGCGTTAATATCGTGCTAACTAATTCAATGTTGTGAAGTAATACCTGCGCGTTATAGTGTATTATTTGCTCATTATATTATTATTTAATATGGTGATAAAGTGAATAATTTACGGTTAATTCGCTACCGTTCCATAAACGCGTTAACGATAATTAAATTTTCTAGTTCCGACGAAGCGCCATAATTTTATCCCTTTACGAGCGGCTCTATATTCGATATTATTAAAACATACAGTACGCTATAAAAATATAAGAAAAAAATAAACATATTTTATTGTAGATATAAATTTTAATATTATAAATATGGACGAAAATGTAAGTAATGTTTTTACGCAAGTAAACTGACTGGATTTAATTAAAATTTAGGAAACAATATTGTCTATAAAATAAACTGGACTAACGGTGAATTGATCAAATCATTTCTAAAGTTAATTTTATATTGTAACTGTCGACAAAACTAATTTTGACAGGACTAGAAGTGTTGCTATCCTTGTCACTAATTGTAAACCAAAGAAGGACAACAACACTAAATTAGTACCATACCACTGAATTAGTACCATAGTCGAACTAAAAAAGAAATTACTTACCAACGACTTGAGACTTAATGTGAATTTAAAATTTAAACAGAAACGTGCAGATCATAGGCATTTTTATATCATGGAAAGAATTGCCGCGTGATGATAGGAAAATCATATCCACTCTTACGCACTATAATGGCTGTTTTTCTACTTAGCGGCTACAGAATTGCATATCAAACTAGACCTTAAACCATGGATACTTACTCGATGTCTTAAACGTTCCCCGTAAAAATATCACATCAATCCATTGGTAATTTTTTACGTGAAAGAAAAGTCAAATGAGCACACTGTCATTTATATTGTAAGTTTTTTTTTATGTCATACAGTAGACAAACAAGCGAGCGGGCCCCCTGATGGAAAGGGGTCACCGCCGCCTATGGACATCAGTAACACCAGGGGCGCTACCAATGCGTTGTCCACCAAGGAAGTTGGAGGAAAGGAAGGAGGACGGCAAGGGAAAGAAGGAGGGGGAAAGACGGGATAGGGAAGGAGTTGGGCTTCCGGATCTCTCACTGACCGAACGAAACGCATTGCTGCTTCACGTCGATATTCTGTGAGAGGGTGGTACTTCCCCGGTCGAGCTAGCCCATTTCATAATAATTGCTCTACCACTCTATCGAATAGTAAGATTAAAATTGGTACTCAAACTTATTTTCTTTGCTTAAAATTAATAAATAAATGGGCCAAATGAAGTGGTATCTTATCAGTACTCCACAAATCCACCCCTGCCCACCCCTCAGCCCGTTGCGTGTAATTATATAAACAAACAGAGATAAAATTTAACATGCCAAACATGGCGGGATTAACTTGAATTTGGTGGAAGTCGCGTGTCAAAATTGATAGGAGATTATTGAATTAATATGACTTTGAGAATGACTTTTTAAGTCATCTGTTCAGTGATTCAGTGACTCTATTTAGAATAATGTATAAAAATTAAATTTGATAAATAAAAGATCGAATAAGGTTTCACTAAAACTCATTTTGTCAATTTCGCACATCGTTCGTTGTCATTAAGAATGACAGTGACAAATCAAGTTTTAGTAATTAATTGGTTTATCTTTCTTTTAATTAAAAGGGGGATAGTAATTTACCTGAAAGTTTGTAAATGTATCATAAAATATGCAGGTTTTAAAAAAAGTTACCTTTTAAGTCATATTATGCTCAGTGACTCTATCTAAAATAGAATAATGTTTATTGCATGAAAAATTATAAAATTTGATAAAATAAAGATCAAATAAGGACGGGTTGCACTCCGGGAGTGCCGGCAGAAGTGGAAACTCAAACATGAACGTTGTGCATTTTTGAATATTTTGGAATGTTTAACATTTTTTACCCATCTAAAAAAAGTGCCCAGCGCCGCCGCTAAAGAAGTTTTCACTTCAATAAGGTTTGATTAAAAATCGTCTTATAATTTATTATTGTGTGTGTGAAGTGAGAAATGTTTTAACTTACCCCTTCACTACTACTTTCTTCGGGTGGTCGTACTGTTTACACTATTTATTATCGATACCATACATAGGAATATTGTTTTACAGAAAAAAAAAACTACTAAGGCTCTATATTTCCCGAAGTTGACCAAAGTTAGAAGACAAAGGAAAATTTAAACAAATGCGATAATCATCTTGCATTGATGTGTTTTCTGCATTTGACAATATTTATAGCGTTTCTTGCACCGTCATTTATCATCTATACCTACATAAAAATGCTTTGAATGTCTGAATGACGGATCAACGCACAGCCTAAACTGCTGATCATAAAAACCTGAAATTTGGACGGTGTGTTCTATGTATGTCGTAGGGGTCTGATAAGAAATTATTTTTCGAAATTCCCACGGGAAAGCGGGATGACACGAAAACGAAGCACAGTGTGGGATTTTGACTGACTTGCGGACATCTTATTTTATGCTTGAGATGGATAGATAAGATAAAAACAATGTTCTCAGTAAAACTCCCGCTGCGTAATTTGAAATAGTTTTTGAGTAATTAAAAAAATCGAGAAACTCCCATAGAAACCATAAAAACTCATTATTTCTGGTTTAAAATAATTTTAAATAACTATTGTGTTAGTATATTGTAGGAATACAAGCCGAGTATCATAACACTATAAAAAAAAATCATTCAGAGTTACCGGAACTAAGAAATATTTATTTTACTGAAAAATCTTCAAATTTTTTTTTCTGCTAAACTGTACATTATTTGCATCTAAATTTGAGTCCATAATATACTTTATGATGTTATCAGACAGAATTAAAAAATTCAAATAGTAGATGCACGGGAGATAGGAGATATAATTTTTTAAACGTTCTGATTAGGGTTGCCCATCACTTAACATTCCTTGCTGTTTCTATTTTTATATTATTTTTAATTGTCAGCAAGTCAAAGTCTAATGATGTGATCGCTAAAAACCGAAAGCAACACTCAAATTTTATGGGGTAGGAATTGTACTAAGTTCTTTTTTTGAGTGATGAATCTGAACCAGATATGGAAAGTAAATCTTCTTAGCGGTTAGAAGTTTTAGCGCACAACTTCTACTCAGATAACGAGGATAATACGTAGTTATTACAGTGCAAGTATAGTAATTCTAATAAACAGGTCATTAATCTTAGCTAAACACAGTAAGATGAAATAAAATATTTTTATTTTTTGTGACGACCCTATTTCCATAGAAATTCTATGAAAACTTAGAAACGTTCTAACTCTCATCTCCCGTAGGATATCTATTTCAAATTTTCTCAGCAGGTAGGTGCATTAACCGAATATATTTTTCTGGTGAACCTAGATGCAAATATTAAATAGAACATTTTATAAAATAAAAAAACTGAAATTTACAAAATATTTATTTTCTCGCTTCCAAGGGTAATTAGAAGCTTGTAATTTCTACATAAAATTCGATTTGTAATTATTAATTGATATGTAATATTATGAAAGCCATGTTTTGGATAATTGGGAAATTATTGATCAAAATCTGTTTGACCAAGTTCATTGACCTTACAATAAAAAATTCGTATTTCCAAAATTAAGAAAGATATTTATACTGGTGTTTCATATTAGGATGTATAATGATTATATCCATCGAAATCGACTGTAAAAAGTGAATGTCCGAAAGTCAGCCAAAATCCCACACTGTGCGAAGTTGTGCTGATTTCGCTAATCTCAAAATATAACTCTGATGCCCGTTTTTCAAAAATAATTCCTAAATTAGAAAGTCTCCTAACAGCCTTTTCTAAGTCCAAATCCTTGTTTTTGGTACGTGTGTATGAATTTTAAAATTATCGATAGAAATACGTTTTTTAGGAGAAAACGGGCATAATTTTCTTATAAAATAGGTAATTGGTTGATATAAATATTAAACACTGTTTTCATATAAACCAAAGAACAATACAAATACTTGGACATATTAAAATTAATACTCCGGACAGTTGGTGCTAGTTGATGTCAGTTTGGACGGCGTGTGTCGGGTCGCGGTCAAGGGTTGCGCCCGCGCCGCTCACTCTGTACACCAGCAAATAATTTGACAAGCCATGTCACTCTTATGTCATTTTGTAAGATTCTGAGTGTGTCAGAAATACTTTTAAACTATTAATTGATGAACTGCTATGTATTTTTTAAATTATGATATTATCTATTTGTTAGGTAAGTTCATATTACCTACATGCAAAGATGTTCTATTTATTTACTAAGGTCTGCCAACAGGGTTACATCATTTAGCAAAACACAATAAGAAAATATATCAAAAATATATCCGAGGCGTAATGGTTACCACGCCAGACCGCCACCCAGGAGGTCCCGGATTCGATCCCCGGTCGGGTCATGATGAAAAACGAACTTTTTCTGATTGGCCTCGGGTCTTGGATGTTTATCTATATATGTATTTGTTATAAAATATAATATCGTTAAGTTAGTATCCCATAACATGTTTCGAACTTACTTTGGGGCTAGCTAAATCTGTATAAATTGTCCCTATATATTTATTTTATTATTATCAAAAGTTAGGATGTAGACCCAATTATTAAGCAAACACAGTATCTATCCTAGAGTTTTTCTATTACATAATTTATAATCATTAAAATTAGACACGCCATTTAAAGCAAGCTCTACCTACACTCTCGCGAAGTTGAGCGAAAACGAATTGTGGACAGTCTCTCCGTCCTACTTCGGAATAACTTTTCCTTTGTGTTTGAACTCCGTGTCTGACTTTATTTCACTTGGCTAAACTTCCTGAGAGTGTAGAGTTAGCAAAACGATTTGGTAAAAAATATTTTTTTAAGAAGTTACCATACCATCAGGTGGGAAACAAGAAATTGTGTAATCTATTCGTAAAATTTTTCTTTGGTCACACATCTTATGATTTGCTAATAATACCGATTTTTAAATGTGATTAAAGTCAATCTAGGTAGAGAAAGAAAGAGAAAGAGGTCATCCAGCAGGGTAGAGCACTGAGAACAAAGATTTTTTATGCTAATAATGTAAAGCATCGTTAGGAAACTTTGTATTGCATAGTACCTACAATATCTATATATATAAAAATGAAACCCGTTTTCCGTTGTCACGACATAACATGAAAACGGCTTGACCGATTTGGCTGATTTTTTTTTTTTAGAATATTCCTTGAAGTACGAGGATGGTTCTTACGGAGAGAAAAATTTAAAAATTCCCACGGGAAAGCGGGATACACGCAAACGAAGTTGCGCGGGTTTCGCTAGTAATATATATTCGAGTAAATCTCTTAACGCAATACGTAGAACACTTGATTCATATTTACGGCTCTGCTCACCTCTTACATTGGCTGACTGAACCAGGAACCAGTCGCTAATAGGCTCGGTTTACCACCTGTCTTGGTCTATGGTCTTCCCAACAAAAAGGAAGGAAGCGCTTTCACTTTATTTTTGATTGATTATGTCACAGTACGATGTTTATTTTCGATAAACGCTTAATTAATAAGTTAGTTATGTTACCATTTCATTAATTGTATTTCATTATTAGTAAATTATGCGTACGGTAAAATGAATCTTATTAGTACCACTTACCGGCCGGTTTTGGTACGTTCCTCTTGACCTGCATCCATTTATACGTTGGTACAGCTGCATGTGACGAGTGGGGCTGGTGACCAGGGATATGACCATGTGGTCCCACGCAGTCCCCGTCCCGAGGGAAGCCGTCTCTTAACCCAAACTCCTCTTTAGGCTGGTAGTGCTCAAACTCCGCACAAGGTAATGGGGAACCCGTATGGTTATACTGCATCGACGAATCATCCACAAAATGCATATTGTACTTCGTCTCTAAGTAATGGTTGTCCAGTTTATGGTCGGGAATATGCATGTCCTCAGGCCTTGGAACCTCCTCTCTATGCTTAAAAGCTTCTGGGTGAGGTGGAAGAGAGTGCAACGGATAATTTTGTTGTAACTCCCCATAGTCCAAATTTGTATAGCACAGTCCAGTATCGGTACTTATTACAGGGGTTGGTGGTTCGTGCGTCGGCTGGCCGTGCAGCATCGGTTCGTAGTAATGCGAGGGCTCATAATAACCCTCATGGTAACCCTCGTAAGGAGGCTGGTAAGCGGCGCCCTGCTGGTAGTACTCCGCGCTTCCGTACCCGTTCTGCTGGTTATTGTACATCCCGACGTCCATAGTCATCATGTTTGTCACGATCACCGTGTCTATCGATAACGACTTTTTTATAACACACACATCACTACGACCGCTGGGTCAAAGAGCGTGCGCGGCAACTATTGGCGTCCCGGAATTCGTAGCGTTCGAAATTTTTACGGGCTAGTGCCGCGCCGTAGTTGTCGAACGCGCGCCCGCACCTCAGGTGTGCCGACGAACACTGATCGCGGTCGCGGTATCCGTGCCTTAATTTTTCTTAACCACACCTAAAACTTAAATTTTCTATCTTCGTCGAACACATTGAATACGCGACGGTGCGATAGAGACGGTCTTATCGCCACAAGTTTTAATGATACGGCTCTGATAAGGTACGAAACGTGATTTTTTTTAAAATGCAAAGGCGCAGAAAGCTGTCACGGCGAATTGGTTTATTATGGAATTTGTTGGACGTCAGTCGCAAGAGTAAACTGGAGATGCGGCTGGCAGGTAGAGCGATCTTCTGGAAACTTTTTGCGTCCAATGGGCGGAGCTCCGTAATCGGGTGGGGCTTAAGGGTTTCCGCCAGCCAATGAGATCGGGCGGCCGAGCCACGCCGATCTCTACATTCTGTATTGGCCGTAGCGAGATAATAGTGCGAATCTGGGAGGCTGGATGCGAGAAACGGGTGTTTTTTTTTATTTACTCGCTCTTGCTGAATGGTCTCCGGCTGTCCGTTTTCTCTGAATGCCTTAATTTATCCCCCTGACGTAAATCGATTTCAAAGGTGTGAACAGTTGTTATTTTCCCTCTTTCCCGTGTTCTGCAGCTGTGTTGGCCTATTATGTATCTATGTAATCTTAGACATGGCGTTCAGCCTGTCAGCCCTTATTATTATCAAAAGAAATTACTTTTGCATTTCTTATCTTATGACATTTAGAATTTGCATTCATGAACGATCATTTCAGTTACCTACCTTATCAGATAATGCACTGTTTAGTTTTAAATTTATAGGACAGATAGATAGATACATTTTACACAATACGTATATTAACAGAAAACAGAGCAATAGAAAAAGAAATACATCTACCTTCTAGGATAGTTTCACCATTTTCTCGTTGCTATCTGTCAAAAAATAGTTTTCAGTCTACCTGACTGAAGTTATCTCTTTATTTCAGCCTGTTCAGATAATGCTAGTTTGAAGTTTAATGTGTCGTTTAATTTTAAAAATTTATTAATGAAACTCATAGGTTACATACTGACTGCAAATTGCATTACTAATGCTCTTAATATATCTACTAGTACTATAACGTATTAGGTCTAGATCTGATAATGGATTACAGACAATGATTTATGTTATAGTCAAAATGAATAAGACACTTTGTATGTTCATAGTAGATTTACATGACTATGTACTTAGAATAATATCTTGTTTTAAAGTACTTTACATACTGTACCCAACTAGAACAGTCAACAATAAAAGTGGTATCCAGGGCCTAAATATGATTCAAGTTGTCTAAATCTACATCAAACAACTTACGCCTGTTTTCTTTCACCAACAATTCCTAAAATTTAAGTCTCCTAACAGCTTTCTCTATGTCCAAATCCTTGTTTTTGGTATGTGTATAATATATAAAATTATTGATTTTTAGAAACTATCATTTTATCGATAATTTTATGTCATGAACGTCCCAAAACTTTAAGGAGACTTATATTTAGGAATTGATGGTTAAAACGGGCGTTAGTCGAATTTTTATTTATCAATATTATTTGTATTATACTATTTGATTTGTTTTGTTCTTATTTCTCTACCCTGCATCCTAACTAATGAGAAAGTGAGTTTGTTTTGTTATTCCTTCACGGCTTGACTAATCAGCCGATAATTATGAAAATTTGTATATACATATTGTCAGGAGTACAGAGCCCAACATAGGCTACTTTTTATCCTGTGAATTATGTCATTCCAATGAGAATTTTTTTTTCTATTATAGATGGCGCTATAAGATATGCTGTATTAGTATGATATTTATTAGGTTGGTGATGCTAACAAATTCTATTTATTAAAAATACTGGGGTTTGGAGAGGCGTTGTTTACAATGAACCAAAAAAATGCTACGTTTGATTCTTATTTCTAGCACATAGCTGTAATGTTTCTGATGATATTTGATAAAATAATAGGCATTATAATGAGGCTGGACGTGTTAATGCTCAAGACGGAGGAGATAACGCTGGCGGGTCCGCTTCTGTACGTAGTGATGGGAAATGTATCGATATACCTAGCATATCGATACGAACTATACAATAAGCGTCAGATCGTATCGATGTAATAAAATGAAATATTATTCCATTAGGTACATTAAGTCAGTCCCGGCAGAATATTTTGTGGTTAAACTAGCGAAACCCGCGCGACTTCGTTTGCGTGTATCCCGCTTTCCCGTGGGAATTTTGGAATGTATTATACATAAAAACCTTCCTCTTGAATCACTCTATCTATTTAAAAAAACCGCATCAAAATCCGTTGCGTAATTTTAAAGATTTAAGCATACAAAGGGACATAGGGACATAGGGACAGAGAAAGCGACTTTGTTTTATACTATGTAGTGATTGTCGAAAAATAACAAAAACTGACCTATCTGACAGATATGTAATCTGTATCTTATCAGGATATTATGAAATTCGTCTTGAAAAGTAACAAAGGTAGTTTCACGAGTGAAAATCATCTGATAAATTCATAATTATTCGACATATTCCAAAAAAAATTTTATTAAAATATTCTGACTTTGTACTTTGAATGCGTTAGGATTTTATTCGACTTCTGTGCTGTGATGAAAACATGAGAAGTACCTAACATTAAATAAAGTCACAAAACCGATGAATGTCTATAGATAAAATGCAATGCCCAACCCTAGCTTGTTTTCAATTAAGTTGTCGTGTGCTGATTGTCGTCTCATTCGCTCTCGGAAGATATTCAACATGCTGTCCCTCTCCCTCGCGCTAACGGAAGCAGTCCGGTTATGATCTAATGATTAATAGTGATAGGGGTGACTCGCTTATACCCTGTACACATGTACGAGCGTTGGAGTCGCATTTCGTGTTACATTGATCTCTTTGTATATTCGACTTCACGTTGAAATGATGGCGACTCCACGATGGATAATAAAATGCGGCGAAAATCGAGGCGCATTCGCCCTCGGATATTTTTTTAGATATTAAAAGACAAGGGTTTATTGTCGCGGTTAAGTTGATTTCTATCAGTTATGCTTTAAAGAACAATGTAGTTAGGTTTTTAATTACAATTGAGCATAAAATATCGGCCTGCTTTAAGATTAATTTCCGACAATCACTACATAGTATAAAACAAAGTCGCTTTTTCTGTCCCTATGTCCCTATGTCCCTTTGTCCCTATGTCCCTTTGTATGCTTAAATCTTTAAAACTACGCAACGGATTTTGATGCGGATTTTTTTTAAAATTGATAGAGTGATTCAAGGGGAAGGTTTTAAAGTATCATACATTCCAAAATTCCCACGGGAAAGCGGGATACACGCAAACGAAGTTGCGCGGGTTTCGCTAGTTTTTATATAAACCCTGTTTCTCTTAACTTGACCAATGTAGTAAACAATCTTAGCGTGTCTTTTTATTCAAATATCCTTGTGTAAAATCGTTAAATCGCCAGAATAATAAGAGTGTTGTGTTAAATGCCATTTCTAACTATATTATTATTTTTTGGGTGTGAATGATAATTTTAATTGCCTATTTTCGTTAAAAAGACATGCCAAGATTGTTTACTACATTGGTCAAGTTAAAAGAAACAGGGTTTAGGTATGTGGTTTTATAGGTATAAGTACGTGAAGTTTGTAATTTTACTCTAATACGCAAAATATCTTTACAGATTTGCTCGAGATTTACACAGACAATTTATAAAACGTATCTCGGATACCAATAGTTGTGAAATGAGAAAAAAGCCTCCCTTAAAAGAAAAACGTGATTTCGCGGGTAAATCCGCGGGCATCAGATGTTATAACATTAGTAAATAATTTTTTATGTGATCCCTTCGTCTGTTAATGAAGGCACAGGTATTATAACTTTCAAAGCAAGGGAAATCACATTTCAAAAAAAAATGTATTTATTTATAATGAGACAATGAGCAGACAATGCATTTATGGATTTCTAATTAAACTTAGTATTTAAATTTAAAGCTCATTAAATTCTTATTTCAATCAGAAAGCAAAGATTATCAAGTAAATTCAAAATGGAACAACACGAATGCTCATTTCATTTTTTATTAATCCGTCAAAAACTTTAAAAGCGTTACACGTTACCTACATCAACAATATTATAAAAAAACAACTCTAAAGTGGACAAGGCTGGCTCCATTATTAATCAAGTGACACGTCACAACACTATGATATAGTTATTCATAATAACCCGTTCACTTTGACGCAAAAACTAAAAATACACCTTAAAGACATTACAAATTAAAATCAATTTCGAATAAAACATTATGACAGTGACAACCTTTTAGTGATGGGGGCTATATCAATAAGTTGCTGCAATATCGACTTTATTTATATTAATTTTAAGATTTATTCTCGTATTAATGAATTTTAATAGCATGTAAAGTGATAGGGCATTGTTTTTGTGCTGGTGGTATGAAGACATCGACTGTCAACTTGCTTTCATTGTCCGAAATGCGATAAAGGCTGCCTTTCGTTAATGTTCCCCGGGTTTTTTACGTTAGATTATGATAAAGTGTTGTCATCGGTGGGAGGCACCGTGCCAAGTATAACAAGCAGTAACGGCACTCTAATTAGCAAAGAA
This sequence comes from Endotricha flammealis, assembly GCA_905163395.2. Classification (NCBI taxonomy): domain Eukaryota; kingdom Metazoa; phylum Arthropoda; class Insecta; order Lepidoptera; family Pyralidae; genus Endotricha; species Endotricha flammealis. The sequence continues at coordinate 16,495,783 of LR990860.1, forward strand.
AAGCCCACTTTAAAAAATCTATCGCTATTTCTTTGAGTGCGTTAAGTGCGAAAGATCGCGATACTAATCTGCAGCCCATTATGGCGGATTTTCTAGAAGTTCGAGTGACCAGCACGCTCCTTCAGTGTCGGTGCCTATGGTACTTTACAGGACATGACTGTAGAGATCAAAACAAAAAAGTGTCATAAAGTAGTAAAATCTGACAAGGATCTGTTTAGAATAGTGTCTATCGTCACTTCAAAAGACAAAATATGGGGACGCACTAGGACCATTAGCTTTTGTTTTCAACGTAGTGGTCAAACAGTGGCCTAATAAAGAAGGTTAATTTTATAATATTATTATTATTTTCACATCTGATTAAAGCGCAAATAATCGCTGATCACAGATACAAAAAAAAAAAATTTACTAATTTAAGAGTAAGAGAACATTTTGACTAGATAAAGTGTGGTAAAGCGTTTGGGGGAAGCCTATGTCCAGCTTATGTTGTTATTATGACTTATTGAAGACGAGCTGTTACCCGCGACTTCGTCCGCGTGAAATGTTCAAATAAGGATAAGTCCTTTTCCTGTCATGCGATTTAAATAAAACAAAGCCTATATTCTGCTCCAAGCCGAGCTCTATCTCCCTGTAAAAACAGGATTAAAATCCATTCAGTAACTTAGAAGATGTGCGCGTTCAAACAGACAGACAATAAATTTAAAAAAAAATATTTTTCGCTTTTATTACCTTTCTTCTAACTGTTCCCTCTCCATTTTTGCCAAATATGTTCAAAGTACAGACATATCGGGGTCTACTGTTTTATTATATGTATAGAAGAGAAGAAGTGATGATTCTGTAAAACTGACACCAACAGCCATCCAGTATTTCAAACTTCCCATAAAATTGCTTCGTCTATTCAAGCTTTACTTACTGCGTACATTATTACAAAAAACAGGTATTGATTGCAGTTATTTTTATCTGAGCCACTGGAAAGGAATGCAATTATCTTCCATTGAATATTAGTGATATTAATAATGAAATCTTGCATATTTGCATATGTGTGGGTTGCATTGTAACTGTGTGATGTAATTCAACAAGTTGCTAAGTGCCCGAGTATTATAATATAGGTTTATTAGCTTAATGGCTGTTGGAGAAACGGAAGTTTTAAGACACGATAAAGATATTTTTGAAAGAAAAACAATATGAAAAAATATTAAAAACGCTAAAGATACTTTTTAGCCGTAGCATCGGCGACAGATCAAAATATTTGAAGACAATAATACATCGTAGAAATGTACAAAGTTTTCTTCAAACTTTAAACAAAGTAAAGCAGTCAAATGAGAATGTTTTGAGAATACAAAGAAGAAAGGCTTTTAAGACCTGCTTGTAGAACTGTTTCTTCTCATTCTACCTCCTTTCCGTTGTGTTATAGTTAGAGCAATATTATGTTAGCAATGTGACGTCCGCGTCCGCAACATTTTGTATCTAATTACTACAAAACGTGAAAATAAGCCTAAATTAATCTACGCAATATGTGTAAAGTATTTATATAACTTGTCATGTCGTCTAGCATTGACGTCTGTATTTATTTACAAGCCCGCCAATTAGTCAACTGCCGCCAATTAATCAACGCCTTCAGTCAACGCGGTGACAGCCGCTGTCAGTTTGACACCTGTCACTTTGACAGCTCAAGGTCGTTCGGTTCAAGGGTAGAGTGGTTTTAACTTCCTATGGAATATTTGAATATGAAACAAACGTTCGAGATCCGTTTGATTTAAGAGTCAGCGCTCCCGGAAACGTTTATTGTAGTAATTTTAAAGTGGTGAGCCTAGCCACTATGAACTGGTAGTGGCTCCTAAATGGGCTGGCTCGACCGGGGGCAGTACCACCCTCTCACAGAATATCGACGTAAAATAGCGGTGTTATGCCGCTGTGTTTCCTACGATGATTATGAGAGACGGAAGCCTCCTGCTGCTTCTTACCCTATTCCCATATTCACTTTCCTTCCTCGGTCCGTCAAGACATTTTGAATAAGTACATTTTTTTTTAACATAAAATTGGTGTAATATTTTTACTTTTTTTAAGTTTAGAAAATATTAGTTTATGGTTACAAATAGGTCAAAAGAGCCACATAGAAAAAGAAATTTGTTTCTGTTTCTAAACCTACATATTTGACTACATTACCATGCAATACCTTAGTCAATAGACCTCACAAGTAGTCTTTTGACTGCATCAACTAAAAATAATTGAATTTGTTTTTCTCATACGCGCTTCCCACGGCAACTAATCACGACTTTATGGCTTTATGATAGTTTATTACGGACAAAGGCGCCGCTGTACTGATAACAGATAAGATACGCATATTGATTCCTTCAAAACAATCATAGCTGATGGGGAGATAATAACGTGATTTTTTTATAATTTAACACGCAATTAATCTATGGTGATCATACGTGGCATTGGCATGTGTAAAGCCAATGAAAGAGTTGAGCACGACTGTATGGATTTAATCGAATATTTATTTATCAATATAATAGTAATATTCGCGGAACCAAAAATGCGATGGCGGGATGAACTCGACATTTATCTACTTGAAGGATTGGCCGGAAATGGTCCAATTAAGAGAAGATTGGAGAAGTTGGGGCGAGGCCTTTGCCCTGCAGTGGGATACGAACGGCTGCTAAAAAAAAATAGTAATATAAATACTCCTAACAGTCCTAACTATTGTCAGTGAAGTAGTCCACCAAAACACTTGACTTGATGATTGTTACCTATGTCAACAGTCGGGATCGACGACTTAACTTGCCCCTCCAATCCAAGTATTAACTAGAATTTTTGATACTTAAGTTGCATGATCATTCTAGTTTTGACACGCACTTACTTACCTAAAAATATCCAAGGCTACGAAAATATTCCAATATCAATTACATTGTCCTGAAAAAATAAGCTTTTTTCACGAAAAAGTAAGCTCTTACGAGACAAGTAGGAAACTTGCCGAAAGTGTTGAACAATGCCCCATGGGACGTGTCCCGGGCTCCGCGACGGGACCATTCGTCTTGCCCGGGACAGCCACGGGACTTTAACTTTTCGAGTTTCACTATTGATTGTAAGTTAACGTAATCTTTGTGACGCGGTGAAAAAATAAACTGTACATTCCTAAGAACTAAACTGTAGATCTTTAAAAAATATATATATACCTACTGTCTATATGCGTGTGCTGAGTATTGTGTATTTTAAAAATTATGTTGATTTTTTGACATTGGAAATGTTTTTTCGTTCGCTCCAGTGTAGGCAGATTTCACGAAAAAGTGCGATCCCCTTATATCTCGGAGAATTGTGAAGATATGATATTCAAAAAATTCTCAAAAGACGCGTATTCACGAGAGCTGTAATGTAAGGTGCAAACAGAATTATTTGAGAAAAGAAAAACGAAAAAAGTTATGGCCGAAATAGTGTTTTATTTTTCCAAATTTTTGATTTTGGCGCTCGATATTTCGGAAACAATCAAAAATTTCGGATCAAAAATTTGACAAAAACTTCTCTGGAAAATTTAGTATTTTAGCTACAATTTGAGCCTAAAACAAATATGATCGGGTTAAGGGTTTGCCCTGTAGCCTAACCATTTTGAAAAAAGTCAAAAACGCTGTAGTTCTATTTTGTAACCTTTTTCTTATCGCGACTTTATCGTTGTTTAGCGACAATATTTTTCGAATTCCGTAGATTAATTTCCAATGTGCTCGATAGTCGTGTGAGGCACGAAATCTGTGAATTTTTTTTATATATTTGCTGTACAGTTTTCCAAAAATACTTTATAATTACATAAAAAAACAGCCAGTCTCAAGACAAACACAAATATGCCGTCACATTTTGCCCAGAACGGGAATCGAACCCGCGACCTCTAGTACCGAAAGTGACCCTACCTTTGGTGTAGGTAGCAGGGCGCGGGCAAAAAATTATCGATTTAGTCGAGATTCACTACCAAGGCGCGCCGTCACTGAGCTTTCGAATTGACGAAAACCTTGTTATGTGTTACAATATAATTCACGCCGATGATATAAGTACATACTGTCAAGTGTCAACCGACCGACTATATTCACTTAAAAAAAATCCAAATTTTTCTTAATAAATAGTCCCCCCTTTGTAATAGTTACCTAATAATGTGTGTAGTTAATTGTTGTTATGACGTTAAAATCACGTGCGTCTTATCAATGATAACACGTAATCGGGTGACGTACTTCCGTTTCGTGTTCTTCCTACTGCAGCAAGGTGCGAAGGTTATAGACCCTGAGGGTAGGGTACATAACCTTTGAAGTTAGATTTTGATTATGAAATTAAATTACAGTAAAGTAAAAGATCGTTTATTTAGTGACAAAAAATAATGACCTATTAAATCTCAAGCAAATCTCCTTTTATACGCAAACGAAGTTGCGAGAGATTTACTAGTTGACAATAACAGAAGAGCAGCAGTTTTATATAATTTTAGTTCAAAATAAAATTACTTAAATAAAACTCACTAATTTACAGTTTTTAAGTCATTAAAGTGTGTGCTTAAAGGGATAAATAGACCTTTATTAGATAATTTTAAATTACATTCATTATTTTAATATTTTCAAGTCAAAATAAGAGCTTGTTTATGTTCACCTTCAAATGACTAATTTGTCGTAGAATAATCTACTTCATAATATCTCCTCTAACGATTAAACAAATTGATATATTAGGCCGTCAGAAAAGACATTGAATTCGCAAAGCGTGATGTGAGTAAGTAAAATAGTTCTGCATTTTTGGTATGATGTATGGGCTTTGTACAGTCACCTCCATAAATATATACATTGGTACCTTGTCACTATAACATTGTTGACATGTTCACTCAAATTGAAATGATATACGAAAGTGACAAGGTACCGACGTGATTACATATTTATGGAGGTGGACTGTACATACATAGTTAGGGTATAGTACGCGCCAAAATTTGGGCTCACAGTTTAAAAAACAACTGAAAATCGATTGTCGTTATTCACTGAGTAATATGTATGAGTTCGAACTTCGTTTTATGACAGCACACACCAAGAGAAGTGGCGTTCAGTATAGTTCTGCATTTTTGGTATGTTGTATGGATTTGGTAGGATAGTAATAGGTATAAGGATAATTTTAAAACGAAAAAATAATTTTAAAAGAGAACACGTGTTTGTGAAAACCTTTTCTCTGAATAAAAGGTTTGAATTTGAATTTGAAAATCCATTATTAATGTTTTGCGAAGTGCACATGGCGGTTGTACAATTTAATCGCAAAAAAATAAATAAGTGACGTCACAAGATAAGTTTCTGGTATTTCCAATGATATAGGTGCTGCGATGGCAGATAGCTTATCACGCTTGTAAGTCAATGTTCACCTGATTTTGGAAAATTCACAAATTTAAAAATCATCAACCAGTACTTGTTGCGTGCGGTTTTACTCGCGAAATTATGTTCCCGGGCTGATAGATAGTGTAGGCTTCTTCTTCCCCTCAGCAGCATAAATATAAGCTCATGATAACATCATCATCTCAGTCACAAGAGGTCCACTGCTGGACATAGGCCTCATTAAAACTTTTCCAGCTCGACCATAATTAAACTAGCGAAACCATAATTAATCAAAGTTGCGCACTTTGATTGCGTGTACCCTGCTTTCTCGTGGGAATTTCGGAGAATCCTTTCTCATCGATGCCTACGTTATACAAAGATCATACCTTTCAAGTTTCAGGTCTCTACGATCAGCGGTTTAGACTCTGCGTCGATCCGTCAGTCTGTCAGTCATTCAGGACATAGCATTTTATGTATAGATGTATACCTACATTAATTATTACATACGTACTACGGACCCGAACCCGAACATATCTTTAATTTACACATCGAACTTTTTACCTTGTTACATGGCGACCCTGGCAGAATGCTTGCTAAGGTTATTCGCCAAGTAGCCAAAATCTTGCAATTATAATTATTGACATAATTACAACAACACGTTCAAACTAATCTCACTATTTCGATCACCAATTTTTTATTTTCATTTAAAACATATCAATTTAATCTCTAACATGTTAGATATAAGATTTATTATTTAGTTTTTTTGTGGTAATGGTATAGTGGTGAAATAGACGCCATGTATCATGGTTATCGGTTAGAAGTCGGTAGCTGGCAATTATTTTATATTCGACGACGGATTTGGTAGGAGCGTGTCGACTGTATCTTATCTACTTATCACGGATACAATTTATTTATTTTTGTTATTCCAATGGTGATTATTTTTAGAATTTGTCAATAACATCAAAGTGAGCATCAAAGTATAAAAATAATAACTTATTAATTTTTAAGTTTGTTAACTTGTTAAGTATATTATATTTAAACAATATTTTTTATTTATAGTAATCTTCATCGAGCAAGGATTATCAAGAAAATAATTAAATAGTCAAACGAACTTACCTCGAAGTGAAGTACGACTGTAATTATTCGACTTGTTATTCCTTCCGAAGATGAAGAGTCCCACCTCACCCTACCCGGTGTAATTTTCAAGAAAATTACATATACTATTTTGTAAAAGATTACCTATAGAGACGGACGGAGCCTAGCCTAGCGTAGAGTGTGCGTTCCGTTTTTACCTTTAAAACTTCTATGTGATGCCAGCGAGTCATAAATAATATGTTTTTTTATGAAAATAAATAATTGGTCCCGAAAATAAACCCAAGATTTGAACAGTTGTGGATCTCAGTTGTGGTTGTCATCTTGGGGGACTGGTCTGCTCGCTTTATTAACATCTACATATTCGACATATTTAGGATTTGACCATAGCGCTATTTGGATCGACATCCCGCGTTTAGTGCTTGATTTCTGTATGTACTTGGATATGTATTTTATTTACTCTTATAAATGTACTTATACATTGTAACAAACGAGTGAAAGAAAATATTGATAAATGACAAAAAAAGGCCGTAACCGGGTTTCTTTCGCCATTTCTTTTACCGGTGGCCATTTTGCTTGTGTCCGAAATGGTGGTAGTATATAACGTAGTTTATTTTCTTTATACATATATACAAATTGTAAATGACAAGAAAAAGTGCCTGTGAAGGTCTAATTTCTGAAATAAACGTTTTTATTTCATTTCAATATACTTTTTAGTCTTCAGATTGTTTTTTTATAATCTTAAAAGACACAGGCAAGTGTTTATTTATGAAATAACTATACTGCCGCACATATGCACTCTTATCGAAATTTTCCAAGACATTTTTTCTTAAATTCGGCTGAATTTCGTTGATGCAACGTCCTACAATGCACGGGTGGTTGTGGGCTTTGACAAATAAATCGAATGTTCACCGTTCGTCATAAAAACTATTACCTACATTACACTACACACTACCTATTGCCTATGTTGCCTATCGACACTATTTTTCTTTTCTTACATTCCATTTGTAATGTGCCATTAATTAATAAGAATAGTTACATTTAATAAGGCATGTTCGCAGCTTGATTAACCCGACACATGGTGGATCTAATAAAGCGTTCCGTCCGTGTGTGCCGATTAGTGTCCGGCCCGGATTACCGGATTGAGGGGATAGCACGTATTAGACAACCCTAGTAATAAGAGTGACCGATTGCATTAAAATAATAGTTGCAAACTGTAAATATGAATAACTTTGAACAGGTTTAAGTGCGACACGCCGCAGAAAACTGTGACACGAATTTCTGCGATATGTCGTACATACCTACCTACGGCAATCAACGCGATGTCGTAGATTTTTGTGATGTGATGCGATCGCAGTATCACAGTTTTGCGATTAAGCCTTTATGCCTTCTTTCACCATATTATTTATCAGTGTTCGTTTTGCATTTTAGTCACACATATTTCTATGTTTTTCATTTGGTTTTTTAGTCTGAAGCCTATTTGCCTCCTTGTCTCTTATTATATTTTGCTACGAGCTGTTACCCGCGACTTCGTCCGCATGAAATGGGTTATCCTTATCCTGACATGCGATTTAAATAAAACAAATGCCTATATTCTGCTCCATCCCGAGCTCTGTCTTCCTGTGGAAACAGCATTAAAATCCGTTCAGTAACTTAGAAGATGTGCGCGTTCAAACAGACAGACAGACAGCTGCTTCTATTACCTTACTCCAACTGCTCCCTCTCCATTTTTGCCAAATATGTCCAATGTACAGACATATCGGGGTCTACTGTTTTATTATATGTATAGATTTTGTAATTTACGTTGCAAAAAAAATTACCTCGGTGTATTGGATCGACAATTAAAAAAAAGCTCAAAATTACTCACATGATAAAAATGGCAGTGTCAACGAAAAATAATATTTCAAAAACGAAATAAAGAAAGAAAATAAAAATATGACAGCCCTGTCAAAGTGGCTATCATCTGTTTGTGAAATGTACAGAGGATTATCAACTTTATTTTGTTATGAACATAGTTGTTACTACAATGTATGCTTTTGTTTGATGTTCACTTAATAATTGTTCAGAATGGCCGTCTCTCTAATTACGTAGTGATGGCTGTCGACAAGGCGAAGATAAACAAATAAGAGGAGGATGCTTTTCGTTCACAAAAAGATAGAAAAAAATGCGTGAAGCTGCGTAAAAATAATTAAATGGGTTCAGTACATAATTTTAATATCAATATTAAAAAAAAAACAATGCATATGCGCCATGTGGATCAATATTTGATTGTTGTAATTATAGATTTCGTGGTATCCTTCCTTAGGGATTTCACGAAATTCCTTTCCCTGCGACTAATATCCATATATTTCTCTTAGCTTACCAGTGAAACCCTTGCAACTTTGTTTGGTTGTATCCCGTTTTCCCATGGGAATTTCAGATACCTACGACATACAAACAATACACCATCCAAGTTTCAGGCCTCTACGATCGTATTTTATGCCGTGCGTTCATACGTCAGTCAGAAGTAGTCAGAACAGTTCAATGCATTTTATATTCAAAGATTCCTTGTAATTCTATTAAATCTAGAGACGAATTGAAAAAGTGTCTATAAAAGCTTAATTTCTGAATAAACGTTTCAAATTCAAATTCAAAATATTTTTATTCAAATAGGCCTAATATAAGCTCTTTCGAATCGTCACAATTTTTTCCTACCACCAGTTCAGACGGCAGATTTGTGTTAAGAAGAAACTGGCAAGAAACTTAGCACTTGCTCTTTTAAAATGGTATTAATAAGATAAAAATTACAATGGCAGAAAATATAAAATTTTCAAAACAACTACCTACTATTTAATTCAAGGAACCCTAAAATATACATTGTCTCTCGCTTATCAAGATTATGGTCGGTTTAGGCGTTTGGGCACGAGTGTCAGGTACACAAATATGTATATTGGCAATTAGCAATATGCATGTATTTACGTTTCAAGTGTAGAGAGTTCTACGTACAGCAGTGGATTTGTATACTCTGATTCATCCTAAAAATATTGCAAAATAATCCTAGACATAAACCTAAGTCGGACCAGGCAAGGTGGACCTTGGCCTATAGCATTTTAGATTTTTAAGTGGACCACGGGCAAGAAAAAATGCGTGTTGCCCACCAAAGTGTACTAGGAAGGTGGACCACGATCGATACGGGGGAGAAATAAATGTAGTTTACGTTTCACTAAATTTTGTTCAAAATCATTTCTTGTCAAACACCAAACTTGTTTAGGATATCCATGTAGATTTATTCGTGTTTTACTACGAATGAATTACATTTAATATCAAAAAGTGTAGATTCGGTTCCCGCAAAGTATAAAAATCTGTGACAAAAACATTACCTAATGTCTAACTTGACTCTGTGTGATTTTTATTTCATAGTCCAGAGTCCAGCCTATTAACGCGCTAGTCTACCATCCTATTTTGTAAAAAAAACATGTCATAAAATCATAACCAATGGATCGTGTCATATTCCTGACGCGGAGGCGCCAAGTTGACGGCCCAAAGGAATGAAATTGATACGAGATACATGAGAAAGTGTAGATTAAAACATTTTAGGTCGGGTTATGGATCAAAACCAAGTAGGATACGAATACGCAAGTTAAGCAACTTTGAACCTAATCAATTTTTGGATGGGTTTCGTTATCGCGAGCGTTCTCCGTGCTTCGGAGGGCACGTAACACGTTAAGCCGTCGGTCTTGGCTTTTGTTGTTGCATGTTCCTTCAGTCGATGGGATTAGACCGTACTCTGCCACGCTGTTCCAATGCCGATGGCGCTTGAAGGCAAGACTTGGCTTAACGACTGTCATCCATCGACAATAAATTCGTGTCATAATAGGTGTTCTACTCCTCCTCTTCTAATTTCTATTTCCTATAATAAAGTTCTCTTTTTACTCTCCCCAACACTTGTTATCAACCGACTTTTTTTGTATTTTATTCTTATTCTCGTTTGTATCATATTTTTATAGTTTTGGGAGTGTAATTTGATATAGTTAATGGTTTATTGATGTATTTGTTCGTGTTACAAGTTGTGGTCGATCCTTCGCCGCTTCATTGGCGCCGACGACGCGTGCGCTTTCGGAACAAAAGTCAAGCGTGAGAGGTGCCACTTATTAGTAAAGAAAGCTAACTGTAGTATTACGTATTTACAGCACAGGCTACAGTACATATATCTCATATCTATAGTTAATTTTGTTATACCTTATGTAGAAAGAAATAAAACAGTTTATCCAAACTTACAGTCTTATAATTAGAATAATGATAGTATTGATGGTATTTTGTTTTTTATTTTTAATCAAACACATAAATAATAAGCTTGTTTGCCACCTTTGTGGTATAAAAAAAAAAAAATAATCGCGTGAAAGAGAGATGTGACATTTTTCTTCCATGTGAAAGACAATGACAGGTGAGTTTTTATGTAGTTTTTCTGAAACTCCCTGTATATTACAAAAAGAGTTTGCAAGTTTTAAAGGTTTCAAATGGAGCGCATTTTGTGACTCTATCAAAATGACACACCTTTTTATTATCATACTACACTGGGCGTCAAAAATAAGTAGTACAGTTTTAAAATTCCAATTACTCTTAAACTATAGAAGTTAGAGTTTTGAAATAAAAGTCATTTTATAGCAAATTTAACAAAGTTTTCTTAAAATAATATTTTATTTAGCATTAGTAAAGTTTTACACTGAAAATTAAGAAAAAACTAAAAAGCTAACCATTTTGAAGGAACTATCAAGAACTTAATTTTTACGTTTTGGGCCTTGTTCCTACTTTAGTAACTTGTGTTGCCGCCTCGGGCTCTGATGACAGCTTGGAGCCGGTTTGGCATGCTGAACACAAAGTTTCGGAGGCGGTGTTGGGGAATATTCACCCATTCTTCTATCAGGGCCTGTTTTAGAACCCTGAGGTTGGCGGGATGGTCTGCGTCTTCTGACTAGCCTCCCAAGCTCATCCCAGGCGTGTTCAATCGAGTTAAGATCTGGGCTTCTTGATGGCCAAGCCATCAAGCTGATGCCAACCTCCTGAACGTACTCTTGTACGAGGTGAGCGGTGTGTCGCCGGGCGTTATCATGCATTAGTATCACTCCATCACCCATATTTTCTAAATATGGCCCTGCATTCTCGTTAAGGATCTCTAATGCATATCTTTCACCAGTCAGAGTGCCATTTTCTATGACCACTAGCTCTGTGCGACCCTCTGAAGAGATGCCAGCCCATACTTGTACAGAGCCCCCGCCGTATTGAACTCTTTCCGAGATGCAACCTTGAATGTATCGCTCACCAGGTCGCCTGTATACTCTCCGCCTTCCATCGGAAGTGAATAAAGAAAACCGAGACTCATCTGTGAACAAAACTCTTGTCCATTCTTCTTCGCCCCATTGTACGTGTTGACGGGCGTAGCGTAGTCTTGCTACTCGATGCCCTGTCTCAAGTTTGGGGCCATTTGCTGGCCTGTACCACTTCAGGTTGGCTTCAGCAAGTCTTCTCCTCACTGTACTCTCACTAACGTAGTCTCTTCGGGTCTGAAGAAGCTGTTGCTGGACCTCAACTGCATTAAGGTGACGATTTCTTAACACAGTAGAGACAATTAAGCGGTCTTCTCGGGTACTAGTGCACCTGAGTCTGCCATTACTTGGTCTCCTTAGATTGTTTCCAGTCTCTTCGTACCTTTGCTTTACTTGTTGGATCGTTCTTAGAGTTACACCCACCGTTCTTGCAGTACGACGCATACTGATGCCTACTTCGAGAAAAGTTATGATTCTTGCACATTCTTCTGGTGAAAGAGGCATGCTTAGTAAAGTTTACTCGCTGACGACACATTTCCTTTCGAATTGCAATTGATTTATCAGCAATAAAGAAAACAACAAAAAACAAAAGTACAAGCCAACAGGTTAAAAAAGAGTGTTTTTGTTTATTAAGTTTTTTTTTCAGTCAATCTTTAAAAAATGATATTATGCATGAAGTTTTTATTAAATGAAATTAAATTGTCTTTTAACATTTTTTTATTTCAAAGGTCTAGCTTCTGTAGTTTAGGAGATATTGCAATTTTAAAACTGTACTACTTATTTTTGACGTCCAGTGTAATATCATAAAAGAGAAAGTATGAGTTTGTTTGTTTTCATGTTATTCCTTCACGGTTTGGTTTGACTAAGCAGCCGATCATTATGAAAATTTGTATACAATATGTATACAGTCAGGGGTACAGAGCCCAACATAGGCTACTTTTTATTCCGTGAATGAATGTCATTCAAACGGGAAAATATTTTATCTACTATAGATGGCGCTGCAAAACTATTAATGTCAGCCAACAGATGGCGCCACAAGTCGCGTTATGTAACCATTTATGTGATGGCATTTGTGTTTGTTCTCGAGTCTGGGTGTTTTCTATGTATTATAAATGTATATTTACAGTATATATCCGTTGTCTAGTACACCATAGATTTATTATAACTTACTAGCGTAAGAAGATTGGCAATGCAAAAGAGATAGAGCATACGCGTTTGTTAGAGCGAGATAGATAGACGAGACCATTTTTCCTATACACGCTATGGGCTTGTATCGCCCTAACGTCGTCATGTTAAAACAAATCCCACTTGTTTTTACAAAATTTACGGTTTTTAAGTGTAGTTTTGGTGTTAATTCGACGTGATTAAATATGGTTACCTGTGCAGTACCTGGATGTAACTCAAACTAAAAGGAAAATCCACAAAATTATATATCTCGCTTGCACACATGTACATTCCACACACACTAGTGTATTTTGTTTTTGGTCTCGCCTCAATCAAACAAAGCCGATCTATAGGTACGCTAGTATATACTAAATCTATCTACACATAACACAAAGCAGTATAAACCTACCTTACTTTGGGACCAGGCTCTATCCATAGCAAGCAAACCTGTTTTGAGGAAAATAAATAATTATTATATTTATTTAATTGTGTAGAATTTATTTAATTCACAATTTTTTTTCATAAACAATTTTTTTTGCCAGCGATTTTTCTACATCAACTCATAGTGAAGGTGTTGTTGGCCCAAAATTTGTTGAAATTTTAATTTACATATTATGCCCGTAATTCGATAATATAAAATTAGCAAATATACGGTTTTTAAAAATCGATAATAATATTTTATATGTTATACACGTACAGTCAGATGCACGTCGAGCTTTACACTACAATGTTGGCTCTTATGACATACAACTTAAGAATGGTACAAAGTCCAATATGTAAAGGTCGATCTGCTCTTGACTGTACCAAAAACAAGAATTTAGAGCTTAGACATAAAGAAAGCTGTTATGAGACTTTTAAATTTTAGGAATTGTTGTTGAAAACAGTCACTACTAAGCTTTTTCTTAGGAAATATTTAAAGCTAAGGTTTTCGAACTCATAGTAGAGGGCTTTTTAACCTTGTTCCGTTCAAAGTTACCCGGTTACCCGGGCCGGATATCAAGGTGTTACAACAGATAGTGACTGTCTGACAATGCAGGAAATTGCATCGAGCGTCAGTAACTTGTAGGAACGCAAACACTAAATAAATAGTTTGCTAGGATTATAGTCTTTTTAATAGATCTACTAACAGACGAAACCAAACGTAGCCTATACTTTTCAAATATAAAATGAACTGACGATTTCGGTGGTCGAGTGGCTAGCAATGGTCACTTTATCGAAAAGGGCCGCGGGTTCGATCCTGCGCAAGGCATACATTTGTGTGCATGAACAAGTCTGTTTGCCTTGGTCTGGATGTTTTCTATGTTCAATGAGTATTTATTTACAAAAAAAAAGTATATTAATCAGCAATCTAGTACCCATAGTACAAGCTTAGTTGCTTAGTGTGGGACTAGATGGCGTTGTGTTATTCGTCCAAGAATATAGAATTTAAACTGTGAAAAAGACATGACGAGGCTTGAAAAATGAATTAATATAGAAAGAAAAAAATTAACAAGGTTTTTTTCGCCATTTTTTTTTTGCCAGTAGTACGTTAGTTAATATCTGGATGAATAACACTGAAACAATTATGTAAAATGTGACACAAAAACGTGCATGTGAATTGAGAAGGATTTAATATTTCATAAATTTTTTCTTATGAAATAAATTTATTTATTTTGAACGTAGATTTAGAGGAAATAATTTTTCACTTCAAAAATTCCTACTACTAATGATCTAATTATATTCCTATCCTTTGCACGTATAACTCTATATCGTACTAAGCATTATTGGAGTGATCATTTTAAGTGTGTGCGTGTGTGTAAAATATTTGCTGTATCAAATAAAGTATAAAGCATTAGAAAGGTTTAGTGGAAATAACAGTTAGTCAAAGATTTTTTACATTATTCCATAGACCACCAACTGTTAACGCGTGCCTTCCACAATCTGTCCCTTTTAATACAAATTTTTAATAAGCTCTAAAACTTATATTTAGTCCTTATTTCAAAGGCAGAAGAGTTGTTATATAATGTTTTTTTGGAAAATACTACGATAGTTATATTGGTTACCTGTCGATGTACTTTTCCTTTGGGAATATTGGAATGTACGGTATTTGTGGATTTCTTATTTTTAAATCAATCATGCATGGTGACTAATGGCAAAAAAATATTTAAGAATTCTAAATAAATTCCAGAAGTTTAAGAGTTTTTTTAAAGACAAATGTAAAACTTAGGTCATTTTATTGATTTTATTTAAAAAAACAAACTAAATAAATACAAGTAGGTATGTACACAAAGCTTTTATATAAGTGTTAAAGGAAAAGTTCATTTTATTGTTTTCAGTGCATTCAAATAAAAGCATGTTTTAAAAAAAGTTTATTTATTTTTTCGAACGCAAACGGAACATTTTAAATGTTTCTTTGACCATAATGTTTGTTGTATTTTTTACATCTGTCACACACAAGATCAAAAATCAAAACAGATCAACAATATGATACGTTTTGTTGAAGGGATTAGCTACCAATACCCGTCAAAAGGATCCCGGACAATGTGGCTACCGCGGGGATTATTGTATTGTAATTCCTAATGGTATTAACTTATGAAAAAATAAGTTCTTAGTAATTGATACTAACAGACAGATAAAGTTGACAGTTCGGTAGTGACCCTATCCTAAGTGCTGAAGGACGCGGGTTCATTCCTCGCTTTGGATACAAATACATATAGTTTGTATCATGTTTTTTTTGCAAAAAAAGAAGAAGAAAGAAATAGAATCTGCTTTCTATTTAGACATAATAGGACAAACAGGAATAATTCTCTCTCGTCTCACTAAACGACAAAATTGGACCACGAGAAAACGGAGAAGGATATACTTACACTCTCGCGAAGTCGATAAAAATATAGTAAACACGAACTTAAAAGACAAAGGAAAGGTGTAGACGAAGTAAGACGAGGAATTCGTCCACGCCCTGGTTCTCGCTCAACTTCGCGAGGTTGTAGAGGCGGTATTAGACGACTTTAATGTTTAGTCATAGTAAACCATAGCTTATCCTTACTAATATTATAAATGAGAAAGTGAGTTTGTTTGTTTGTTATTCCTTCACGGCTTGACTAAGCAGCCGATCATTATGAAAACTATACTATACTTTTTATCCCGTGAAAGTAAGTCGTTCCAATGGGAAAATAATTTTTCTACTATATAGAGGGCGCTGTGGCGCGGCCAACAGATGGCGCCACAAGTCGCGCTATGGATTGTTTTGTTGTCAAACGAGATCTATGTCATAAAATTAACGCGAGCGAAGCCGCAGGAAAAAATTGAGTTTAATGTTAATCCTTTCATGCAGTAGAAAACTTGAATCATATCTACAATCCTGAGGCCCCAGTCTGCTAAATACAAATGCACGAATAGAGTGTCGATATTGTGTCACCTAAATAGTTTTTGACATTTCGTATTCTCATATTATTGTTTGTTTAAGCCCGAGGCCATTTCATTGACACTATCGAACTACTATTGATCTTTTCGGTAGTATCACATAAAAGCGATTTAACAGAAATAGTTCATGGTAGATTTTAACTGTCGTACATTGAGATACTAGTTAACTTTTAGCAGAATACCAAAGGCACTATGGAAATATAATGACAATAATGGTGATGGTATGTGATAGTTGTTCGCCTAATTTAAAATAGCAGACTTGAGCCTCATTTGATTTTCCATCTCATTCGGCCTTTTCTTTGATGTCTCTCTTGTAGTTGCAAGAGGTAATTTCAATATTTCATACCCCATCTAATTTCTTTCTGATTAAATTCGTTGTGAGTCTCAAGATTGTATTTTCTTCCCCCGGACATCAGTAAGCTTCATTGCTTATTATCAATCTGAGGTCGCTGTTGTTGATCCTGGGTCTAAGCCACAACGGTGGGATTGAGTGCTGGGCTTGCCCCGATCCAGCATAATAATCCTCTTTCATTCGTTAATTGGTATTTTGGTACTGAAGTTTTAAAATCAATTGTTATTGCCGAAAACATAATCGGACACACGGTAGCTATACCTAAGCAAAGTACGCAACTGTCCCTGAATTATTATCATGTTTCTTGGCCCAAATCGCATAGAAATCATTGCATTCTTATCTCCTAACTACACGGTTAAATCGCTAACCTAATACCGTTATCTATAGATCATAGATATACCTGTCTTACTATCATAATGTATGAGCAATTAATCAATTTTTCGATACTAAATTATCATTTTGTATGTTACGGATTAAACTGTTTGTTTATAAGGAAATAATAGCGTTAGTTTCGTAATAAAGGTTCAAAATGTTCAAACTATATATGTCAGCTTTTGGACTTGGGTAGAAGGGGTAATAAATTAAATTTAAAAAATTGTACACGATTCACACAGCGCCACCTGGTCCCAGAGTAAGCTAGACTAACCTGCTTGTGTTATGGAAACTACAAGGGATATATTATTATAAATATAATATACTTTTAAGACATAGAATACACACAGATTCGAGAACAAACAGAAACATCATCACATAATGTATTTAAATATATTTACCAGCAATCTAGTACCCATAGTACAAGCTTAGTGGCTTAGTTTGGGACTAAATGGCGTTGTGTGATTCGTCCAAGAATATTTAATTCGGATTTATATTTATTTATTTATATTTTGTTTTGCCCCGAGCGGGAATTCGAACTCGCGGTCGGTGCCGGACGTGGTTACGTGTTACGCCTTGAAGCCGGCCACATTAACGCTATAAAAATATGATATTCAATTTTTAATAAATACCTATGAGATCCCCAAGGATTTTAAATTGTTTCCCAGGAATTGTAGTTCCCTGGAGCCTCAACAACCAGACATACATTGTGTGGCGTCTCACGGACCTGTCAAAACAAACCTGTCGCGAGCGGCGAACGGATGTGCTGATGCTGCTCAAACTTTGGATTTTATAATCACACAGTGTTATTTGGCCCCAAATTTGAACCAGCGGCTATATCGTAACAAAAATCGTTCAAACCTGGTGTCAATTGCTTTGCAATCTCTGTCTGACTCATAAAAAATAGGAATTGTGAGGGATACCGATTGATATTGAACACAATTTTGCGCCACCCTGTTTCTTTTCAACCGACTTCAAAAAAGGAGGAGGTTCTCAATTCGACCCGTATGTTTTTTTTTTTTTTTCTATGTTTGTTACGCGATAACTCCGCCAATTATGAACCGATTTGAACAAATCTTTTTTCGGCTTATAGGTAATACCTCAAGGGTGGTCCCATTTAATTTTAATAATAAAAAAAACATTTGAAGTCTTTTTTTTTAAAGTTATTCATTTTTATTTCTCTACCCTAAGGTCGTCTGGAAAAGATTGCTTTTAGCGATAAGACCGCCTGTTGTACTTTACCTGTGTAATGTACTTTTAATTTATTTTTATTTGTTTGTTTTTGTGTGCAATTACTAATATTGTATATCCTATTGTATTGACACGAGATTTGAACGATTTTTTGTTACGAGTCGCTATGTTTTGCTGTACACGTGTACAGTCAAGAGCACGTCAACCTTTACACATCGGACTTTGTACCATTCTTAAGTTCTATGTCATAAGAGCCAAATTGTACCGCAAGTGTAAAGCTCGACGTGCACTGTACGTACGACTGTACATGTCGAATTCATGGTCATGGAAAATTTCGATAAAAAGTGTGCGTAGTTGCCAGCAAAGTTTTGGAGGCCTTTTGCCCGATTTTATTCTATAATATTTCCTTATCTTTAGTATTTTATGATTCAATCACAACCTGAAGAGTAAAATCTGCGTTATTTATTTAATTCAAATCTTGCGTTAATTTTGGCACACCCTTATTGTAAATTATACTTATAATACATCGATAATTTTCTTTTTTCGACTACTTAGTTACTATTTGTCAAATGTCCTGATTTTGTCAGACCATTTCACACGTAAACTCTATTTACTTTTAAGTTCTTCAGGTAAAACGAGCCAAACTCCTTATGCATATTACAAACGTTACAAATCACTGAAAGTCCTCATCACTTTAAAATTGTGTTATTAATTTATTTGAAAAAAAATATGCGCAGTTTGAGAGCCTCAAGCAATGATTGTCAATCGTTCATTGATTCGGAACGGCGAGGGCGCATTTTTTTTGTACTAAACAAGAAGTCGGTGTCCTGCCTCGCTCCTCAGGTAACATGCCTTAACAATATCTGACACCATTTCATTGACAGACACCCTTGTCATTAATTTAGATTATATGTAGCCAGTGTTTGGAAGGCTTTAATATTTTTAGGCACGTTTAACCACTCTGTGACTCTGGTTATTGTCGATAGATGGCTGTCCTGCTAGGCTACTCTTAAAACCAATCCTGCAATCGGTGTTGAATTTTTAGGTTTAGGTTATTAGATTTAACTAAATGAAAAAACACTAACATAGCATAAAGTTTCAAGAGAACAAATTAAGATTTGCTGTTAATTTTAAATTGTAATTATACAGAACTAGCTTTTCCACGCGACTTCGCTCGCGGTTAATTTTATGACATAGATCTCGTTTGACAACAAAACCCACAGCGCGACTTGTGGCGCCATCTGTTGGCCGATACAGCGCCCTCTATAGTGGAAAAAATATTTTCCCATTGGAATGACATACTTTCACGAGATAAAGGGATAAAAAGTAGCCTATGTTGGGCTCTGTACTCCTGACAATATATAAATACAAATTTTCATAATGAACGGATGATTAGTTAAGCCGTGAAGGAATAACAAACAAACAAACTCACTTTCTCATTTATAATATTAGTAGTAGTAGTAAGTATAGTAGTAGCTAGCTAGTGTGATTTAGATTAAAAAAACGTGATTTCGTTGCAAAGTAACTTATCAGAACTAAATTCACGAATATTACGTGGTGGTTTTAGGACACCATCTTGAGAAGTGAAACGTAGAACGCTGCCCTAAATCATTAAAAGAAGGAATAGAATTTAGAATTTGACAGCCCGGTGCGGTTTACTCATGTGGTGCGGTGGTGCGTTGTGGTAGTCACGAGGACAGGTATGTGGTGGCATTTGTTTGTTCTCGAGTCTGGGTGTTTTCTATTAAATAAATTATAATAAAAAAAAAAAATAAAGATTTATTTTAACCACAATAAAATGGCATTGATTGAATACTAAAATCTCAGCTATGTGATAATTTTCATTGCATTTATATTTTCAACAGGCGTTCAAAATTTATTATAGATTAATTGCTGTGATAACTCCATCAGGCGTCTGGGTGTAAAAAAAAAAAAAAAATGTATCGGAACAAGTTAAAACGAATTATATTTACATTTTTGTGCGAACTTTTTGCGTTGTGTGCGTTATCACAACATATAATTGCATAGGTTCTGTTTTCACAGAGAACAGTTTATCGTCTAAAAATTTAAGGTATTCGTTTACCTATTTGTTTGTTAAAAAAAAAATATACGTACTTGTTGTTTACTCAACGGGCGTCTAATGTCCGTATTTACCAACGCCTCCTAGCATAGGTTTACTTAACTGTAACTTATCAGCTGATGGTAAGCATACCTTTCAATACTTCCTACTCCGATTATCTTCTTTCTGATTAAATTCGTTGTGAGTTCCAAGACAGCTGTAGTTTTCTCCCCCGGGACTTCAATAAGATTCATTGCTTATTGTCTATCTGAGGTCGCCGTTGTTGATCCTGGCTACACAGGAGACACAGTGGTGGGCTTGTCCCTTGATGGTAAGCATTCACCGTAGTAATCTAAGGACGCGAACGCTTGCAATACCGGGGGTCTCACTCACGCATTGCCGACCCTGTAAAAAGTGGAGCTCCGAAGACCTACTCTCTGTAAGAACACACATGGGCGAGGCCGAGGCGTTGGTGAAAACGGGTATAATCTTTTAGTGGGGAACAAATAAAAAAATATTAATCCTTTTATTACACTAGATATACATTGACTTAGTCTAAAAATACATTGCCTCCGTCGGTCTTTCTTACGGTGGCCTTAAAGCCCTCTTTTCCATTAGCGGTGTACTGCACAGTCCTGGTCTTCCCATCAGCATCTTTAAAACTGTAGAACCCAATAACATTGCCACCATCTCTGATCTCCTGGGCCATTTTCTGGTCTCCAGTTTTAATGTCCTGGAAAAGATAGAAAATGTTTTGTTTAATTTACGCTAATATTGTAATGAGATAAAATTTGTATTTGTAGGGGACAATCTTTGGAGGTACTGAATCGATTATGAAAATTCTTTTACCAATAGGAAGCCACGTTATTTGTGAAACATACGCTAGATTATAATAACCCGAAAAGGCCATGATGGCAAAATCGCACAGAAGAAATAGTAAGAAAATGTAAGACTTTTAATCTGTTCCCAAAAATATAACTATTTCAGCTAATAATATTTACATGGGCATAATTATGCGACAGCTCACTGGAGGTTCGGTAAACTGTACATGCCTAGTCTAAATATAGCCCACATAGACATTTGTTAGTAACACCTTATAAAAGTGTAACATATACAATTATACATATAAAAAACATATTAAAACACCCAAAATTAGTGTTACAGGAGTAATTTTGTAACAAAAATAAAGTGTTACACATAAGAATGTGTTTCTTTGCAAGGTGTTTCTTAGTTCCTGCTATAAACTCCTATAGCCGCGACTAAAAGATGCTAGTCTGGCCGGGCCCTATATTTATGTATTCATACATTACTTATGTAATTAAAATATGATAGATATAAATTGAATTCAAAATCCACCGCATTCCATTCGGAGTAATTACTACATTCATCGATATGAACAGCCTTGCCGTCGGCCTCAGTGAGAGTAGAAAATTACGTACAATCAAGTGCAGTATAAACTTCATGCTAGTAATTTTGCCTTATGACGATGACATTCCTGGTGGTTGAGTGACTAGCAAAGGTCTTTATTCCGAAGGCTGCGGGTTTGACAATATGAAAACTATTAATAATTCCTTCACACAATATTAAGAAAACTTGGTCATATTTACGGCCCGGATCACTTCTTCCATTGCTGAGGTGTGCATGGGCAGAGGCGATTGCTTACCAGATTATTAGATGTCCTAAATTTTAAATGACGTCCTCCGTGGCGTAATGGTCACCATGCCCAGCGACGAATTGTATGAAAAGTGTTGTTTAGCAAAAACTGTCGACGCACGAAACGCGACTAATTCCCCAGGAGGAAGGCGGTCCAGCCCTGGTTCGGATCTCGGTCGAGTCATGATGAAAGACGAACTTTTACTGATTGGCCTGGGTCTTGGATGTTTATATAATATGTATTTGTTATAAAATATAGTATCGTTGATTTAGTATCCCATAACCCAAGTCTCGAACTTACTTTGGGGCTAGCTCAATCTGTGTGAAAAAAAAAAGTAATCAAAGCAATTCGATTATAAATATTTAATTTGTTAAGTGCGTGTAACCGTTGTTTTTGCGCTTAATAATTTCACACTTGACCTTGCAATTAAACCATAATAATCTTTATTACCAAGCGTTAAGTGTTATTTTGCAAAAGTTTTTGAGGGACATCGTTCAAGGTTACATTTTTGCGTTTCACGTGTCTATTACAGTCAGTGGCAATGAAAATGTACTTATGCAAAAATTAAAATCGGCTAATTGCGTGTCGAGCCACGCACGATGTAGACTTCCTTATTAGCTACGCTTTGCTTGCTCGCAGAAGTTGCAGATGAGTGCAATTTTACATTAAAATAATTAGGTTTTCATTTAAAAAAAAATCGTACAGTACGTCGACTTTTAACTACTTGGTATTTCGTATAAACATATTTACAGAGTTTTTTATGTCATACGATAGGCAAACAAGCAACCGGGCCTGATGGAAAGCCATCTGGAAAAACGGAAAATCGCAGACAATGATGCGCATGTCAAGTCAACCATTCTAAACCTGTTGTCTCTATGTTCCCACTTCCACTATTACCATTGAGCTAGTTAGGTTAGTTTAATAAAATAGGTACCTACATATAGTCACACCCCCAATCATGCTAATTCTGTTGTACATTTAACTAGACTTAACAAACTTTGACAGGACCAAAGGTGTTGTCCTTTCTTGGTATACAATTAGTGACAAGAATAGAAACACTTCTAGTCCTGTCAAAATTAGTTTTGTCTAGTTATATGTACAACAGAATTAGCACCGTCTGTCTGCTTAGTTAGAGGCATTGCCTATACTGTAAATTTTTCGCGGAGAGAACCAAGAACTAAGACTAACTACATAAGTGCGTTAAAAAAATAGGGAAGGAATACCGGGAGAGGATAGTATAAGGAGAAGGCCCTATAAGAAAGGTGTTCCGGGTTGATTGAACTGAATGAAAGGCGGATACTTGACACGGGTTTCTGTGAATGCTATTAAAATAAGATAAAGTACATGATAATATTTATATACACTTCATACATCTTGGAATAAATGATTAAATGAATACATCGATCACAGATAGTATTTCTAAACGACATCATGTATAACTAGATGTTGCCCGCGGTATTACCTGAAAACCGGGTTTACCCGAAGACACTATACAGCTGTCTTGGAACTTACAAAGAATTTAATCAGAAAAAAATTTGATGGAAATTAGGGAATATTGAAAGAACTTTCGTCATTAGCAATAACCTACGTGAGAGACAACAAATAATGAGTCTCATGCACAGGTTTACTCTGCTGAGTGTTTAGTACTAGTTTTTTGTTCTCATTCGATCATGTCATACGTTGACAAATACGTTGAAAAAATTCTTCTCTATTTGAAGAGTTCTCATGTTGCGAATTTATAAGGCACCTGTTACACATCAAAACTATGTGTCTTACTTGCTCACATTTTGAAGTGAGTAACCCGGCTAATTTTGATATGTAATGGCGTATCCACACGCTCGGCAAACAACGGCGAACAGCGAACACAAACAGCAAACACGAACGTGTGGACAGCTGTTTGTCTGTTTTTGTTTGTGTTTGCCAGTGTTCGGCGTCGGTGTCGGTTTTTGTGCACAAATCAAAGGGTGTACAACGAACATGTTTAGGATGTATCCACACGCTTGTGAAGCAGTCAGTAGTAATTGCCAAACGAAAGCTTCTTCTTCTGATTATTATTTATAAGTAGTTTAAATTACTATTAGCAAAATATTTTAATTTTTCTATAAATAATTATCTAGGTACTATTTTTTATTTATTAGGGTATCTAATCCTAGTTTTTTTTATTAAATTAGGAATAATTATATTTATTGTTTCAGATTTTTTTTATCTTTTTGTTTAAAGCTTTTTTTCATAGAAGTTTTTAGGCAACTAGCCGTTCATATTTTGAAATTGATTTTTTTAAAGAAAAATTTTACCCCCCAGGTAGGATTCGAACCCACGATCCCTCGATATCCGACCGAGTGCTCTCCTTCTTGTTCGTTTAATTTCAATTTCGTTTTTTTTGTATAAAAATAAGTCATGCCAAAAGTGATCGCTGCCACCACAAGTTCGTCGTCCGCTATGTTTGCTAAACCGGCATAGACTGGCACGTTTGCCAAGCGCACAGAACATAAAAAACATTTTTTTATGTTCAAAATTGTTTTTTATGTTCTGTGGCCAAGCGTGTGGATACCGCGTTTGTGTTCGGTGATTGTGATCGGTGTTTGGCATTATGGTGTTCGGTGTTTGGTGTTTGTGGTGAACAGCGAGCGTGTGGAGGCCCCATAACACGCGCCTTATAAATTCGCAACATGAGAATTCTTCTCTATTTGGTCGTTTTATTTACGTTGCAACATGATCCAATCTGATCAAAATACTCGTACTAAGCTCTGTTCCCCCAAAAAACGACCTGCATACATAATAATTCCAATACTACTAAAATACATTTGTACGACGAATAATATAGTGAGCAGGCAGGCCTAATCTAAATTCGTAAAAAACCATACATAATTTGTGCCTTTCGGACCATCATGTTGATTTCGCGTAAAGTTGTGGTAGGTACTAAAAAAAAATGCGCGGTCATTATTTCCTCTATACATGATTCTGCATTCAGTCACTTTTGTACATTCTAATAAAATCCTTGATAAATTATTACACCTTTGACCGTAAGTAACATGACAATCGATACTCGATTTAGTATCGATACTAATCGATTGAATATCGATAACATTATTATGCTGACACGTGTGATTGTTATCGAATATTTTTGTTTGGCAATTGAAATACACTGGGCGTCAAAAATAAGTAGTACAGTTTTAAAATTGCAATATCTCCTAAACTGCAGAAGCTAGACCTTTGAAATAAAAAAAAGTTAAAAGACAATTTAATTTCATTTAATAAAAACTTCATGCATAATATCATTTTTTAAAGATTGACTGAAAAAAAACTTAATAAATAAAAACACTATTTTTTTAAACTGTTGGCTTGTACTTTTGTTTTTTATTGTTTTCTTTATTGCTGATAAATCAATTGCAATTCAAAAGCAAATGTGTCTACAGCGAGTAAACTTTACTAATCATGCCTCTTTCACCAGAAGAATGTGCAAGAATCATAACTTTTCTCGAAGTAGGCATCAGTATGCGTCGTACTGCAAGAACGGTGGGTGTAACTCTAAGAACGATCCAGCAAGTAAAGCGAAGTTACGAAGAGACTGGAAACCATCTAAGGAGACCAAGTAATGGCAGACCCAGGTGCACTAGTACCCGAGAAGACCGCTTAATTGTCTCTACTGTGTTAAGAAATCGTCACCTTAATGCAGTTGAGGTCCAGCAACAGCTTCTTCAGACCCGAAGAGACTACGTTAGTGAGAGTACAGTGAGGAGAAGACTTGCTGAAGCCAACCTGAAGTCGTACAGGCCAGCAAATGGCCCCAAACTTGAGACAGGGCATCGAGTAGTAAGACTACGCTACGCGCGTCAACACGTACAATGGGGCGAAAAAGAATGGACAAGAGTTTTGTTCACAGATGAGTCTCGGTTTTCTTTATTCACTTCCGATGGAAGGCGGAGAGTATACAGGCGACCTGGTGAGCGATACATTCAAGGTTGCATCTCGGAAAGAGTTCAATACGGCGGGGGCTCTGTACACGTTTGGGCTGGCATCTCTTCAGAGGGTCGCACAGAGCTAGTGGTCATAGAAAATGGCACTCTGACTGGTGAAAGATATGCATTAGAGATCCTTAACGAGTATGCAGGGCCATATTTAGCAAATATGGGTGATGGAGCTATACTAATGCATGATAACGCCCGGCCACACACCGCTCATCTCGTACAAGAGTACATTCAGGAGGTTGGCATCAGCTTGATGGCTTGGCCATCAAGAAGCCCAGATCTTAACCCGATTGAACACGCCTGGGATGAGCTTGGGAGGCTAGTCAGAAGACGCAGACCACCCCCCGCCACCCTCAGGGCTCTAAAACAGGCCCTGATAGAAGAATGGGTGAATATTCCCCAACACCGCCTCCGAAACTTAGTGTTCAGCATGCCAAACCGGCTCCAAGCTGTCATCAGAGCCCGAGGCGGCAACACAAGTTACTAAAGTGGGAACAAGGCCCAAAACGTAAAAATTAAGTTCTTGATAGTTCCTTCAAAATGGTTAGCTTTTTAGTTTTTTCCTAATTTTCAGTGTAAAACTTTACTAATGCTAAATAAAGTATTATTTTTAGAAAACTTTGTTAAATTTGCTATAAAATGACTTTTATTTCAAAAGTCTAACTTCTATAGTTTAAGAGTAATTGCAATTTTAAAACTGTACTACTTATTTTTGACGCCCAGTGTATGTATATTGTTTTGGACAATGTTTGTATTGTTGAATTGACTACAAACGGAATGTTTATTATATTTTTGTAGCGAAATCCGCGCAACTACGTTTGCGTGTATCTCGCTTTCCCGTGGGAATTTCGGAAAATAATTCCTCCTCGGATGCCTATGTCGTCATACAAAGGACACACCCTCCAAGTTTCAGGCCTCTACAATCAGCGGTTTTGGCTGTGCGTTGATTGATCAGTCTGTCAGTCAATCAGGACATAACATTTAGATAGATAACAAAATGATTAAATTAAAAGAGTTGTATTTAATAATACTTGTATTGAAAGATCTTGGTAGCGTGTTGCGAGGTGAATTGGACTCATAGTAGGTTGGTTTTACCAAGTTTTTTTTAAGATTTTTTTAATCGCATTTTAAATATTTGTCCTTTGAAATGTAAGCGTGTTGTTTCATTACCTAATTAAATATTATGATATAATGTATACTTTCACGTCAACACGAACAAAATTCTGTGAAAAAATTCAACAATTTGTAGATCGAAGTGATACGAGCGACTCATCACTTTCACTTTCGACCAAACGAATCTGTAACAGTCAGTGCTGTTATACGAATATTTAGTTACTTTCTCATGGAATGCCTGATGAATAATAAAAAAAATCCTATCTGTTCCAATTGGTCAGATTAGTTAGATTAAATAAAAATATTTACAAAATTGAAAAAGACGTGTCGTAAGTGCCCGTAAGGGCCTTCAATTTAAAGATAGAATAAATTTAGTTTTGTTTTTTTATTTCATCGCATCGCATTTAAATTTGCATCAAATCACAGTTTTATTTCCCGCGCGAATTTTTTACTGCCAGTGCGTTAACTTCCATAAGTTTTTATGTGTTACAGAATTACGAATTTTAATTTCAATGATTTGCGGGGTTTTTTTTTTTGTATAGCACTGAAATAATTATTTATACTCGCCACTTGCCACAGAGTAAAGACCTTATTATAATTTATATTTTAGAAGCTCGAGCTACATAGCAACTGAAGTCAGTTGCAATTAAAATTAAAGTAAGTGGTGTATGCAATAAGGTTGATTTTAGTATGGGACTGTTTAATAAATAAATTGACGTGCGTTCTACTTGATTGTTTATTGCGACTGACTTATAGAAAATAAATTTATGAATATATATGGTGCTTTGACAGTCTACATGCAATTAGACGTAAATAGATACAACAGTAAGTATTTTTTGTTAATTAATAAAATTAAATGGAAATAAACGATTGATCAATCAAAAGGGTAAATAATAGTCAATTCTCCAAAGATCCGGGAAGTGAGCCTTGTACCAAGGTTTGGCAGTTGGCTAATACGTGGATATTGCAGTTCAACGCACAGTTTGGCTTCGATACGCTCTGTTGCGCACGGTTAAAGCGATCGATGGAAGTACGCATTTAGTGATTCGGACGGTCGGAGAGAAAATTGCTAAAAATATTAACTACCTACTAGATTAGCTATGCTCGCGGCTTTTATTGCGTTGATAGAGTTTTTAGGGTTCCGTAGTAAACAGCAAGGAACCCTTATAGCTTCGCCATGTCCGTCTGTCTGTCTGTCTGTCCGCGGTCTAGCGCCTTGACGCTTGATGCTAGAAAGCTGTAATTTGGTATGTATACACATATTAACAATGCTAACAAAGTGCTGGAAGATAATTTTGAAAAAGTTTTTTTGTATGTAAAGTCTAAATGATTTTTTTTTCCGCTCCCACCTCATGTTGTGGGGTATCGTTAGATAGGTCTCTTCAAAACATTGAAGGTGTGGGAAAAAGAATTTTTCGAGACAATGATCAGTTTCGGAATTATTTACATTTATCGTGTCAATTTTAGTTTTGCACGGTGGTCCCCCACCCTCTATCTCCGAAAGTCTTATGTTTAGAAATTTAAAAAAAATCATGGCAGTATGCTGAACCTTCAATGAAAACTATAACGGCTAAGTAGGCTCTACTAGTTACCGAGTAATAGCCGACGAACTTATAAAATAAAATTTCTTTGATAAAACTTACAAATGTGATAGAAATTGATAGAATTTGATATTGGACTCAACTGAAGGCAAGCAAAGCACAGCAAATATGGAACCCTACATTGTGCGTGGCCCGACACGTACTTACCAGTTTTTATGTAAAAGATTTATTTAAATAACTATGCATAGGAGACCATAAGACATTATCAGTTCAAAACCTTTAAAAAAATATACCTACTTTAATAGGTATAACAATATTTGAAAAAAATATTGTCCATTACACTTTACTGCATGAGTATTACATTTTTTACGTTTCCTGGTGTTTAATTGCAGAGTCAATAAAAGTTTAAAGTTGAGAGTCAGGTGTCAAGGTTAATATTTTTTATACAATCAAGGAGACAAACGCAATACAAATATTTATAATTATCTTTAGTAATTTAGGCTATAACCTCATCTAATGATGTGACTTGTTGAATTTCTAATACCGCGCATATTTATTCGCGTGTAAGAAACTTGCGAGCGCGCGCGAGAGAGGGTTCTGATTTTTCATTTTTTTTTGTTGTCGCTCGGTTTGGTAGCTACTTACTTATACGAATCAACCCGATAAGTAGTCGCTAAACCGAGCGAGTTGACGACAAAATTGGTACTAATCAAAAGGTGCTCTACTTTAATAATCAAAAGGTGTAAATCTCGCGCGCGTTCGCGAGTTTCATACGCGCGAGTCGCGCGACTTGACCACTTGACGAATGACATTTTTTTTCTACGAGAATTCCTACAAAATAGTGCTATTTCTGGGATTGTATTTAACTTGAATGTGTTTCATTGTTATCCTTTCTCATCTTTTCCAACGAAGCGTAATAATATAATTATAGGGGTCAGTGGCAAGCATCGTGAAGATCTCCAAGATATGCCTATTTGATAGTCGAGTAACAGGGTCACTTGTGGAGATTACGACAGTGACCTTCTTACCTGGATGTTTACTGTCACAATGTTATGTCAGTAGTAAAATAGTGTCAGTATTATCAAAATTTAACATTTTTGCAAAGCTCATAAAATTCTGCATTTATCTACCTACCAAAGTGTCATATATTTTAGCCTTATGAAATTCTGGAGTTATCTACGTAATTTGTACGCCAAGGGTCCTACATTTTTTTTGTGTAATCCGATTGTAGGCGTGAATTTTTTTTTTAAAGTTTTGTCAGTAAGACCTAAACGTCGGTATTTTAATTGAAAATGATTGCTAGATCATCAGCTTCTAGAAATGTGTCAGTAAAGTTCCCAAAAATGCGAACCAATTTTAGTTAAGTTTGATTTTCTACGACAAGTAGGAAAATTTCGTAAATTTTTAAATATCAATATCTCGGAAACCGTTTTCGACCTCCAGTTGATGGGGTTTGATTTGTTGCAAATAACCTCTAGTTTGACCACTTTTAAGAAATTGGACCATTAACCTTCCACCCTGTATATCATCCAAGGATGTTTGAATTTCTTCTGTATCTCATTCATTGTTTTAAAAAGTTTTAACAGTAACAATAACTACATTGTGTCTTAAGTCATTGTTTATTGTTAATGATAGATCAATGATAATATTATTCTTATGAATTGTTTTAAAATTCTCTCTGATCGAATTTCCCTTTAGAGATTTAAGTTATGATTCAGCTATTCTTAACGTAATTTACTTGCTGTTGCCCGCGGTCTCGGTCGGCGATCCAATGACACTCAACTCACAAATAACGTAGTTTTCTATTGGTAAAATAATTTTTAAAATCGATCCACATAGATCCAGAGATTACCCCCTACAACCTCACAAACTTCATGATAGTTAAAAAAAAAATACACAGCATAACATTTTGTCGCAACAAATATAACCCTTGGTATTAAATAGCAGTTTAAATGATATAATTTACATTAATTTTGAATTCCAAAGAATACGCGGCCATATCAGCACAAAAGGTCCACAAGAGTCGCAGTAATCCCCGTATGTGGACAAATAGACAAGAGATCGCGGATATAAATTAGCAATGTTACAATACTTACATGAATATTGTAGGAGTAGGAGTATTTCGGATGAGAACTAGGACGAAAACCACCATCAGACTTCTCGCTGAAGTAGTGTCCCAAGTTTAACGGATGCTTCACTCTTAATTGGAATGGAGTATCTTTCAAACCTTTAATTTGTTTATGCTTAGGTAACTCTGTCTTCCATACTGACTTATTTGGTTCGTTGAACCCTGACGAGAGGTAACTTTTATCAAAATTTGAAATTTCAGGGAAAAAATGGTTTTCCTTCTTCGGATATCCATTCGTTAACAATAAGTTTTGTATAGCTATAGATTTCTCATGTTCAGGTAATTTAGTATCTGGATCATCTAGGTAACCTATGAGTGCATCTTCTAATGTTTTGTAGGTGTTGTAAGCTGATTCTGGTGTCTTGGCGCCTGGTCCTGTGTCGTCATATTTATTCTCTATTGCGAATTTTATTTGAGCTTCACTGGCGGCTGATTTTGGACGATAGAAACTGTTGTAGCCGATGGCTGTAGTATATGTGAATAGCAGGGGGATCTGTAAAAGAAACAATAAATAAAATGTAAATATAAAAAGTGCATTTTGGAGAGACCCAACCTCTCTATCATTTGGCTTCTGCTTGATCGTTAACAGTTGAAGGAGTTGTCAGCAAAGAAAAAATCCTTCGATAGTACTATCCGTTTCAACATCAAAAAGAAATGATAAAAGCAGATAACTTCAGTCTGTAGTTGACCCTACTTGATATTATAAGATCTATTTATTTTGGAATTTGACTCTTATCTCTTTAGTTGTTTTACCTGCTTTTCTTATTCACTTTCAGAGAAACGGATTGTACCCGGGACTTTCGTCATTTTCCTACCTACTTCATTTGACAGATTTCTCCCATGTATGTAGACTCCTATTTAAATTCGACAAACGTTTTGCGAGAAACTTAGTTAAAGGGTTAAGAGCGTTTACGCCTTGCGCAGGTTTGTATGGAGCGGTTACGTATAGATAGATGTGCCGGCAGCGTTCTTTAATAGGTTTCAAATATTTATAGAAAAATAAATACATTATTTCAAAGCCATTCGATTTGAAATTTAGTGTATTTATTTTAAGACTTTATTCTATTATACAAAGCTATTATTATAAAAAAATAATGAAGAAATATCGGTGATAAAATCATTTGAATTTCTGGATATTTCTCATTTTGTGAATTTTAATTTCTTATTGGTAAATGGCTAAATCCAAAAATGATTTCTAACTAAGTTAACGATCTTTGTAATTGGTAATTAATTTTTGCTAATTAGGTTTGTCAATATTTTCATGAATTTTTAGCCTCTAAACTAGCACTGTAGGGAAAAAAATAAGAAAAACTGTCTTAGTTATCTTCATGGAATGAATGAATACTCTTTTAATTACAATATTTTCTCCACTAAGTATTTAGACGGTAAAATTTATCTATAGTTATTAGTACCTAACATATTTGTAATATGACTGGTTGATAATATTAAGAGGTTCGAAATTACTGGGTTTGTGCATGGACAGCGTACACGCTCTTATTGGATTTTGGATATTCAGTCTGTCCGTCTCCTTTTCTGTACGTACAACTTTTCTGAATGTGCCTTATTTGATCTGATATAATGTTTTGTTTTTTAAATTCAACAAATATAATGCAGTGTTTGACCGAGTTAAAATTGATGGTACAAACACACACACCACATACGCAACGTACCTCAATAATAACAGGTTTTGTTGTAATAATTCAATTTAAAACTTGTATATTTTGTAAGGTTAGGTAATAATATCTGTATTTATGTTAATTTCTGTTTTCACTTGTCACACTATGTGGTATAGGGCCACCATGATATTGACGTCAAAGTAGAACAAGATCTCTAAACCCGAATAGGTTATGGCCGTTTTCACCAACATCCATCCAACATCGCACAACGCAACGGTAAGAATTATGTCATCAATTGTTCCAGTTACGTGATTCCTACCGGTAGGAGGCGTTGCAAAAAAAGGGCATTAGTGTCTAAACACATTGCCGAAAATACGCGACTCAAACTCGGCGCTATTACGCCTGCAATTTATAATACTAGAGACACATTTTGAGAAATGGTTAATTTCGTGTTTTTGTGCCTTTGAGTACGTTCCGGGTATACGTCGAATTACACAAGTAACCCTGCATATGTAAAACATAGTAGGTATTTAATAATTACAATGTAAGTTAGAGCGGTTAACTTTGACGAAAATAACAATATAATTTATAGCTTAGAGCCATTAATTTTCATGTCTGGTCAAAATCGTTAATGTCAATGATATTTAATAGTTCAGACAAGGTTTTTGTTATATATAATTATCTGAATATTAGTAAAGACTGCGTATATCTTAACAATAATTCCCATGGGATTTGAATATAGAATATAACGATCATGACAAACGTCACACTATTAAAAGTTTAAAATCTCTACCACTACATAGTGTTTGTCAGCCAGTCATGTAAAAACAACTAACTATGTATGAACATGATTATGGAAATGCTCTATCACTCCAAAAACTTTAATTAGTGTAATGTTTGTCACTAGAATATGACAATCATGTATTTATTTCTTTTATGAAGTTTGCTTGCTCGACCCGGAAAGTACCACCCTGTTTGCCTGCCAAATTACTTAAACTACAGATTATATAAATTTCCCTTTTGCAAAAGTGACACTTGGATCTATCAGACACCCAATAAAATTTGATGTATTCATTAAAATTATGTTACTACTGGTGCTATCAACTAGCACCTCTACCGTAATGTTTGACGGTTTCGCAAATTTCATATTAAGGTTAATATCATCTTCGCCATCACTTCATTTTAATACTTTGTGAATGATTTATGACATTATGTAATCCTCAAGTAATATCCTTATATGCCTATCAGATTAAATATGGTAAAACTTACTTTTAATAAGAGTGAACCTTACTATGTAGAATTAACGTTTAAAATTAACAAAACGGTGTAGTCTTTGGTTATTAGGTTAAATGGGTTTCCACTAAGAACGTCTCTGCAACGACAACTAGCCATTATATGAATCATCATCATCATCATCATCTCAGCCACAAGAAGAGCACTGCTGGACATAGGCCTCCCCCAAACGTCTCCGGAATTACTGGTGGGCAGCGCAGCGGCTTCCTGCGACTATCTTCAGGTGTCCGACCACCTTAGCGCAAGCTGCACTGCGCTTTCCGGTACGCGGTCGCCATTTCAGAACCCTCTTGATTAGAATTATATGAACGAGTTTAAAAAAAAATAACTTATCTGGTCAGTTCTTGTCGTTAAACACCATACAGTACAGAATTCTACAGCTTTTAACAAGAGTTGTTGTAAAATAGTCTGATGACGGGACGGCCAAAAAAATATTATTGCGAAAACTTAAAGTTTGCAACCGTTGCTAAGATTGTAGATTAACAACAATACTACCATTCAAACTAAAACAATAGGTACACTATTTCTCATGTAATTAATTACATAGAATGAACTAGATTATTTAATAA
This sequence comes from Endotricha flammealis, assembly GCA_905163395.2. Classification (NCBI taxonomy): domain Eukaryota; kingdom Metazoa; phylum Arthropoda; class Insecta; order Lepidoptera; family Pyralidae; genus Endotricha; species Endotricha flammealis. Next base: position 16,529,918 of record LR990860.1, read on the forward strand.
CTGTGTTTAATTTAATAACTTAGTTATTGATTCATAACATTTGATACTACAATTTGATACGGTCTGCCGAGCGTTACAAATGCAGTATTTTTATTTTACACTAGCTTCTGCCCGCGGCTTCGCCCGCGTGGCCTAGTAACAATTAGCATATTTTCTTCAGAAACAATTCAACAGGCCCGGTACGGTACGGTTCCATCCGGTCCGGTCGGTCCGGTCAGTCCGGGCCGGTACGTTTGCGTATATCTCGCTTTCCCGTGGGAATTTTGAAAAATCCTTTCTTTGTATATCCCTAGACGTCGTAAGTAACCTACATGCCAAATTTGGAATCTCTAGACCCAGCGGTTTGGGCTGTGCGTTGATATACCCTCGCAACTTCGTTTGCGTATATCTCGGATTCCCGTGGGAATTTTGAAAAGAAACATACACTAAATGTTAAGTTGAACAAATCACCAAATATTAGTGAAAACCGCATCCAAATCGGTTCAGCCGTTTCTGAGATTAGCGTGTGCAAACATACATACAAACATATAAACATACAAACAGACGGACAAAAAAAAAACGGTCCGGTCCGGTTCGGTCCGGTCCGGCACGGACTCGGTATGGTGCGGTTCCTTCCGGACCGACCGATCAGGTCTGATCCGTTCCGGTCCGGTCCGGTCCGTTCCGGACCGGTCCGTTCCGGTCCGGACAATATAAGGACCCTACATGCCAAATTTGGCATCTCTAGACCCAACGGTTTGGTCTGTGCGTCCTCTTGGAACTTCGTTTGCGTATATCTCGCTTTCCCGTGGAAATTTTGAAAAATCCTTTCTTTGTATATCCCTAGACGTCGTAAATAACCTACATGCCAAATTTGGAATCTCTAGACCCAGCGGTTTGGGCTGTGCGTTGATATACCCTCGCAACTTCGTTTGCGTATATCTCGGATTCCCGTGGGAATTTTGAAAAGAAACATACACTAAATGTTAAGTTGAGAAAATCGCCACATATTAGTGAAAACCGCATCCAAATCTGTTCAGCCGTTTCTGAGATTAGCGTGTACAAACATACATCCAAACATACAAACATACATACATACAAACATACAAACAGACGGACAAAATTTTACGAAATTCTTGTTCTATTGCTTATTCTTCATCGCCCTAAACAATTTTTTTGGAAATATATTCAATGTACAGACAAACTTTTTTTACACTTTTATTATATTATAGATAGATATAACTAATGGTCTTAATTAATGTTATATTATGTTTAGAGTACTTAATCGTGTTAAACAAAAAAATTGGCACGTTAAATGCATTGATGTACCTTTAATGCTATATGTACCGTTAAATGTAATTATTTCGCAAACGGATCACTGTATTAAATGATTTTACTACTCCCCAAAATTTTTAAGAAACACTCTATTATGTGTAACTAAAAATATTTTTCAAGATTGTTTTCTACCAGTTTGTTAGTATATAATATAATAGGTTCATCAAATGATTCAAATCTTTTATTTAGAGAAGAGGTTTTTATAAACAAGTTCTTTTGTCAGAGTACCTACCTACATACAATAATAAATGATTTGTTTAATTTTATTAATTTAATGTATAAACTACTACCATTTCGGAAATAAAAGTGTAATGCCAAACTACAGTTTTCCAGTATTAAGCTTCTTTGAGTTAGAACTCGGACACACGTGGACATGGCGAAACTATTCTTCCTTGTTACTCTTGTTAGTTTACAACGGAACCCTAAAATCTTAAAGGTTAGGACCAGTTTGGTGAAAATGACGTGAGAACTTCTCAGTTACTGGCGATCTCATTAGAGGTCGTAGGGATCTCGCGGTCGGCCGTGACGGCCTGCATTGTATGCCAAGGTGCTCTTGTTGTGCTTCCCAATATATTACACAACTTTCTTTTGCTGTTTTTATTTATTTATTAAGGTTTGAAAAATATAATTAATGACGCTATTTGCGTGTGCTACGTGCTGTAGAAGCGATTAGCTGGTGTCAGGTCACTCTTTTTTATGCCATAGGATAGTAACAGGAAAGTGATTATTGCCGTCTAAGAAATGAGATTTGAAAATCAGTAGCCATCACTCGATGGTGAATGTGATGGGATCACTTCGTCAACTTGAGGAACACGATATTCGCGGTAGCGCGACGTGCCCGGTGTCTGTTCTCGATTTGATCGCCTTCCCCCAGAATCGCCCTAGGGCGAGATTCGAGTCCGTTTCTCTAGGCAGATACTGTATATTTTGGCGGTGAGTGCATTACGCTCCTGCAATTGCCCGCTGCCTCGTAGCAAAGGGCTGTCGAAGTCTGGCTACAATCTATTGACATTCGACGTTATAATCTGTTGATATTGTAGAGGTGTTGGTTCAGGTGATGATTAAATAACGCTCCTAACCTGAACAATAGCAAATGCACGAAGCACACGAAAAGTACTAAGTATCAAAAGTTCGATTCCCAATCTATTGTAGAGTAATTTATATAGAAAATGTCGTGAGTACGCGCACGAATAATTCATTATTTTGAAAGATAAGTAAGTAGTTGTCTAAACATGACAATAAAGTTGGATCTGGGCCTTATACAAATATAATTATATACTTGTTGTCTTTCTGAAACCCGCGGTTTTGTATAATAGTGATTTCCGGAATAAAAGAAAATGAATCTCAAATTATTTCCATATCAAACAACTAAATTGATTCAGCGGTTTAAGCGTGAAAAATTAACAAACAGATAGAGTTTATATTCGTATATTAGTATGAATTAGATTATACAGCTTATTTTTTGTTTAAAATCTTAAAAAAATCAATTAGATGATATTTTTAATTAAATTATCATCGATTGAAAGTGAGAGTGGTCCAGTTTCGCCATAAACTGGTTTGTCGCTTAAGCAGTTACTTTTTAAGATCGAATTGAAGTACTAAACCACAAAGAACATTATGGTTATTACTGACAGTATCAGTATAACCATTAGTCACGTAGGTCTATAGTAGCATAGCTGTCCTAACTGTAATCTAGAATCTAGATTTTCTAGATGCTATAGAAAATAGATAGAGGTCTGGGAGGCTGATCTGTGACGTCGTTTTCTGTTCGACGGCTCACACTTCGGGACTCAACTACATCATCTCAGTCCACAGCTGGACGTAGGCCTCCTGATTGGTAGCGTCCTGCATTCAGCGGCTTCCTACGACTTTCCTTAGGTCGTCCCACCATGTGGGAGGCCGTCCTACGCTGCGCTTTCCTGTACGCGGTCAACTTTCCAGAACCCTTTTGCCCAAGCTTTGCGAAATCTCTGATGCCTAGTAAACAGTCAGTCAGCTGTTTACTGTCGACAGAGCCATCTGCAACTCAACAGCAATCACCGACCAATGTCGACAACTTCAAAATTACAACCAAATTCTGTTCATCTGTATATGGCATTATGTTATGAGGTGATTGCCAGCAATTTATAAGATACCCTTGCAATTTTAAAGTCAATTGACGCCACTGGCTTTCTTACACAACTATTTACCGGTTTAGATTTGCAATGATACATAAATAACACTTAATAGTGATTAATCTTGTATTCTGTTAAGTTGGACCTACAAAACTCCGCCCACTGTCTAAAATTCATATTACCAAGCCATATTCTACGATTTGATTTTATAATAACATGAATCAATATTTTGATCGAAATCAAATCATAAATATTTTAATAACTGTGTGGAAATTGTATTGTTTACTGTGGGCGTTGCATTGCTAGGGAGTACCTAGGTGGTTTAGAAAATACGATATCCACCTGTTGGTGCCTGAAGCCCGAATTTAGTCCAAATCCATAGACGAAAAATAGTAGCAGGAATATTGTACATAGACCACCTAGACTGTGTTAGTACATGCATAGTTGAGTGTTAGTAATAATCGAATGACAATCCCTTGCGCGATTTACAAGTTAGCGTAGAAAACATCACTTTTATTATAAGAAGGGTACATAATTTGTATAGACGCTTAAATAACTTAAGTGTCTACTTCTTTGCTTAGTATAAAATGAAGTCCCACTGTCTGTCTGTCTGTTCCTAAGTATGCTTAGAAACTTTAAAACTACGCAATTTTGTGCGTCTTTTTAATAGATAGAATGATTCAAGAAGTTTTGTATGTAAATCCATTTCGAAATTCCCACGGGAAAGCGGAATTCACGCAAATGAAGTTGCACGGATTTCGCTAGTTACTATATATAAATTAAGTACTTATACTGCTTTAAAATGTAAGTTCAGGGTAATGTAAACAAGAAACCTGAATGTGTACATTATTAAGACATACTGAATGGAAACCAGGCTTTTTGCAATCATTATCACACAGTTGTGATGCAATTTCATGATTTTTTAAATAACTTAAACATTAAGTACAGTTAAGGCAAATAAGTATGTTAACTATTTCCCGAACTTTTTTTTTAACGAACAAAAATAACGATATCCTATCCATCGTACAATTTCTACATTACATTTTTTCTCATAATTAGGATTAGTTATATATTAAACATGTGCTCGGATATGAGAAAAGAAAGTTTTAAATTATGCCAAACGGATACTAATTTGTAAATTAAGTTAAAAAAACAAAACATAATCTTCAGGTTATTTTGATTTTCAATAAAATACTGTTTTGCCAAAATTAAAAAATAAAACTTACCACAAATAAATACATTTTTGACAAAACTCAAGATTCGATCTCAAATCACAATTCACAGTCACATTAGAGACGTGCACATAATAATATCGATCGCATTCAATCGATTAATTCGAACGTGAGCGCGAGTTGTCGACGCGGGCGTTTGTTGCCGTGTGCGTTTGGTCAATGGTTGGTGGTGGGGTTGCGGTCAACACGCTAAGAATGCGGTAGTAACGAATTGTATTGACAATTTCAAGTGCGTTCGGATGTCCTGTACTTGATTACGTTTTAAGAACCTGTTCTTTACGAGATTGATTTTATTTAATAGAGACGTAATGTGCGATTAGCACTGCCAAATAATGTTCGAAAGATTTTGTTTGAAGGATTTATTTTTATGCTTATCTGAACACCAATACCAAAGAGAAACCAATTTACGCAAAGGGAGAGAAAGAAATGTGTTACTTAGATACTTAAGAAAAAGAGGTGTTGCAGAGTAAGTAGTTGGTTTTGTAGAAAATTATGTACATATTCGTAATTGCTAGATAATATTTTACCAGCATTGCTCGGTAACTCGGTATAGGAGCAGAAATTATAACTTTTCTGCAAATGTACATTCAAAAAATTAATAGCATTAAAAAGTTAAATGCTAGTTAAAGCCTATAATGATTGATAGATTTATATTGATTAAAATCTAATATCAGGTGGTCTGATTTCTTTGTAATCCACATACTTACTACTAAAACAATAAATCTCACTGTCATTACTCATTCAAGCAAGGTATTCATTATAGTAAATGTTTGTAAGGTCATAAGTATCACATAACGCAACTCCGAGTCACGACTACGATTATCTTCTCGATTCGAATACGATTTATAGATTTTGTGGTTTTACAATCGATCGTGAATCGTGCGTGATGAATGATGTAAAGTAGTTTTCGTGAATCGTTGTAAAATTGATGTTTACTTAGAAAGGAATTTGCTCAACATTATGAAAATCTTGGAACCTGAGAAGAAAAGCTACGCGTCTTCTGGGCTTGTTTTAGTAGGCTAGACTAGAATTTTTTTTATGACAGGAGAAACGAGCTGGCGGGTCACCTGATGGTAGGGATGGACAACAGTGCCGGCGGGTATGCGTAAGTATCACCTGTGGTATCACCAGTTCCCGCGAATCCGCCACTGTGAAGGCGGAGAAGGTGGCAGACAGTCAGGTTCTTAGTCGGTATCCCTGGGGGGACTGGTCTGCTCACTCTTGTCAGTACTGACTTTATTTTATTTTATTGTAGATTTAAGACTTGTTCATTCCACACCATTGTGTATAACATTCCGCGTATTCTTCTTTTAAATTTTTATGTACTTATACCTACATTGTAACTAATGAGTGGAAAAAAAAAGGAAAAAAAAATGAAGTACAAGATGACAAAAAAGACCGTAACCGGTTTTCTTTCGCCATTTCTTTTTACCGGTTGCCATTTTGCTTGTGTCCGAAATGGTGGTAGTATATAACGTAGTTTATTTTTTTTATTTAATCAAGTTGTAAATGACAAGAAAAAGTGCCTGTGAAGGTCTAATTTCTGAAATAAACGATTTCATTTCATTTCATTTCCCTCATTGGCTAGTGAGGTGAGCCCGACAGACCCCCGTCGCTTCCCCAAGTGGCGGGACATGCAGTAATGCATTTTCCTGACTATAGACAAAAAAAGGGTCACCTGATGGTAAGCAATAACCGCTGCCAACGCACGGACATCCACGACTACAAGATCTTGGATGCGTTACCCTAAGAAGGAAAGAAAAAGGAAGGACGGGGAGAAAATAGGAAGCGACGGGTATTAGTCTTCCGTCTCTCTCTCATCTTCCGAAACACAGCGGCATATCACCGCTATTTCACGTCGATATTCTGTGGGAATGGCAGTGCCCCGGTCGAGCGAGTTGCATAGAAGTGGATAGGCTCTACCACTCGTAAGATATAAAAAAATCTGTTAGGAAAAACTTTTTGCTAAGGCCCAACCCAAAAGACCTTGGGTGATGTGGTGACGTGATACGTGCGTTAGCGAAAAATTCATAGGTAACTTTCATATAACCAGACCAGTACCCAACTAAATTACTTATTAAACAATGGTTAATAGTGCGTAGGCGGATATAATAGAGATAACTACCATTCATATATAATATTTTCGAGGTCAGTGTGCTCAAAACTAGACCTTAAACTATATTGCCAATTAATTTAATATTTTGCCAAGTAAACTTTCACGTTAACTTCAAATGAATGAAGTATCAAAAGGAAATAATGGCAGTATGCCTTTTAATTCATTCTAGCGAACCGCGCCGCCCCGGCTTTGCAAGGGTTTTTCTAAGGAACCCTAATTTTTTTGAAAATATAATATAGCCTATGTTACTGAATTTTGAAATCGGTCCACGCAAAAACACAAATCTTTCCTTTTTTGAAAATTAAAATATAGTCTAGGCACAGAGTAATATGTCATCCGGGGCGGGGATAGTGCAGATTCCCAACGGCGAAAGAATTTAAATTAAATCTGTCCAAAATATCTACATCAAGATTTCCATGACAAAATTCCTTTCTATGCAAACATTTTACACCGTCCAGCTTTCAAGTCTCTAGGATCAGAGGTTTCAGCTGTGCATTGATTTGTCACTCATACAGACTTTATATATGTATAGATTTCTTATGGGGGAGGAAACTGTACCTGTTTTCTCTTGAAGGCTTCTACCAGGAGCGCTGCCAATACGTTTTTGTCTGGCTTCCGGATCTCTTACTTACTAAATGAGACGCATAGCTGCTTCACGTCGATATTCTGTGAGAGAGTGGTACTTCCACCACCGAACTAGCCCAATTTAAATGCTCTATCAGTCCAAAACTCTTTAAAGTCGAGTAGGTAAATTTCTGTTTACAATTAATTATTTTGTTTTATCTTTTACAAAATCTCATTATACTAAACTTAAGGACTAAATTAGCATTCTATGACCTTACGCACTATCTACTATTAGTGTGATTTCAATCAAATAAGTGAGGCATGCCGCAGGGCAGGGGTAGCCAGCCGGAACATAATTGCAGTTTAAAATGTAAAATTATTTATGGCTTCGATGGATCCGGTCGAATGACCTTGTAATGTGGCTAGGTTTGGCCATTGACTTTAGATCCAGTTCCTTTTTAGTTAGGGAATAAACATAAAGACTACATATATATCGATGACATAAAGACAATAAAATCAGCAATATTAATCTATTTCTAAAAAGATCCGCGCTCTTGTCTGGTTTTCTTTTTTGTGTGCTTAGCGCAATAAAATTTGTGTCAACTGTAGTTAGTAGTAGTAGTTGGAGTCAGTGTTTTTCATGTTAGATAACGTCACTGAGTGGCTTGACGCGTATCGACTACAGTCGGGATCGTAACTGAAAGCATGATGGTAAAATCAGTAATAGAGTTTCTGAGCAATGCCCCCAGGCGGCACATGTTCACACGATTGAATTGATAACAATGTTATTTTGACAGCGTTTTATTATCAATTTTGAATTACCATACGTCTATCACGTTTCGCCTTCAATCATGAACCAGGGTCACTCACATGTGTTTAATTATAACCTCACCATATTAGAAAAGCGTGTTCAAAAAAATATTGAGACGAAATATTATTATTATAACCATATGCTACGTACCTACTCGATGATTATAACATTTTATTATAATTTATAGTGCAGTCATAAAGAGGGTAAATGAGCAAGAGGGAAGAACACGTTGGGCCGGTCTGCCCTCTTACTCTTGAAGATAATTCCGCACGATCGCCATTGGATTGTTAATTTTAGGTACTCTTTATAGCTAAACTAGCGCTAACTAAATACTAAACTAAATGAAATCGGATTGTAGTATGCTAACCAAATAGTTAGTAAAGTACTATAAAATTTCAATGGTACGAATTAGGATTTGCTGTTAATTTTGCATTTGAAATTATACAGAATTGAAATTAAAATTGCGATTGCTATGCAGAGTAACCTAGCTGATCCGTACCACTCTTAACACCGGCATTGCAGAAGCTGTACATGCTGCAGAAGATAGGAACAGATGGCGTAACATCGTATGTGACAAACTGATACCCTGATGGGTCACGCACGACCCCCAGCATTGGGGAATCGACGCAAACGCAATGAATCAAGAAGTAATAAAACTTGACTTTTTCGACATTTTAGAAAACTTTTTTAAAACGTCAAAGAACTAGCCTACTCTTTAATAAAATCGATTTTAATTTAAATTCTGCATTATTACATTTTAAAATTAAAGGCACATTCTAAAGTAGGTGCTCTTGTAACTTTATTAGTAAGTACTTGGTTCGCGTACAGTCAAGAGCCGGTCGACCTTTACATATTGGACTTTGTACCTACCGTTCTATGTCATAAGAGCCAAAATTGTACTGCAAGCGTAAAGCTATCCGTGCACCTGACTGTACAATACGATTTCATTTAGTTTAACATTTAATTAGAGCTAGTATAGTCTGTCAGGAGTGCCTAAACGTAACAATCCTATGCTAGGATTGCATAGAATTTTCAGTGGATAAGTAATTCTAATTCCAAAAAAAAAAAAAAATTACCTACCTGTTGCGTTGCTATTATAATCATCGATATACCTATATGTAGTATTCCTTTACGTCGATGATTATAATTTATAAGATATTGTACAAAAATAATTAACTTAAAAATATTTATACCAATATTTGCTCCAAGCAGAAATGGCTTAAGCAAAAAAATCAGCTAATTCTGCCTTGCACGGGGCGGAGTGGGGGGGGGGGGGGGGGTCCGATCCATCACCGCCGCTGTCACATGCCATTAGCGAGGCCTACTAGAGTGCTGTACGAAGAAAGTACTGCACCTTCTAGTAACACCGAAAGTAAGATATATAGATAGATAAAATCCAAACTCTATTATCACCTCTCTTTCAGTCGCCAATACTTGTCAGAACAGTTTACTAGGTGCGTAGTATATGTATAAGTTAATTATTAATATATATTTAACCAGTAGATATTTGCTTACAATTATATATTATATTTTAAAATGTATATTTTATGTCTTCTAAGATACAATATTAATAAATTATCATTCAGTTGTTGTTTATAAGCATTTTAACATAACATTACACTTTACTAGGAAACTAGTTAAACAGCAATACGAATTAGGTCACAAATCTCGTCATGCATTCCAATGCAGGGCAGCTGCTGACTTGTCAATAAGCCAACAATAAATTATACTTAACTGTAACAAGCAATTACCTATTTACACATTGTTATTGTGCTTTGAGTGTATGTTTCGTTACTGTTAATAAATCCTGCCGACACTACTTAATACTGACAGCAAAAATACCGGTTTTTAGCTCGATATTTAACGCCGATCATAGGATAAATATTAACGCCAAAAAAACTCACGGATGAAGCCGCGGGCAACAGCTAGTGATACAGGTACATGCCGGTTTTACCACTTGCTTAAAGTCTAATAGACGACTTGCCAATTTCCAATAAGAAACGACAATTGCATTAGAACCTTTAACTGTCAAAAAAACTATTTTATTTGACAAATAAGCTATTCAGGCAGGAGTAATGAAACTGGAACCCAATATGGTAAAGGAGGCAGTATAGACTATTTGTCAATTGTTGATAAGAAACGTCAAATGCATATTAGAACTGTCAGAAAACACAATTTATTTGACGAATAAGCTATTGGCAGTACTTTCTAACTGCTGTGTTTGCAGAAAATTTCGCTCAAATAAACGTGTAAACAGCAAAAATATCTCCATCGAAAATGGGCTTAGCCGTACGCAACATAAACACCGGCATATAGTATGTTATATACTTGAATATCACGGGATATACATAAAAATATTTTTGGATAAAATTGGCATTTCTGGGATGCGTATATTATTAATAACTCTTTGGAGCGATGAGTTTGAAAATTGCTTATTTCTTATCTATATTTTACGTTATTCTTGTGAACTTTCGCTTTTACCAGTGGCCATTTTGATTTTGTTTCCGAAATTGTGGTAGTTAGAGTAGATTATACATAAATCAATATTATTTGTTCACTTCGACAGGAGTAACACAGGTTTTTTCTAAAAGCCTACCTGGCGCAGCCTCTCACTTTACATGGCTTAACAACAAATACAAGTGTTTATTTCTAGAATTATTATTGTGAGAAAAAATAAAGGTTTATTTATTTTATTTAAAGAGTAAGTGCTTGTGAGGTAGGTATTGGGCTGCTCTCTGAATGATTTTGAAAATAAAAATTTATGTACTTAGCTTTAAGGTCATGATAAAATAAAGCCCAGTAAGATTATAATGTGCTCAGAGTAATACAAAGACTGTTTGACCTAGCGAAACCCGCGCAACTTCATTTGCGTGTATCCCGCTTTCCCGTGGGAATTTAGGAATGTATTAAGTATACATTAGCTTTTTTTCCCGCGACTTCGTCCGCGTGAAGTTCCGGACCCGTTCCCGTGGGAACCACATTGAATTTTGGGATAAGCTATAGCCTATGTCACTCCCTGATAATGTAGCTTTCTACTTGTGAAAGAATTTTTGAAATCGGTCCAGTAGTTTCAGAGTCTATTAAATGCAAACAAACCAACAAACAATCAAATCTTTCCTCTTTATAATATTAGTATAGATATACTTAAACCTTTCTCTTGAATCACTTTATCTATTAACAAAAAACTTCATTAAAATCCGTTGCGTAGTTATGGATACATACAGACAGGGAAGCGACTTCATTTTATACTATGTAAAGAATTTAAAATTAACTTGGTAGGTATTAAAATGGTAGGTAACCTACTCAAAAGTTTTGAATTACTTGCTTAGGCACTACGTAATATCAGAAAAACACAAAAATAATGTCAAATTACCTAACAGAATGCTTATACATAATGCGCTCTCGTCATTTCTTTTTACCGGTTGCCATTTTGCTTGTGTCCGAAATGGTGGTAGTATATAACGTAGTTTATTTTTTTTATTTAAACAAGTTGTAAATGACAAGAAAAAGTGCCTGTGAAGGTCTAATTTCTGAAATAAACGATTTCATTTCATTTCATTTCATTTCATTTCATTTCATTTCATTTCTCTGAAATCCTGGCCTTAAAGTTAATTCCATTAGATGACTCCCAGATAGCGATAATCCCGTATAATTTGTCATAAGTACATCCCCTAATTTTAAACAGGGCTGACCCGTCTCGCAGCCCCTATTGACGACCCTTGTAATGGCTTCAAATTGACTGTTTAAAGACATTTTAAAGTTAGGGGGTAGCTGTCACTGTGACCACAACAGATTGAATTAACTTTCAGGCCAAAAGGTTTTTAGTTCTTAATTTTTTAAAGAACTGTTAATTATATTTAGTTATTTATTGACTTTAAAAATAATGTTTTTGTTCTGGTTTATTTAAATTTACCTTGCGTGTGACACAAGTAGATTTCTAAAATAAGCCGTTTGCGATTTCAACTAAATTAATTTGTTGATTTCGCGCGAAAGAAACAAACATAACATCCTTCCTCCCAAACATTTTATAATAATTACAAATAATTTTTTTTTGTTCTTGTGTCTTTTAGTACGGCTGTTGTCGATAGATGAGAGTCGTTAAGCTAAGTAGGTGGCCTTCAGGTGGCTTCAAAACACTGGCTTCTGTCAATCCTCGTCGCACCCTCGATTGGAGGGATCCGTATCCCTGCAGTTAGGAATTATTATGGGTTGTTACGAATACAAAAAAATAGAAACATAGACAATAAAAAATGGAAGGAGACTGCCAGTTAACCAAAGGCTGTGTGTTTTGTTTTTCCTAAGTAGTTGAAATATAGGGCTTTCAGATCTGACTCTCTTCTTAATACAGACACTTTGCTCTATTTATTTCATTGCTTTTTTTCTAGTCATTAAGTCGTTCGAATATGAATTTGAGTAGACAGCATTATCAAAACGGTTATTCACTTTTTCTATTCATCGTAAAAAAAATAAGGCAGTCAGATCGTTGTTGAATATAGGGCTTTAGATACGACCATTCCCGAATGGTTGAATACGAAAGCCCTATATTTCATCTACTTTCCTAAATTATTCCACAATATCTGGTCTATTAACGTTGCATTTAACGACCTTTCATCCCTAAACTGTTGTACAACTTTGCACGTGTCAATGTCCAAGTTTGCAAACTCGTGATGGATCGTCAAAGTTTCTGTCGTTTTGCTAAAGGTGAAATGTAAAATCTATTTAACAAACAGGAAATATCCAAAAATAATGATATTATGTGAGTGGGTGGTACTGTCCCGATCGAGCCAGCTTTACGAGCTACTACCAGTTCATGGTAGTGGCTAGGCTCTAGCACTCTAAAACTTTTTTTTAACACAATTAACCGAAAATGTGAATATCGTTGCCGTGACAAAATCCATTCTTGTTATTAAGCCACACGTGTCCTCCGGCTCGTTCGGAGCCTGTCCGGGTGATGGATCACCCGGTTTTGCCCGTATTGTGGGGTGAACACAAATTATACTCTTATTTCTATATTGAAGATTGACACTTTCGTTAGCCGCCTTTTTTTGCGGCAAAATTTCGAAATACGAATATTGAAATGTTTTTTTTTTAGAATGGCTTTGAATAATAACGAAGCTACCGTTGATTTTTTAGTCAAATTGGGGTCCCACATGCCACTTCCTCGTAAAGGTATTTTTTAACAGTACTTAAACCTAAAGTTATTTTTTCTTTTAAACTTAATTGAATCATTTTGAAGTAAGTAAATTACACATTACGCTATAACTGTTATTTCAAAGTTTTAAACTAAAGAGACAGGTTGAGATTTAGCGTAGAATTTAATAGTGTTTTAGAAATTTTGCTGGCTATCATTCCGCAGACGTAAACCGTAGGTATTGACACTAGTGATAAGTAGTAACCTGTAAAAAAAACTGTGCTACTGGTTTCTTTGTAATGTAGGTAGACAGGTAGGTACTATCTTAGCAGGAATAAGTAATTTTTTTTTTCGGTGTGAAAGGTAGTTTTTATATTATATCAAAAAATACAATTGCATATCGTCGTCGGCGATCGTTAATTAATTACTTAACAAACTCCCATTTTGCTTCTTTGTTAGTAGTATAAATGGTTCTATAAAAATGTACTGATCAACCGTCCTTTATTTTTAGCAATTCTCTTTTACCCGATTCACAATAAAGACGTGAATCTCAACAATTCACCTTGCCCCCCTCCCCCGCACCCCCCAGGCGATCCATCATTCTGTCATCGCGCGTCCCCCGGCGCGCACGTCTCGGGACAATACAGAAATCGTCCGCTCTGCCCCATTGTAGGGCCATTGTTTATTTACTATGTATGGGAAGCTATTGTATCGAGTGGCTTGTATTATGCATTTATACGAATAGCTGTTATGGATTTGATGTATTCATTATGATTACAGATTGATATTTTCAATGAGAAAATAAATATGTTTTAGTACTCACATAGTTTAGTTGGTAAACTAGGTACCAAATTATTTTTGCGAATACATACCAGAGATTGTTAACTAATCTGGCATCATGCTGAATTGGGCCACATATCTGTGCGTCCGTGAGACACTAAAATTGTAGGTTTAATTAAGTAGGTACATAAGGTTTGTTTGCCCCGAGATCAATCAAACCCGTGCTCTCTGGTACCGAAGGTGGGACCAATGCACCACCGGGCCGTTAAAACTTACTAATATTTCGTCACCTAAAAAATCTTGCATACAAGTTTGACAGGGGCATAGAAAAAATATAGGATACGAAAAAAAAAAAACAATTATAATTTCCTAATTTTATTATAATATAAATAATTATATGCCATTCGTATTTCGTACATGTCACATCCGCAATAAGCAGTGCTAAGGCAAAACAATCTCCGCATAAAATCTAACCAAAACATAACATTTCTGTAAGATCGATTCAACTTTCATATAAATCATACTAATATTATAAAGGCGAAAGTTTGTCTGTTTGTTACTTCTTCACGCTCAAATGGCTATACTATTTTTTATGATATTTGGTATGTAGATGATACCTTGGATTAACACGGATTTTATCCCGAAAAGTATGCGATTCTCATAGGATTTGATCAAGTCTGATAGACATGGCGCGTAATAAATTAGGTGTCGCTTCGCTACTGTGCATAAAATTACTAGCTAGTAAAAATTAAAAACGATAATGAAAACTCGCAGGTTTTTTTAAATGTCATACAGCAGACAAACAAGCAAGCGGGCCACCTGATGGAAAGCGGTCACCGCCGCCTATGAACATCAGTAACACCAGGGGCGCTACCAATGCGTTGTCCACCAAGGGGGTTGGATGAAAGGAAGGAGGGAAGGGAAAGACGGGGGAAAGAGGGGATAGGCAAGGAGTTGGGCTTCCGGATCTCTCACTCACCGAATTAAACGCATTGCTGCTTCACGTCGATATTCTGTGAGAGGGTGGTACTTCCCCAGTCGAGCAAGCCCATTTCATAATAACTACACACTCTAAAAATTGAGCGAAAACGAATGTGATGTGCTCTTCGTCGTTATTTTTTTAACTTCATGTTTATTTTAATTCCACTTTAGGTCTCCAGTTATCTCTTTTATCCTTTTTAGATTGACAATCAGCCAGTTTATGAAATGTATTTAAAGCCAATTACATATTAAATTGTAATTGTCACGGGTGCTTATTCTGTTGTACATTTATTTAGACTAAACTAATTTTGACAGGACTAGAAGTGTTGCTATCCTTGTCACTAATTGTAAACCAAGGAAGGACCACAACACCTTTGGTCCTGTCAAAATTAGTTTAGTCTAGTTGAATGTACAACAGAATTAGTACCACTGTCAAAGTAAATAAAAAAACGATTTCTTATGACCTAATGTGGAATTAAAATAAAAATACGTTTTAGAAACTGACTGATAGACAGCCATAATATAATATGATGTCATTAACGTTAAAAGTGGCTTTGATCAATTCATAAAACTTGTTGAAGACACACGTGATGCACACGGCAAACGAACGACATTGAATCGATCTTACGACTTATATTTATCAAAATTAATGATATTTATTTAACAATGGCAGTTTTATAACATTTCGAAAACTAAAGTCACAATGACTTACGTTATTGATATCTGAAAATTCTAGCCATCTTAGGCCAATATCACAGAAAGCCTAATTTTCAAGAACTCCACATATGAACTGATATAAAATATTTACAAACATAGTCAAAATTAAAAAGTTTAGCGGTTACAAAAAAAATATTTTGTATTTATTTATATTTTGTTTTAGTTCAAATAATGGTCATTTTCCTAGCTCTCGGTTACATATCGAATAATCGTACTGTCGTTTTTTAATAATAAAAAAAAAACGTTTAACAGTATAAATAATTTTTTTTGAGCGATTTGCGATCAATCGTCATGATTTCCTGGAGTGGAGGAGTGCTGATTTATTCCATACACGAAGCCATAATAACATAATTATAACGTCTGTCATTAAACCTCAAAAAGGTTCTATTATTGTGAATATCATTATATTATACTATAGTTTGTTTTTTGACAGTTATGAATCTCTCTCTCGCAAATTTCCGTTATTGACAGAGTGAGATGGGTCATTGCATCACCCAATAGCAACACTCGCAAAGCGTAACGCAATGATTACGTAGACAATCGCAACTCAATTGAGTCAACTTGAGTTGCGATTGCGATCGTACCTATTGGTTGAAACAATCACCCATCTCACTCTGTCAGTAACGGAAATCTGCGAGGGACATACTCAATACTCGTCGTTTAAAAAACAGACTATACTATGTATATTAAAATTTTGGATGATTATAAAATTAGAAAGTCTTAGTTACAATAATTTTCGTCGAATATCATTTGTTTGAGTAATGAAATAATTTATCGTATTTACAATGCTTTTATAATTCATCTAGAGATTCCGTTGTTACTGCTGGCCTTGCGCTTGGATTATCTGGTTGCCGAGCGTGGCCGCGACGGCGCCGACGATGTCCCTTGGCTTGGGCAGCGCCAGCCCCTCCAGCGAGCGCGTGTAGGGCATGGGCACGTCGGCGCCCGTGACCCTCCAGGCCGGCGCGTCCAGCTCGAAGAACGAGGGCGACTCCATCACGCGCGCGCAGATCTCCGCGCCGACGCCTATCACATACAATACAAAACGTTGTAAAATACTGTCTCCTAACAGCTTTCATGTCCATATTTTTGGTACGTGCAATGTATGACAAACTTATAAATTTTAGGTGCCGCCTAAGGATGCGTGGCTGGGGGGGTGCCCAGTCTCTAACGGTGGCCCTCGATACCTGGCGACCTCGAGGTGTATTTAGCCCTAGTCCGCGGCGGCGGCGGTAGTGTAGTAGTTGTGCGGGGCTCTGCCGGGCGGGAACTTTCTTCCCTAACTCGTGGGACTAATTATGGACCAAATCGTAACACAAAAAGAAACTAAAAACAATCAGAGGGAGACTGAATCACAGTCTCAAACTCTGGACGACCTCTGCCAGGAACTTTTGCCACTGACCACAGGCGCGGCTGAACCCGCACACAGGCCAGAGCAAACTATGGAGGTAACGGCGATCGAAACGGCGGACAGGACCCCACAGGACTACCACCGCCCAGCGACAACACCGGCACCTCCAAGAAACGCAAACCAAAGGCACCTACTGGTGCCTCAAGGGCCCGCTGTAAGGCGTTAAAGGCTCAGGGCATGGAGTCTGAACAGGCTGCTGCCCTTGCCAAAAACACATTTGCGGACCTCAAAAAAATGGGCTTCAAGTTCGGTCTGCCACAACCTTCAGCAGAGCGTCCCGGCAAAAGGGCGCGCTCAGTAGAGGAGTCTCCAAAGGGTCAACCCAAAAAGGCCCAAACGACAAGTGGTAGCAATAACCCGAATCAGAGCCCAACACATGTGCCGGCTGTGAGCTACAGTGCAGCTCTTATTTCCCCGAAGGTAGGTATACGGGATTCTATGCTGATGTCAGAGACTCAGCTAGATACCCTATACGAAGCCCTGGTGGAAAAAATACGGGATTCTATGCTGATGTCAGAGACTCAGCTAGATACCCTATACGAAGCCCTGGTGGAAAAAATTCAGTCGGTAGAAGAATGTAAGGGACCTAATTTTGGAGGTCTCTCCGAAAAACCGGGATGGCTGCTCATAACGTGCGACAATGTGCACGCAAAAAAAAATGGCTCGTGGAGAATATACCATTCCTGAAACCGTGGCCAGAGGCAAACCTCTCTGTCATTAATGAAGAGGATCTGCCAAAGCCGACTCTAGGAGTGGTATATGTTCCAGACCCTGAAGGTCAGAGCACCGAGAAGGTGCTCAAATTGCTACGTGTTCAGAATGAGGGGCTCAACACGAGCATTTGGACCTCAACAAAAAGGCCGAAAAGGGCGGAGTAACTTTTACTCTGTCCATAGACGACCAGTCTGCTGAGGTCCTTCGGAGAAAGGACCCAAAGACCAGTTTGGCTTTCAAAAAGGTCCTATTCAGGCTAAAAGGCGGCAAAGCCAATATAGAGACCCCGTCCGCTCCGCAACCTTCCACAACGGCTGCACCTACCTCGCCCCAACCAGGGCCAAGTGGGATTGCACCCTCAGGAGGGATCAGGTTTCCCCCTAGTAGGCTTCAAGGGGAGGCCAAAACTCCAGGGGTCGGGGGCAACACCCACATCAGAGGGGCAACTTCGTCGGGCGTCAAAACTAACACCGCACACCCGAACAACGGTATCCGCATACTCCAGGCCAACCTACACCACGCGGTGGCGGCATCTGCTGTCGCCAACAACACCATCGCACAAAGTGGCCTGGATGTTACACTAATTCAGGAACCGTTGCTTACCCAATCAAAGGTAGCCGGCCTTAATGGAATAGGTAAGATTTTAGTAAACGAAAAAGGAACCAAACCTAGGGCCTGCATCATTTTCAAAAAACGCGTTTACTTCTTATCTGTTCCAGAGCTAAGCAGTGATGACACAGTGGCTGCATTCGTAAATCTCAAGGGGCTAGGCCAGGCGAAGCTTCTACTGTGCTCCGCATACCTGCCCGGGGAGAAAGCAGACCCTACAGAAGAACTGTCCAAAGTTGTGGACTACGCCCGAAGACACAAGACAGAGGTATTAGTAGGCTGCGATGCGAATGCTCATCACACCATTTGGGGTAGCACCAACATCAATAAAAGGGGTGAGTTACTTTTTGACTTCCTACTAACTAACGGTTTGTAATAATAACTTTTAACGGTAACTTATAATGGTTTGTATATTATTAACAAAGGTTTCACTCCACTTTTGTAACCAAAAATAGGCAGAAAGTCTTAGACATTACGTTTGCTACCGAAAAAATTGCCAAACACATTGTGAACTGGCATGTCAGTCGCGAAATCTCTATGTCCGACCACAAACATATTATATTCGGCATACAAGGGTCGTTACCTACGGAACCCATTAGGCTTAGGAACCCAAAAGCGACCTCGTGGGAACAATACAAAGCTTCCCTTGCAGAAGTCCTAAAGAACTTACCTAAGTCAATAAAAACTCCAGACTCTCTAAACACTGTGACAGATATGCTTACTGATGGCATTATTAACGCCTACGAAAGCAGCTGCCCAGTGAAAGAGTCTCAAGGTGCTAAAAAAGCCACGTGGTGGAACAAGAGGCTAGTAGAAAAGCTCAAGAAATCCACGCGACGCTTATCCAATCAGGCTTCTAATTCCCCAAACAGGGAGAAATTCCGCAAAGCTAAGAGAGCGTTTTGGAAGCGCTTCTGTGAGAGTATAAACCAAACTCAACAAGGCGCAAGAATACAGAAAATTCTCGCCAAGACACCACACAATTATCTTGGCATATTCGGAAATCAGATAATACTTTTACGACCACAGAGATGGAGTCCTTAAGAGACACTCACTTTCACGGTTCGTACCACGCTTAACCCTAAGAACGCAAAAAGTGAGGTTCACTCGCACAAGGCACTAAATACTGACTGGAAAACGGCCAACACGATCTTCAGGCCGAACCAGGTTAAAGTTAGGGCTATAGACAACTTCCTACCATTTAAATCAGCGGGTGAGGACGGAATTATCCATTCCCTGCTCTGCTACAACAGGGAATGGATATACTAACCCCGCATTTGGTAAAGATTTTCAGGGCCAGCCTGGCCATGGGTGTCATACCGGATCAATGGATGAGGGTAAACGTATGCTTCATACCTAAGGCTGGGAAAAAGGACTACTCACAGCCAAAATCCTTCAGGCCTATAAGCCTTGCATCCTTTCTTTTGAAAACAATGGAAAAAGTAATTGACCAGCACATAGCACATTAGAGCCAACAACTTAATGGATAAACCATTATGTAATAATCAGCATGCTTACAAAAAAGGGAAATCTACGGAAACTGCTTTACTCAATCTGGTTGACAAAGTGCAGAAAGCCCTAGAGGATAAGCAAACGGCTCTGTGTGCATTTCTTGATATTGAGGGTGCGTTTGACAACACTCCTACCAAAACAATTCTCAGAGGATTGGAAAATAAAGGGGTAGACAAGACCACTCCCAGGTGGGTGGAAAGCATGCTCTCTAGCCGTATTGCTACGGTTACTTAAACGAAACCTCGCATGACTTCCACACTTCTCGAGGGTGTCTCAAGGAGGAGTACTATCTCCACTACTATGGACACTCGCTGTAGACCAACTACTTGCAGTTATGGATGATCTGGTGATGACACGCAAGGTTATGCGGATGACCTAGTGGTCATATCTGGCATACTGCAAGCAGCTCTCAACACAATCATCAACTGGTGCAGAGCTAACGAACTATCAATTAACGCAGACAAAACAGTGATAGTACCATTTACTAAAAAAAGGAAGCTTGAAAGCTAACACATCTCAAGCTTAATGGCAAAATCCTAACTTTATCAAAAGAGGTGAAATATCTAGGAATAACTTTTGACCAAAGGTTAACTTGGAATACTCACCTACAGAACGTTAACCAAAAAGCCAAATGGCCCTAGGCCAGCGGTCGCATGGTCGGAGCTAAATGGGGCCTGAACCCCAAAATGGCTCAATGGTTGTACACCGCTGTAGTAAGACCTATAATCACATATGCGTCCGCTGTGTGGTACAACAAAACGCTCCAAAAGACTGCAATAACCAAGCTTAACAGTATACAACGTTCCGCCTGTATCATGATAACAGGTGCCTTTACGTCTACACCAGGGGAAGCACTAAATGCACTATTAAACTTAACACCGCTACATCTGTATGTGCAAAAAGAAGCTAGAACCTGCATTTACAGAGTATGCACACTATCAACAACCAAATGGCAATCATATGCCTTGAACAAACTAAAGGGGTCAGTGTTCAATCACACTATACTCAGCATGCCAGCGGATGGTATGAAAAGTGAAATAGACTTCACTCAACTGTACACCATAGAGATACCGGAAAGGGAGACATGGCTGAATGGCCGAGTGTCAAACAAAAAAAGGAAGCCACATATGGTTTACAGATGGATCCAAAAAAGGACAGTGTGACCAAATGGCAAAGGAATTATGTAAATCTGCCCCCGGACAAAAACATGCCAAGGCCCTGATCACAACAAAAATTTCTCCAAAGAACTCATAGAGCTCAAAAGACAGAAAACCAGTGCTGTGACAAGAATACCAACAGGACACTGCAAACTTAATAAACATCTGTTTAACCTGAACATGAGCCAGTCAGCGATGTGTAGATTCTGCCAGGAAGAAGAAGAAAGTGCTATGCACATACTCTGCTCCTGCAGACCACTCATGTACAAAAGAAGTACCTAGTCTTGCCATAAATATTGTAAAAGAGTTTTTTATTTATTTTTCAATTGCAAATAACATTTATTACTTTTACAATGTGTTAGTTTAATACATCATAATCCAGCGGATTAAGATCGGGACTAGACGACGGCCAGTCTTCAGCTCTGAAGACTGCGTGGACCGAGCTTTGTGACCCGGCGCCGAGTCTTGCTGGAAGGACCATTCTTAGTTAAGGGGCTTAACTACCTTCTCAAGAATGGTATCTTGATACACTTGTGCCGATGTTTTGATACCTTTTTCACAAAAGTATGGCTCAGTCACTCCTTCATAGCTAACACCCCACCAAACCATCACTGAAGTCGGGTAATGCCCACGTTGCACTCTGTCGACTAATTGGGAAGCCTCCTTAGAGCTTTGAGCATAAATACGGTCATTTTGTTTGTTAAAATGTTGCTCAATTGTAAAAAAAATCTCATCCGTAAACAAAATTTTTCTGTGACCTCCCTTTGCGTACTGCTTCAGTAGTTTTTTCGATTTTACCACCCTATCCTTTTTTAAATTATCAGTTAAGAAAAAACCAGTACGTCTCTTATATATTCATACATAAATTAGTTGTATCGTAAAACAAACAAATATTACCAGACTGTGGCCATCCCTGCTCGACTGTAACCAGGTGGTGGGTCTTGGCAATGGACCTTGCGATGGACTCGAAGTCCAGCGGCCGCAAAGAGCGCAGGTTGATCACTTCGCATTCAATACCTGGGAAAATAAAATATATTTTATTGTTAACTAACGATCCAAAACGTCACAAACACTATCTCTCATCAAACAGTAACAAATTATTTGTTTGTAATTAATCTACTCCATTACTACCATTTCGGAAAGACAAAATAACTACTGGTAAAAAAATGGCGAAAGAAAACTAGTTACGACCTTTTTATTGTAATTTTTACATTGCATATTTATTCTATCATACTAATATTATAAATGACAAAGTAAGTTTGTTTGTTTGTTATTCCTTCACGGTTTGACAATCAATTATGTAAACATAATACTAATTGGTCTTAAAGAGCAAACATTATCTAGTCCTGAAGACCAACACCTGGAAGATGAAAACACGGTGTGCAAGATTTTAGAATCCTCTTTCAATAATTTATCGAAGCCGTCAAAAATTTTCCGATTAGGAAAATATGATTCCACCAAAAACCGTGCACTCAAATTATGTTTTCAAACCAAAGAATCAGCCATGGTAGTACTTCGCAATAAAAATAAATTACCTAACGAGTTAAAGGTGTATTCTGATCAGACTCCGTCGCAACAGAAATATCTAAAAGAGCTCAAAGAAAAATTATCCCAGCGACAACAAAACGGGGAACATGATCTCACGATAAAATATATTAAAAATGTACCCACTATTGTAAAATCTAATCCAAAAAACTGACCATACTGCCAATCCATGAATTCATAACGCACGAACTTTCAAATAATTACCAAACACTTGATGGTCCCGCTTGTTTAAATTTTTTCTATGCCAACATTAGAAGTTTACGTAGTAAAGGACGTTTTGATGAACTTAAGTGTATACTAAAATCGATCCGAGACACTGAAAAGTGAGTTTAAAAGAATGAGACAGTTTGTAGCAAATAACATAAAGAAAACCAAGAATGCATACTACTACAAGATATTAAAAAAAAAATATGAAGAACCCTAAAAAAATGTGGAGTGTGCTGAATAGTTTGGCTATAAACAAAACTACCAAGAGCTGTGTTCCCACAAAACTAATAACAGAATCAAAAACTATAACAGATCCACTTCAAATCTGTGAGACTTTTAACCAATATTTTTCTTCAATAGGGACACATCTTGCTAGTCAAATACCTGACAATTGTAGGCGTAATATCCAAATACATTCAGAATCAGTAGTACAAAACAAACTCTCAGAATTGAACCCCTGCAGTACAGATGAAATAAACAAAATTATTAGCGCTCTTGACCCCAATAGTAGTTCTGGCATAGATGGCGTTTCGGCTAAAGAAATTAAATGTGTAAAAAATCTTACTTTGAAAAAACTAACGAATTGTATAAGTGAACTTTTGCTACAGGGAAATTTTCCGGTATCAATGAAAATTGCTAAAGTCAGCCCCATCTTTAAATCAGGTTCAGAAACGGACCCAGGCAATTACAGACCAATTTCGGTTCTGCCTGTGATGTCAAAGATACTGGAACGAATATTATACAATCGCTTGGACGAATACCTCGTGTCTATTAATTTTCTATTTGAACGACAATACGGATTTAGATCAAGAGCAAACACACTGTCAGCTACTATCGATTTAGTAACTAGGATTAAAAACAATATAGATAAAAAAAACTTAGCTCTCGGGGTATTCATAGATTTAAAAAAGGCATTTGACACAGTTAGCCACTCCTTACTATTACAGAAGCTAGAAAGAATTGGTGTCACAGGCATAGCTCTAAAAACATTCAAATCCTACCTTGAGAATAGACACCAAATCGTCAAAATAGATAAATACCAGAGCAAACCGCAAGCCATATCCTGTGGCGTCCCGCAGGGGTCAATCCTCGGTCCACTACTCTTTTTGATTTATATCAATGATATACGGGATCTTAACTTAAAGGGTGAGGTAACATTATATGCAGATGACACTTGCTATTTTATTTTGGCCCAAATATTAACGACATAATTAGACAAGCACAGGCAGACATTAATAAACTATATGCGTGGTTCCAATGTAATCTTCTTACAATAAATACATCAAAAACTAGCTACGTACTATTTAAATCACGATCAAAAATAGTCGCGCCTTTTGCACCACTCGTAATAAACAACATACCACTTAAAGAAAAAATAAAAGAAAAATATCTTGGTTTAATCATCGACAGGCATCTTACATGGCACACTCATATATAAAATATATCTGTAATTAGCTTTAGTTCTCAAATTAGTGACATTTATGTCTTATGAGAATAAAGTTCTTTAAACCTAATTATGAAAATCTGTATACATACTGTCAGGGGTACAGAGCCCAACATAGGCCACTTTTTATCCCGTGAAAGTATGGCATTACAATGGGAAAACATTTTTTCTACTTTTCTACTATAGAGGGCGCTGCATTTTGGACTATTGGCCAACAGATGGCGCCACAAGTCGCGTTATAGGTTGCTTTGTTGCCAAACGATTACATAACATTTACATTAACACGCTAACGAATCCTTGTTCTTCCTTTCGAGTCAATGACACTCGCATATTTGTGTTGAAAGAAACTGCCAGACTATTATAGATATACTGCGTTCCGTGTCTAGCCATTACCCGGGTGGGCTGAACCACAGCGCACGGCGTAATTGAAACGCGGAAATGATTGCAACTCCGCCTTGGATAACGATACGCGCGTCATCTGCGCGATTCAAATACGCCGTGTGCTGAGGCTCTAACGAGTTCATTTCACTTGACACGAGCAATACTAGATGTAGTATTGTGTTATAAAAAAAAAAAGTCACCTTTTCCTGACAGTTCGTTGGCAGCGTTGAGCGCCGTGTCGACAGCGCGACCAGCACAAACCAGCGTTATGTGCCGACCCTCACGTTCCACTTTCGCTTTGCCTGAAATGACAAAAAAACACAGTTCAATGATAGACTGTCACCTGGTTGGTCATAAATGGGCTGGCTCGACCGGGGCAGTGGCACCCTCTCACAGAATATAGACGTGAAATAGCGGTGATATTCCGCTGTTCTGTTTCTTGGAGCCCGAAACCTAATACCCTGCTTCCTTCCTTTTTCATGCCTTCGACACATCCAAGATTCTTATAGTCAAAGTCAAATCAAATATTTTTATATAAAAGAGCTTGTTAATCTTTTGAATCATCATTTTTTTATCTACCATTAGTTCAGACGGCAGATTAGTACTAAAAAGAAATAGTAAGAAACATAGAAATATACTCTTTTAAATATGGTACTAATAAAAGTTACAAAAAAAAAACTGAATTTTCAATCATTAAAAAAATAATACTAATTAGAAAATTAAAGAAGTCATGGATGTCCGATGTCAGCTCGTTTGTCATAAAAAAATTAAGAATAACAAGATATAATACGATATAGGTATAATAACTAACCAATGGGTAATACAAATTCGTTGGAAAGCGCCTCATCTGACATGGGGAATGGCACACCATACAATATTTCGTCCTCCAGCATCACAACAGGGTCCTTCACTCTGATCGCTGCCTTTAGTAGACCTGTAAATTGTAAAAATGTATTATCATAAGTATATGTTGCCTGAGATAAAGGGATAAATCATTATTCAATCATCACTAATTTTGCAGCTGGAACATGGCCGCCACCTTAGACAGTGGATTTTGTGCAATACTAGAAACTTCATTTGCGTGTATCCCGCTTATGTTATTTCGGAAAATCCTTTCTTATCGGATGCCTACGTCATACAAAGATTACGCCCTCCAAGTTTCAAGTCTCTATGACCAGCGGTTTATGTGCGTTGAACCGTCAGTCAGTCAGTCAATCAGGACAATGAATTTACAGAGCGGTCTCGTTTCTTAAAAAAAATATTCTATAACAAAAGTGCCTGTGAAGGCCTTTTTCGTATTTGGCATAGACTAAACTAAATTGACGTGTTTCACAATCATTATGAGGTGAAAATCTGTATTCTTAAATAGTTAATTTTCTATTAATTCATTCATTCAAAGGGAGACATCTCTCTTTATTAACATTTATTTTGGTTTTTTGGACACCCAGAATTTTATATTTTAACATTACCAGGATTTGGTATATTCCATATTCCAATTGTCATCATATTTCGGAATCGAAACAACGAATCTTACCTTTGGCATCTTCAGAAGAGTATGGCATGAGGACCTTCAAGCCAGGGCAGTGGCTGAACCAAGCTCCGAAGCACTGCGAATGCTGCGCAGCGACGCCGGCCGCAGCACCATTCGGTCCACGGAAAACTATTGGCACTGGAACTTGTCCGGCTGACATGTAGAATGTTTTTGCTGCTGAATTTATTATCTGGAAATTTTAATTGGTCATATCATCATTATGTCAATCCGTAATCATCCCACGCACTGCTTACAGTGCCTTAGGAGACTCGTATTCTCCCTTCCAAGGGGATTTTCTAAATTTACTAAATGAATTAATAAATAAAAAAATCCCCTTGAAGGGAGACTGGTATCTAATGGCACTATAAGTGAAAATAAAATCGTGTACTCAGAGTAGGCTTCACAGACTTGATGTGTAACTTTATATCATTTTTATGCAACTCACAATAATTAGTGCTGCTTCACCATTTTGCGATATTTTATTCAACAGATAAACCTATAGATTTAACAGCTAGTAACACTCACATGATCAATAGCCTGCATGGAGAAGTTGAATGTCATGAATTCGCAGACGGGTTTGAGACCAGCAAACGCTGCACCCACAGCAATGCCAGCGAACCCGATTTCTGTGATTGGTGTGTCAATGACTCTTTTATCGCCATACTTTTTCCAGAGGCCCCTGGAAATTAAAGAAACATCATTTTTTTAAATAAAATACACACACACCAACATTACTAATAATGTAACTTTTTTGTGTCATGCAAATTGTACCAATGTCAAAATGTATGTATGATTGATTATGATTCAGTAACTGATAGCCAAATTTTTTTTAATGTTGTTTGTAGAAATTTTACACTGCTTTTTTTAACATCTAAAAGTCAAGTTTATCTCTTATAAGGAAAACTATTAATTACAACGAAGGAAAATATTATAGAAAAATGTAAGGAAAATTTTATAGATAAATGCAACAATGGAATTTTCCTACTAAATTATATTGTATTCTATAGGTATCACTTATTGCTTGTTAACTTGTATTTTTTTTTTAATATTTGGATTAACAAGCAATAAGTTATATAGAATAAACTTTGTACAAACAATCATAGGGAATTAGAATAGAATAGAATTCTACTAGATAGGCTATTTGTAACTTATCAGAAACCTTTGAAACCAACCCATAAATGTTTTATAAAGTAAATATTTCAGCCATGGTTTCAGCTTTATTATACAGTTACCATAGCAACCATTTTCAATCAATTCAAATTAGACTTAGGGCATTTTTCCACTACTCCGGCATCTGATTTTTATCGGTCCGGTAATTGCCGGTCCGATGTAGAAATTCATACTTTAGTTTATGCGCTTCTCCACTACTCCGGCATACGGTTTTGTCTAAAGTATGAATTTCTACATCGGACTGGCAAATACCGGACCGATAAAAATCGAATGCCGGAGTAGTGGAAAAACGCCCTTAGTCTATAATTTATTTATGGCCATCGGAAAAACCATGATTGTCATTATTTCATTTTATCAATAAGAAAGTTACAGAATAGGGTATTGTAGAAACTTATATGCTTAGGTTTTATATAAAATCATTCAACGTGTTTGGTATTGTAATAAAATTAATTTAGTTATTGGAAATTATTAAATAAAAAACTTTAATATGTCCTCAAACTTGACATTGGGAATGCAAATTGATTATTTTTAAGTCTGCATATCATTCTTATAATTTTATCTAGATGTGTATGCCTGAGATAACATTTACTTGAGATCTGTCAACAAATTTGTTGGTTATGTAACATTTTGCAATTTTCTATTAAAAAATGTAGTTTAATTATCAAATTTCATGCCTCATTCAATTAATAAAAATCATAATGTATAATGGTAGCAGTGAATAACAAAAAACGTAGCTAACTGTAAATGAAATAAGGTTTTAATAGTTTCCAATATCCAACCTGGTAACTTTGTATGCACCGTCATATTGAGCGACTTCCTCGCCCAAGACGAACACCTTCTCGTCCCTCTCCATCTCCTCATCGATGGCCTGGTTCAGGGCATCACGGACAGTCACAGGTTTCGATGCTACAACTTTCGATGTGGAAAAACAGCGGCGTGTAATACGAGACACCAATCCCTGAACTACCGGTGAAGATTTCAACGCCATTTTCACTATAAACACAATTACAAGCACTAAAACTTAAGTTTTATATAAATTTACGATTATTTATAGCACTTTTATGTGATAGTTAATGAAAATTGTGGTAATAACCACAATTTTATCCTTACAGAGGATGAATGGAGGTCGCCAATCGACCAAGGTGAAATTCGTGCGGGAACGTGTCAACTGTCAAGGTGACTTTAACTTCATTTTTAATTTCTGTTATCAGTCACGCAAAAGAATATTAGCTACATACAGCCAATTAGTCAGTAATTAAACCTCATTGCTTAGTCAATAAATTATGTGTTGTTTATGCTCATTGCTTACAGATTACAGCAAAGTGTAATAATATAATGTATACGGAAAAAGAGAGCCCTCTTGGGGAATTTTTCGGCAACTCATTTTGAAGCGCCATCTATTATTTGGTACCTTACACTACAAGAAAAAATAATCCTAAAATCAGGGTCCCTCCGGCTCCTCCTACAGTCACCATACAGTCGTACTTACTACAAAACGACTTGTCCAAAGTCTGTATCATTTAATTTAAAATACCTTTATTAAGAATACTAGCGGCCCGGCCCGGCTTCGCACGGGTTCTAACTATCTGCCTGTGGTAAACAGTCGTATACTTACATAATATAAAGAAATATTAGTTTGTTTTTAACATACTAAAATATTTCTTTATATACCACATTGACAACTTCTGCGTCATTTCGTGTAAAAACAAACAATTTTTTTTTGATGTTACACGTGACAGGGCAACATGCAATTGTCCATGTGAAAAACATTTAGTAGGTAGGTCGATTCATCTATCCCTACCAGTAGGAATATACCAGTAGGGATACATGGACTAGGGGGATTCCAGCAACTGTTAACGCCTGGCCTTGTGCCTTATTGATTGGTCATTCCAAACGCTAATTTTACAGGAAATTGTAGACGTTTGAATTGGAAAGGCAATTCCGAAGGTATCATCGGAACGCTGGGTATGAGAACAGTTTCACCAGTTCCGTTACCAGTTATTATGGTACCTACATTCTATTTACAATAAATTCTACCAAAAATAATAACACTAAACCAATAAAAATTAACTTTAAAATTATTCAAGATGTGAAAAAAAGCCCAAACAAAGTAGGTTATATATATTAAAAGGAGTTAGTATCATATCGGTGCATTTGTAACTCGCCCTGCGTAAACATAAAACTTAGGTACATATTTTGTAAAAGTAAGTACCTATCTCTATTTACAATCAATATATTAAATTAAGTCAAACAATCAATACATATATTATACCAAATACCACGAAAGAAATAAATAAATAAAAATTCGCCAAATAAGAAACCAATAAACCTTTTCTATGTTTATAATTTTTAAACAGCGCCACCTAGCGTAATAGATTTTAAGATTTTATAGTGCTTTAATTTTCGCGCGATATTTATATTTTGATGAAAACGTAACCTTAGCGTGATGTAACTTTTGAATAGCGCCATCTAGCGTCGAATAGAAAGAACTTGAATTAATTTCGGCAAGCGCGTAATTAATTTTTTTTGCTTTAACTTCTAAAATATCTATTTAAATTATATGGTGTAAAGATTATAATAATGTACATGAAATGCTTAAGGTAACTAATGTAGTTAACTGTACTGTATACGTCAAAATCGGTTTCCAATTTCCGCATTATTACTCGGAAATCGCTTTTTATTTTATAGTAAGTTATCCGTAAAGATAAATATAATATATGCTATTGCGGACTGTTTTGGAGACTTATATAAGAGGAATATCCTATAATTTTTTTTTGTTATATCTCAAAGGGTTTAGCCAGCGTTTTCGTCGACAGCTCCCAAGCGGGTTGATTTTTTCCGACACTCCCAACAATAATCTTTATATTTTAGCCAATTTACACAAAATCCTGTCAAATTTTATACATAAACCTTCCTCATGAACATGGCTATCCGTTGGTGAAAACCGCAAGAAAATCCGTTGGGTAATTTTTGAGTTTATCGCGAACAGACAGACAGACAGACAGACGCGCGGGGGGACTTTGTTTTATAATATGTAAGGATTTATGGAAATAAATTTTTTTTTTCCAAGTTCGGGTTTGGTTTCTGTTTTCAAGCAGATGCTTTGATTACAGACATTATACTTACGTATACACTGTTCAACGTATAACTATGTTAGAGCATAGCATGTACTTATACAATAGATATAGGCGGAGAAAATAAAAATTATTTTGCCCAAATCGAAAACCCCCATGGGCAGAGTCGCGAGTATAGCTAGTAGGTAGTTATTTATATATCGATGGCTTATACCGCGAATCTGTATCGATGAAATATTTCGCAGCATCGTAACAAACGGCGCGGCGGTCGTCTCGTAAATAAAGGAATAACTCGAGGGTTATGCAGAGGAGCTCCATCAATAGGGCTGTGCTGCGGGGTAAATTAAAATATTTTGCGCTTGTGGATTGCAAGTTCTAAATTAATATTGTGTTAATGCGACCTTTTATTACACTCTAGCGCGCAGTGAAGTTCGGCACGAAGCGAAGTTAGAAGACAAATAAAAGTGGAATGGTATAGGATGAATAGTGGTATGGCCTGTCCACACTCTCGTTTTCGGGAAACTTATAAAGAGTAATAATTATTAATAAAATATATATGAAATCGTATTATACACTAACAAGTTAGTTAGTAAAGTATAAACTTTCAAAGGATATGCTGTTAATTTTAAATTGAAATTATACAACATTGGAATACCTGGCGCTGCGTGAATTGTGTAAAATTTTGTTTATTCATAATGCAGTTGTGTTGCCCAAGTGGCAGCCCTGTTGCCTAAGGGTAAAAATGGTCAGTCATTAAATGTTTACAGTTGCAGCCGGCCTTGGCCCAGTTGCCCAACTCCGGCCGAAGATCCCGAGCACCCTTTGCCAAAAGGTTTAGGCTAATGTGGTGTTTGTTCATATTTAATTAGGTAGGGATAATATTTGCACGAATTGTTCAGCGGCCTGTGAAGATTTTCATCATAATTTATCCATACTAATATTTCAAAATTTGACAGCCCGGTGTGGGGTGTTGGTAGTGATTGTAAAATGGACACAGGAATAGAACCGGCACTGGGTTTGATTCCTGTTCGGGAACATTAATGTGATGTTATTTGTGTGTGATATCTTCGGCACAAGAGCGCGCCTCGAGTTCCCACTCGGGGCAAATATGTTTGTGATGGTATTTAGGTTTGTTTTCGAGACTGGTTGTTTACTAAGAATATATTTCTATGTAGCCATAATACAAGCAGGTAAAGCCTAGCTTTAGACTCTTTAGAGACTAGGTGGCACTTGTAAAAAAATCACTATTGACAATTCAGAATGTTTCCATTCTATTTATATTCGCAATTGCTCATTTCAAATGATAATGTATGCCTTGAGTTTATATTGTTTTCAGTTTTTATGACATTCAGGCTTTGTTTTAAAAATTGGGAATGAAAGTAAAATATCATTTTTAAAAAGCAATCATATTTTATCACATTTTCATTACGTTTACTTGAGTCTTACAATAAAAAAATATTTGTCAAATTGTTTTATTTGCTAGTAATGCAATATGACTTGGGGCTTGCACACAAAAATGTGATGCAGCGTCGCATCGTCGCAAAAGCTATAACGTCGCATGACACCGTCCTTCCACTACTTGGATCTCTGACACTTTTATTGACGAACGACCTCCGTGGCGTAATGGTTACCACGCCAGACCGCCACCCAGGAGGTCCCAAGTTCGAATGCCGGGCATGATGAAAAACTAACTTTTTCTGATTGGCCTCGGGTCTTGGATGTTTATGTATGCTTATATTATGTATTTGTTATAAAATATACTATCGTTGAGTTAGTATCCCATAACACAAGTTTCGAACTTATTTTGGGGCTAGCTCAATCTGTGTGATATTTGTCCCTATATCATGGACCTACAAAAAAAGGCGGACGGAATCTTGCTAAGAAAGAATTGAAGCACCCTAATGGCGGCGGCGTAACTATGTGTGAATGTGAAATGGCTGACCGGCACGCACACATTCACACCATAGTAAGCCGGCCGGTTCGTACGTATACGCGAGGTGGCTTACTATGGGTGCTTCACTTTTCAGTTTCAGTGATGGTGTCCGCCTTTTTTTCTAGGTCCATGCCCTTTATGTTTTAATTAATTAATTTTATTTATTTTATATCCACTGGAATACACCCACGATGCACTCAATGTTTCTCAAAAAATAAGAAATGAACAAATAAACAAAAAAATTGTCGCTTTGCCTTTAAAAAAGAGATACCCGTATATTTAAGTTTAGTTTTTTTATTATTGTCTCTACAATAATTATAATTAATTAAAAGTGTTAGAGAATAAACTATTTTACCGAAAGTGACGTATTATGCTAATTAGCAAGAGTTACGTCAGGGCAGAGCAGTCAATGCTAAATCGGCCATACCAGCCAGCCCATCCTCTTTGCATGTTCAGCGACTATGCTCTGACGGTTATAACTCGGGTACAAAATGCATAATCTACCTCAAATCACAATAAATTCACGTAAGAAATTGCAATAACGCAAAGTAGAATGCAAATGAAATGGATGACAGTTGCGGGATCAATGACCAGGATTTGATTTATCGTTGCACGCTCTGCCTTACATTTCTTATGAGGAATGGAGACACATTAGATTATTACACGTTGCGATCATGGCAGATGTCTGAAAAGGATATGAGAGCACTTTATGGTCTAGTGTATGTATGGGATATGGATAGTGACACTGCATTTGAACTATAATGCATCTTGTCCTGGAATAAAGGTCTTAGGTATATGCAGCTTCGATCATCGAGATAAAAGTATAGACAAAAAAAGATTAGTTAAATAAAAATTGTCAATTGGACACCACTGCTTCTGTCGCTCGCTCGCAACTGACTGAAGGGTGGTGGTGTGCATGTGCACCATCGCAATGCCGTAAAATCTCAGTACCTACCGGACAGCTTGTCTTTACTTTTATGTCGATGGCTTCGATAGATTGCCGATCACATCCTCGATTGCATTTAATAAACATTTTGTTAGACAAGTAAAGTCTGCCTTGACTTAAAGCGTCTCATAAATACTTTTTAAGCACCTACTCATTCAAAATCAATTCTGAAAATATATTTCATTCATGATTAAGTTTATAATAATCATCAATAAAATCAGATTTTAGCTTCGTTTTTGAAGAGACAACTTTTCAAAGAATTTTATAATTGCTGGATTAAAACATCTAATCTGTTTAACATCGTTAAAATATGACTGCTGGTAATTGGTACCATGTCGTTGATAATTGGGGGTTTCACCCACCCCGTAATTAATTGTTATGCTTCGAAAATATTTTTACCAACCGTAACTACCGAACAATCATAATTTTTAAGTGTTTTTTAAGTAAGCAGTAGATGTGCTGTGGGCTCAAAATTTTATACTTGCCTCCTTGAATTAATTCGTCAGGAAATTGACCTTTTGTCACACCCGCCGACACCTAATGACCAGTGGCCACTTTACTGGGATTAATTAATGTCTAGGACAAGGCTACTCAAAGTGTTCTTGGCCAATCAACCATCATGACATTAACAGTGTATAAAATGGTCCTTTACTAATTTGAATATGTATGTATTAGTTTGTTCAAGTAATAAAATATACAACGGACTTAACAAAGTCAAAATTATTTTCAGACCTCTGCTCCCTGCGGTGGAAGAGAGCCTACAGAGTTTATAATGTAGGTGACAGTCTGTTCTGTAATTGTACTTACCTATAATTTTGTGTATATCCAATGCAGTTACTGCCTTGTTACATGTAGGTGTCGAAATATACGTTACAACAGCTGTATTAAGATTTCAAATCGAATAAATATTTAAAAATTGGTGTCGTAAGAAAATCGTCTATCTTAAATTTTTAATGCATTGCTGTGTTCACTTTATGGTCGATGTGATTAGTCGCCACAAGGTGGCTTAACACTATTAAATTATCTTCAACATAGTTTGAGGAGTTGTGCCTTAAATTATGACCTCTAGAGTCCACTAAAACTAACTTTGAATTGGTCAAATTAAATGAGGTTAGCGGACCACTCGCCTAAATCGAAGTTGGTTTAACTCAAAAACTTTAACCTATAGAGTTAAACTGAATGCTCCATTTATTTGCTGTTATTAAAATAATTTAAAGCTTTTTTTTTAATTGAAGAATTACAATCTACAGACTCTAGGTCCGTGACTTTTTTACGATGCAGTAGTGAGCAAAGAACGGTCTTACTATTATTAAAAACATTATAAAGTAATTTGACGTGTTTCCACAAAAGTAAGTGTATAATTTTAATTCCTCATTAATTCTCTAGCTATCTCTATTAATCTTCTTTAGTTGACAGCTAAAATTTAATGTGTCATTAATTTTTAAAATGCGTTTTACAAAATGGCGGATTATCTGTTTGCCAATGATGGAAATAAAAAAATATCCGAACTAAAGTAAATTCTGAAGGTTTTACAGCTCAAGTTGGTAATATGACTCTTCGTTTTTTTTTACCAAAACCTTGGAAACTTTCGAGTTTTTATTCACGAATTATATTTAGAAATTAATAATAAGATATAAGAAATTACGTCTTTATCTACGTCTTATGTAATATCATCTGGTTTCTACGTGGGATCAGGAAAAAAGTGTCTAGACATTCAAAACTCTGATTAATATGGCCACCACAAGAGAAATAAATGAAATTCAAGTGTCTTACATTTTTATTATATCGCTCATTTACTGGAACAACGTGTTATCGCAAAAACAGCTACTTTACAGGATAGCGTTTTTTGTGTTTTAAAAATTCATATAGTGTACAATAATTAGTTAATTTCTAAAAAAGTGCTGCTAACATACAGTCAATCTATTAAACTTTAATTTATATTAAAAATCTAACAATATTTCATCATTATTTTGATAAAAAAGGACCATTTAAAAAAAATGGGAAAATATGTCACATTTTACCTGATAATTTAAAAACAAAGTACTGGTATAAATTTATTTGTAACGTTGTAGATGATATATTTTTTTACTTTGTGTTCAATTATGTTAAATAAAACACATTGTATAATCAAATTCTTTATTTTAAAAGTCGTTATATTTTTAGAAATATAGAGATAACAATTAGCAAAATAATGAAGTACTGTCCATAGTTCAATACTATCCATAGTTTTTGAATCATTGTGTAACAATCACATTCACATAGTGAATATCACCATCAAAAAAGTCAAAAAAGTATCACTAAGTACAACAACATTTCTAAAACAAAAAATATTATTCGGTCTCTGACTAATTAGGTAGTAAGTTGTTTTATTAAAAATTATTATCAAAAAAATCTTAAACTATGAATCACATAAGTCGTTTATAGCCTTTTAGTAAGTCCTATAACAATAATAGTAATCATTCTTCGAATTAGATTAGAACTACCTCTATAATTAACAATCAGTCTCGTATTATTGTGAGATCTTCAGAAATAAAAATTATTATCAAAAAAATCTTAAACTATGAATCACATAAGTCGCTTATAGCCTTTTTCTAAGTCCTATAACATTCTTTGAATTAGAACTACTTCTATAATTAACAATCAGTCTCGTATTATTGTGAGATCTTCAGCAAATAAATAGTTTGCCATTACCGCTTAAGTAAAAAATAATAACAAAAACATTATTTCTTATAAACTTAAAATAAAAAATAACAAATGAAATGTCTTTAAACATTACAAACCTTCAAAAAATGCTCTGTGATATCTTAGAATGAGATTCTTATTTACCAAATCAATGAGATCTGATTTCTTCTTTTCAGCTAAACCAGGTTTTCGATCGTATGCTAATTTAAATTCTATGTTGTCTTTTTTCTTTCTTATCACAACACCTTTTTTGAATACATCTTCAGAATATGAATTTAAAAAAAATATCACACAAGGATCGTTTTTTTCAACTTTAATCACTTTGATTCCGGACAGCCTTATATCCTATAAGGCTGTCCGAAATCAAAGTGATTAAAGTGTAAGTGTAAATGGCACCTATAAATGCATCTGGAGTATACATTGGTTCTGATCTCAATTGCCTCTTGACTTCTCTCTCAATTTGAGAATGTGCAGAGTCCTCGTCAAGTCTTGACCAGATGCATATAAAGGTGCCATAAGGTCTGTCAGAAAAAAAAGGAACCTATACATGTCAACGAAATGTGCTATGAAGATTTTATTAATTGGAAAAATATATCTACACAAATGAACTTTACGTTGACAAAGGATACAGATAATAATCCTTTATGGCTGTCCGGAATCAAAGTGATTAAAGTTGAAAAAAACGATCCTTGTGTAATATTTTTTTTAAATTCATATTCTGAAGATGTATTCAAAAAAGGTGTTGTGATAAGAAAGAAAAAAGACAACATAGAATTTAAATTAGCATACGATCGAAAACCTGGTTTAGCTGAAAAGAAGAAATCAGATCTCATTGATTTGGTAAATAAGAATCTCATTCCAAGATATCACAGAGCATTTTTTGAAGGTTTGTAATGTTTAAAGACATTTCATTTGTTATTTTAAGTTTATAAGAAATAATGTTTTTGTTATTATTTTTTACTTAAGCGGTAATGGCAAACTATTTATTTGCTGAAGATCTCACAATAATACGAGACTGATTGTTAATTATAGAGGTAGTTCTAATTCAAAGAATGTTATAGGACTTAGAAAAAGGCTATAAGCAACTTATGTGATTCATAGATTAAGATTTTTTTGATAATAATTTTTATTTCTGTAGATCTCACAATAATACGAGAATGATTGTTAATTTTAGAGGTAGTTCTAATTCGAAGAATTATGATTAGAAAAAGGAAGCTCTGCATTATTATCTTCATCTTCGTTACTAGCATTTCTTTGAACATTATTATTATTGTTATTATTTAATATTAAGTTCATAATCTTGTTAGTGCGTGACCCCATCTGAAAGAATAAATCTAATTAAGAAATAATAATAGTGTGTAAAACGTGATATGTTCGTATGTTGTGCTTAAAGTAATTTTATTTTTATGAAACAACAGTACATTATCAAATAATTCAAAAACAAAATTTAAGTTACAAAAATTTTCATAATCACTAACGTGTCATATTAAAATAATCACTTTGAAAATCATTATTATTAAAATAACAACGTGACATTAGGAATTAAACCACTTCACACTATAATAATTGTTTTCCAGAACAAGTGGTCAAACGTAGATATCTCAATATGACACTGTGTTAAAACCAACAAAGTGACTGAAAGAGACAACGCTATAACGTAACACCTCTCTCAAAATTTGTCTCTTTCGCTCATTACTCCGTCAATTTGCGAGTAAAAAATACCCCGTTTTTGCAGTCGATAGAGAAAATTTTTGCGGTTCCGATTTTACAATAAAAAAAAATCTGATTTTTCAATATAACGCGTTGTTCCAGTAAATGGGCGATATACAAAAATCTATATCTGTACATAGTATAAAATGAAGTCGCTTTTGCTGTCTGAATGTGCGTCTGTGTGACCCTATGTTACTTAAATTTTTAAATCTATACGCATCGGATTTTGATGGGGTTCTTTTAATGGATAGGGTGATTCATGGGGAAGGGAAGGATTTTAGTAAGTATAATACATTCCAAAATTCCCACGGGAAAGCGGGATAAACGCAAACGAAGTTGCGCGGGTTACCCTAGTTACGTTAAAAAATGTTTTGTTCTGAATGACTACCGTCTGATCAACGTACATCCTAAATCGATGATCGTAGATATCTGAAACATGGAGGATTTTTTTTTGTATGACTCCGATAAGAAAGGGTTTTTCGATATTCCTACGGGGAAGTGACAAGCCATCGAGTACGTATCCTTTTCGGTACAAGCAAACAAAGTTGCGCGGGTTTCGCTAGTGTGTTCATATTTTTTTATACCACACAGGTGGCAGACAAGCATACGATCGGCCTGATGGTAAGCCGTCACCGTAGCCTATAGACGCTTGCAATAGCGGGGGTATCACTCACGCGCTGCCAACCCTCCGTAGGAACACAACATGGCCGAGACCAATGCTGTTTGGCTACGATCTTCTGTAAGGTGGAGGTCCTTCCCCAGACGCGCTGCTCCGATTTGAGCGGATTATTCGCTATACCTCTATATATATATATATATACTCTTAAAAAAAAATATTCTAGAATGTTTAGATAAAAAGTTGATTTGTTACTTCAGTTACACACGCATAACACTGGATTTGAACAGCACACTGCACAAGCCTAAAGTTAACAGAATACAATGATAGTGCCATATAAAAATAACAATAAATTTTGCCTCCCTGCCCTAGATGGGATTCGAACCCACGTCCTCTCTAAATCCGGCCGAGTGCTCTCTACACTTTACTTTTATCGTTTCAAATATAGAAAGAAAGAAAGAAAGAAAAAATATTTATTTGGAACACTTAATATACCTACTTGATTACTTTCCCTCGCTCACTGAAAACCAAGATATCCTCTTAAATATTATTACTAAATTAAATTTCACATGTTTACCACTTAGTCTTCTTTTAGTAACAGTAATATAAATCTTAATAAGCAAAAATAGTTTGACATTTAAACCGACTAACGTGGGTCGTGTAGGCACGTTGATTTAAAGTTAATGGCATGTTGTGACATTTACTTAAAAGAACACGACACGTGCATATTATTATTATTTTTTAGATAAATTTTTATACCACAAACAAAGTTGGCAAACAAGCATACGGCCCGCCTGATGGTAAGCATCACCGTAGCCTATAGACGCTTGCAATACCGGGGATTATCACTCATGCGTTGTCAACCCTCCCAACTCCCCCAAATGGAGCTCTGGAGACCTTCCTCACTGCAGGAACACAACATGGCCGAGACCAATGCTATTTGGCTACGATCTTCTGTACTTGTAAGGTAGAGATCCTTCCCCAGACAGGCTGTTCCGATTTGAGCGGATTATCCGCTGTGCCTTATGTTGTTCCTTTTTCTCATGGGAATCTTGAAAGTTAGAGTAAGGTTTGTATTGCATAATTTTCTGTTGACACTCAGAAAACACTTATGCCAATTTTTACCAACGACCCCTAGCGTTGATATTTTTTAACTCATTAAAGGTTAACCCACGCTACGGGTCGTTGGTGAAAACAGGCGTTAGGAGTGTATAGTTCCTGCCCATCTAGGCGGTAGGTTTTTTATTTTTATTCATTTGTATAAATAAAAAGATGATAATAATATGTCAACGTTTCGAATTGAGAGGCATCTGATGGTGTGATAAAAGCGTGATTAATTGGCCTGGAAAACAAGTCTTGCGTAAACCCAATGAAGCGTGCCACAGCGCGTGACATTGCAATTAAGCTGCCGATAGAGCACCAACTATTTTTATTCTTAACGTGAAAGATTGGTGAAATAAACGTGTTTACCCGATGAAGACCTACAACGGAGACCATGAAAGTGTTGACACAGAAAACTAGCAGATCGTTCCAGCTTCGCACGGGGTTTACTAAGGACCCCTAATAAAAATAAAAAAAATAATATAGCCTATGTCAGCCCCGGATAGTGTAGCTTCTAAAGGGTGAAAGAATGTTACAAATCGGTTCAGAAGTTTTTGAGTTTATTCGTTACAAACAAAAATATACATCTTCCCTCTATAAAATGTTAGTATAGATGAAGAAAAAGAAATGTTCTCTGTTCGTAGGATTATTTGATTATTATTAAAAAAAAAATATTCAAAATTGCAGTTTTTTAATGTTTTCTAATAATATTGTATTTGTAATTTTTATTAGGAACAAGTGTTAAGTTTTTTGTCATTTCTTCTCTTGTCGGAAAAAAATGTGAACTGTTCGAAAGAACTTTTAGGGCTAATTGAATAAAAATATTTGACTTTGCTTTATTTTGAATATTTTAAAATCGATAAGTATACCTTAACAGACTTGTCAGGCGCGGCAGGTGATTCTTGTGCTAGAATTGGAGTTTAAGTGAACTCGATAGCGGTCGCGTTCATAAACACGTGCTAAATATTATTTCTAAGGACTTACTAAATCTAAATTACTAGCAGACCCGGGCATAAAGTCTCATCATCATCACCTCAGCCAAGAAGGTCACTGCTGGACATAAGCTTCCCCCAAACGTCTCCAGTGCGACCTGCTGGCAGCGAGCGGCCTGCATCCAGCGGCTTCCTGCGACTTTCCTTAGATCGTCTGACCACCTTGTAGGGCGTCCTACGCTGCGCTTTCCGGTACGTGTTCGCCACTCTAGAACCCTCTTGCCCCAATGGCCATCGGTTCTGCGCGCTATGTGCCCTGCCCACTGCCACTTCAGTGTGCTGATCCGTTTGGCTATGTCGGTTACTTGGTTCTGCTACGGATCTCCTCATTTATGAGTTGATTTCGTAGAGAGCATAGCTCTCTCCATGGCTCGCTGATTGACCGTTAGCCTTCTTATGAGGCCCCTAGTGAGCGACCACGTCTCGGATCCATTTTTTTTTTTTTTTTTTAACGGGGGGAAATCCTCATGGACTGCGTGCCGGACTCTTACCGACTAAAACCACCCCGGTGTCTCCTCGCACGTGCGCGCGGGGCCGCGGGAATCCAGATTCTTCCGCAGCCCCACACTAGTGCTGGCCGGTTCTGCCCGGGCCTCGACTCCTGCACGGGGTAGTGAGGTGTTGAACTGCCCCGTGCATCGCCTCAGAGGCGCGCGCCGACACCCGCGCGCGCCTGCGACTCGGGTCCATTAAATAGGGGGCGGGGACTTCCCCAAGTCCATCGCCCCTGGACCCATTCATGGGGGCCGGAAAAGGGCGTTGTCCGCCCTTCTCCTGCGCCCGGTGCGCCTTCTGCGGCCGGGAAAGGGAGTCAAGATTTCTCTCTCCCGTTCCGCAGTTTCCTTCTGCGACATCACGTCCTCACAGAAGGACACCACCGCGTCCCACGACTCTGCGCTACCGACCATCCTTCGCACTACGGCCGGCAGCGACAGATCGCTTCCTACTTCATTTGTGAGGACACGGCGCTGCTCCTCCCAAGCTACACACTCGGCGAGCGTGTGTTGCGCCGTGTCCTCCCCGCAATGAACGCAGTGGTGGCACCGAGCGTCCGGCTCCCTGTCTATGCGGCACAGGTACTTGCCGAAGCAGCCGTGCCCCGACAGCACCTGCGTCACCCTAAACGACAGGGAGCCGTGCCTTCTCCTGAGCCAGTCGTCGAGTACTGGCCGGATCGCCTCGACGGTAGCGAGGCCGGCGGTAGGGCGCAGAAGCCTTTGCCGCCATTCCGTCACCAAGACCTGACGGAGCTCCTCTCGGCGCAGCGCGATCTGCCGCTGCACCGGCCTCAAGCCCCGTGCCCGCTCTTCCTCGCGCCATCGATATAATGACGCGAGTACTTTCGCCTCTAGGTCCCAGGGCGGGGATCCGGCCAGGACGCAAGCCGCCTCGTAGGAAATCGTGCGATACCCGCGGACGACTCTGACGGCCATCGCCCTCTGCGGTTTGCGCAGAATGGCGAGAGTGCTGGTCGTCATGTCCATCGCCCACACAGGGGCCCCATACAGGGCCATGGACCGCACGATTCCCACGTACAACCGCCTACAGGCGGCACTCGGGCCCCCCAAGTTGGGAAGCAACGTTGAAAGCGCGCCCGCTGCGCCCATCAGCTTGGGCGCCAGCCGCCGGAAGTGGGGCCCGAATTCCCATCGGCTGTCGAGCACCAAACCCAGATACTTCATGGTGGACTCGACAGCTATCCGGGCCCCGCTGACCACGATGTGTGATCCCGGCGCCGGCGCACGTCGGGGACCATGAAACACCATAGCCTCCGACTTGTTTAGGGCCACCTCCAGGCCCAGGCGCTGGATGCGGTTCACCACCTGTGACACCGCAGTCGTGGCTATCAACGTCGCTTCCCTGTGCGAGCTCCCCCGGGCAGTTACGAGCGTGTCGTCCGCATAACACGTCAAGCTGGCGCCCGACGGGAGTTCGCCTCTCAGCACCCAGTCGTAGCCGATGTTCCACAGGAGCGGTCCCAAGACCGATCCCTGCGGAACACCGCACGACATGAGGTGCCGACTGGCACCGTCGCGTCCCCGATAGGTGACGCATCTGCCCTCCAGGTAAGCCCCTACTGTGCGACTGAGGTAGGGAGGCACGCGATGGTAACGTCTCGGATCCATAGGTCAACACTGGCAACACACATTTCTCGAAGGTTTTTCGTTTCAAGCACTGAGGAATTTGCCCGAAAGCTGTAAAAACAGTAAGCCCTTTTTTCAAAGCCATAACATAACATATTGTAAGAATAAAAATAATCATAAAAATAATGAAAAGAAGCAAATATTTATCATGGAACTTGGGAAAGATTTTTTTCAATGGCTCTTAATTGTATGATGAGCTTGCTTATTAAAAAAGCAATTAAAATAAATCACTAGAAAAATATAAAAGTAATATTGCTTTTAAATAATAAAAATGTTTAATACCATATGGATAAGATCAGAATTCTCGGAACGCTAACCATTTAGAGCGTCCCCCGGATGCATTCAAAACGACCTTCCAATTTCCTATAAAGCCTCCCATTTATATCATTAAACACGATTTTATGTCTTAAACTTATAGCAGTAAGGCTGTAAACGACTGCATAAAATTAAAATGTACAACGCTCGTAGCAAAATGCACATGCGTCGAGTTCGGCGCGCTACGCCCGTAGAGGCTCTACGGCCAGACGGCGATACACCGCCGACCAAACCGCGCGTAGACCCGCTACGGCCCGCCGCCAAAAATATTCTACGAAACTTTTCATACTTTTCTAACTAGTAGCTATTTATTTTTCAATGTGCTGTGACAATTATTTGCTGACGTTTGGTGTATTGGATTGTTGACTTTTTTGTGATGACTTAGAGGTCCATTATGGCTCCATTGAGGATTCCAACAGGCGATTTCTTCACTGATGATCTGACGGAGTTTTTGAATTATTCGACGCAAACACCATATCACGAGACCCGGCATCATGGTAGGCACAGGAATCACTCGCATCATCACGTGAAGAACAACGTGGCTGATATACTGACCAGTTCTATCA
This sequence comes from Endotricha flammealis, assembly GCA_905163395.2. Taxonomy (NCBI): domain Eukaryota; kingdom Metazoa; phylum Arthropoda; class Insecta; order Lepidoptera; family Pyralidae; genus Endotricha; species Endotricha flammealis. Next base: position 16,573,438 of record LR990860.1, read on the forward strand.
TGGAGGTGATGAATTCGAAGTTCGTGCCTGATAATGCTATTCTGCCTGATATGGAGCCCCTGTCCACTCATATGGAGGGGGCTGAGCGTCACTTTCCCTTGAAGATGAATATAACAATGAACCGTTCAGATTTTGGTATGAGTGAGGAGTTTTTGTACCGTCATAATGGAGCCATGACAGCTGTATATTGCGCTGCGTACTTATTGGTGTTCGTGGTGGGCCTGATAGGGAACTGTTTTGTGATCGCCGTGGTATACCGTTCGCCGCGTATGAGGACTGTTACCAACTTCTTCATTGTGAATCTCGCCGTTGCTGATATCCTGGTCATCGTGTTCTGTTTGCCAGCCACTTTGATGTCCAACATATTTGTCCGTGAGTAATTTTTATATTATTTTGAATCATTTTAAAAGGCTATATATATCCGCGACTGTGAACTTTTTTGATAATTTAACTTGTTTATAATTTGAATTTGTGCCTTTTTATGGTATGTAATTTTTTTTTAATTTCAAGACCATTTATTACGTCGGTTTAAGATTGTTAATGCACTGTATATTAACAAGTTTAATTTACGAACATGTTTTTATACTATTTCTTTTTAAATTATTTATAAAAAATCTTAATTTTAAAACTTATTTATTTAATATTTAATATAGAAATTAATACAGAATAATTATATACAACATGACAAGAGGACGTGCCTGTGAAGGCTATGACTCTGAATAAATTATTTGATTTGAAATTTTGATTATTATTTTCTAGTAGGTTTTTATTTAAGTTTTTTCATTTTTTAAGAGTATTAAAGAAACAGCCAAATTTTCTTATCCTCATACACAATTTGTAAATGGAAATCTCTAAAAACTGTCGTTATTTTGTATATAATTAAAGTTAATTAAATATTTCAGGCATTTACTTAGACAATACGTTGTTATATTCTATTCCTTTTATTTCAGCAAATACTATAATACAATTTATGTAGGGTAAATACCTAGTCGTGGGTCACGCCTAGTGGTGGTCCAATTCATATTCTTTTGAATTTGAAAAAAATAATGAAATGTGATTTTGTAATTAAACTAATTATCGATAATAATCTTAGATACATATATCCAAATTACAACATAATGTTCAAAATTGCCAATAGCTACGATGATGTGACTATTAAAAAAATACGAAAATACCTACATAGCCCATAAAGAATAATTAATAATTACACTGACGGCCAATAAAGGTATTATTTTTTGAAAAAATATACCGCTTAAATGTAACACGACTGGGAATTTAGCCTAATTTATTTTCAGTAACATTTTATATTTATAGGAACAAAATTATTTTCTGAAAGCAAGAATACTAAATTTTGTAGACTTAATAATTATATTTTCTTGAGTTTTAAGTATCTACTTATTAATCGTTTTTCTTCTGTAGAGGAAATTAATTTTCTTTATAACATAGAAACTGTTTATTACGTGATTGAAGTACATTTTAATTAAACGTACAGAAGAGGAAGAAAACGGGAGAAACTAATTCAAGGTAAGTCGTTAATTAATTAATATTGATTGTATTTATTTTATTATTAGGTTAAGATAATTAATTAAATAATGAATTGTAGGAGCTTTTATGAAATTGACTAGATTGATTAGGGAAGTACCACTTTCTCAGGGTCTTGGCGTGAAGCAGCAGAGTTTTTTTTGCATACAGCAGGCAAACAAGGAAGAAAGGTTAATTTATACTTATGAACATCTTCACGGCTTACAAATGCGTTTAGCGCTACATGGAAGCGCACAGGGACAAAACGGATAGAAAAGTAATTGGGCTTCCGGATCTATCACTCATTGAACGAAAAGCATTATTGCTATAAGCTGATATTCTGGGAGAGTACTTCCTCGGTTGACCTAGCATTCTAAACTTGCTCGTGTATTTGGGTCTTGGTAATCTCTCATTATGAGGAGACACGTTAGTCAAAAGTCTAATTAAAATAAAAAAAACATAATAGGCTCTCACGGGCACTTAGACACGCCATTTACAACATATTACACGTCAGCTTGTTTTTCCCATCTATTTCTTTTCAGTTCAAATAATTTTTCTTAAGAGGCCATCCACGTCGAAGTAGGATTAAAAAAATTGTTGACTTGCAAAAGTATTTCCTGTAAATCTATTTGCAAAATAAATGATTTTATTCCTAGATATCATGTAAAATCAGAGCACATTTTTGTGTTTATATTCAAATTTAGACCTTACTACAATCGACTTAAGAACTATTGCATTCTTGACTTTGTATAAAAATATTATATTTCTGCCCCTAATTTTTGTATGATTGACATTTTAATATAGAACATGTCATACCTCAAATCAACCTGAATGACCCTCTTCACCTCTGAAAATTGAGAAGGCATAACCGTGAGAGTCTATTGAGTCTATTGTTTATATTAAACTTAAGTACTAGTTTTATAAACCAGAAGGGAATTTGCTTTAAACAAACAACTCATCATCATCATAGATGATCTTCATCACCATGTTTTTAGAGACCCATCTAACGACAACCATACCATGGGGTGGGCGCGAGAAAAATTCATTCGCACATTTTGCATCCAGTGGAGGCACCCAAAACAAAAATATTTTTAATAATTTCTTTTTGTTTACCACTTTGTTAACTTGTGTAGACATACACAATTACAGCTTTCTAGTATTAAGCGACTCGGAGTTAGACAGAGGACAGTCGGACGTGGCAAAATTAATAAGCCTCGTTAGTTTACTAAGGAACCCTAAAGAGACCATTCGGCAACAAAAGTAAAAAAATGAAAACTAACCACAAACATATAAACAAACTTTACCTATTTACTTTCCCGACGCTACTTACTAGAATCACTGAAATATTATATGTGCCCGCGTATCAGAACAAATATACTAACACAAATATTTGCAAGATTATCATGAAACGTTACGATGTTTAGGTAACTACAACGTCGAATAACAAACATATACAGTAGTTAATGCATAGTTATTCGATATATTATTATTAGAGTTAGTTAAGGTATTTTTCTTATGAAATTCCTACATGAATGCTGTTGCTATGAAGTAAGAGGAAAATTTTGTCATTTGACATTTATGAATTTATCCTTACTGATATAAACGCGGAAGTATATGGGCGTGGATGTATGGATGTTTGTCACAATTTACGTTAAAACGGTTAGTCAGATTTGCTACATAGATAGTTTTTATAACACGGATTGGCACATAGGATTTTTATCCCGTAAATCGATTGCATTCGATCGATCGTAGAGGGGACTTTTACTATCAATCAATCAAATTGTTTATTTGCAAATATAGATACGACAAGGTGTCAAAAACAATATTTTAGTGATAACAATATTTTATATACTAAGTAACTAGTTGAAACAAAGTCATAAAATCTTTGCATACAACTTTTCCCGAAATTTTTCGTTGTCCAAACTGAAATAGGTTAAATTAATTTTGTTTAATTGAAATAACTAAAAATAACAACTTAAAATCAAAGTAGCTAAATAACTATTCTAATTAATCTAAAATCTGAACTCACACAAAAGACTATGAACTATTGAAATTAGAAATTCTAGTACAAACTTCTGTCCACTTATACAGAACTAGGTGACCGGGCTTGTTTAACTTTGACAAATAACTGGCGGTTAGTGCTATTGTGATATTCAACTATCTACCTTGATGCAACCGAGTAACAATATAGACATCTTATCTTCTTTATACACATAGTATAAATTGTATTCTGTCTGTCTGTTCGTATGTATGCGATTATATATTAGATCTTTAAAACTACGCAACGGATCGATGCGGTTTTTTGAAAAAGAGTGATTCAAGATGATGGTTTTTATGTATAATACATACAAATAGTCCCACGGGAATATGGGATACACGGAAACGAAGTAGCGCGGGTTTCGCTAGTCTATAAATAAATTTTACACAATTCGCACAGCGTCAGCTGGTCCCAAAGTAAGCTAGACTTAGACTGCTTGTGTTACGGGTATTCTAGACTAGGGATAAAAAAATAAACAATTTATTTTGCAAGTAGATTTTACGGGAAATAGTTTTGCACGTCGAACGTTTTTTAGGTTTTCTCCTTCCTACAAATACCGACATGAATGGCCTGTTGACAAGAAAGAAAGTATTACTGTAAATATTACTTATAAGTAATACATGGAAAACACACAGACTAGAGAACAAATTGCCATCACATTAAAATATTTGCCCGGGAATCGAATCGGCGCCCTTTGGTGCCGAAGGGCCAACCAACGCACCACCGGGCTGTCTAGACATAATATAAAACTATATACATAAATATTTATTGTCCATACCATATTGGCGGTAACAGAATGGTGACAGTTAATATACCTATCTCACTCTTTCAAGTGCGATGACAGAGTTGTAGGAAAGAGATAATTTTAACGTCACCTAAAATTTTAATGGACCCTTTCAGGGATCTGCATTGCAGATGTAAATAAACCCATGGAATCCTATTAAATCTTAAATATATTACTTTAGTATGGTTTTGAGTAAATTATTTATAAAACTTTCTCTCATAAAATGTCGGCGTGTAACAGCAATGCGTTTCGTTCGGTGAGCGAGACACACGGAAGCCCAACTCTTTCCCTGTATCTTTCTTTCTATCATGTCTTTGTGCTCCATGGGCGGCGGTGATCGCTAACAAACAGGTGATCTGCATGCGCGTTTCCTAACCATTTCAATAAAAAAAACATCTATTTATACTAATATTATAAAGTGGTAAAGTTTGTGCGCTGGTACAGAGATCTACTGAACCGATTTTGAAAATTCTTTTACCAATATAAAGCCAGCGAATGTCAAATCTCACTCGGGCGAAGCCGTGGACAGCATAAGTAATTTTGACACGGAATAAACTGTCATAAATAAATTATTTTGTACTGAACCATAAAAAATATTAAGAAGTTTATCTTTAGGATATAAAACATGGTCATTCGTATCGTATTACACTTCGACGAGGTATTGGGTTTTTAAGGAACTAAATAAAAAAATATATCCTGCATTTAATGGATTCTTGTTAACTTAAGCACTTTGCTTTTATGATTTAGTCTGGAGCATAGCAATTGACACTTTATATAATTATGTTGCAATGAAATGTATACACGTTTTTCTTAAATTGACGTCATTATCATCACCTCTGTCACAAAAAGTCATAGGTTTCCGTCAAACGTTCTAAAGAAGAAAGCGGTGGGAATGTGTGGTGGTTTTCCCGTGTAACGTTTTCACTATGACTGGTTAGTCGACTTACCATATTACTCAGAGCTTTCCTGCCCCAGCGACCACTTCAGCTTTCTAAATTAATATCTTTAATTTTAAGTGGAAATCCTAATAATTTAAGTGGGACGACCAACTTAAGATGACTTTTAAGAGAGTTTTCAATACCTGTCACGACAACGAAATTGTTTTACTGCTCTGAGTGTGCCAATGTTACACGTTAACACTTCGACGTGGAGCATCACAGGAACTTGTACTGTCTTGTACCAAGCGGCACGGCGACCGTTCGGGCCGCCTGTGTCGTCGCTTGCACGTCCCAGTAAATACCGACTTACGTATAATAAGTTTCAGTAAATTATGTATGTATCTGTGGTCGAAGTATCTATAATATGATGGTGGTTATGTATGAGGCAGTCTCTTACTTTTGCTACCTCATGATATTTTCTTTAGAATGTCTACATTCTGTAAATTTATACTTTTTATTACAATTTCCAGGAGCTAATAAATACACCTATCTAATGAACAATATCAGAATTAATGGAAGGGCGTGTTAATTTTGATCGTAAGGGTGGGCACTAAAAGAAATATGTCAGAGGTTATGGTGAGTACCGGTTTTATGGGCCATTGGGTCTCGTTGGGCCTGTTGTTAATTGCGACCACACGTACGTAAAGACATCATGGAACATCTATAGGATACGAGTGTCATATTTAAAAAGGTCAATGCACTCATTTATTTGAACATTGTTGTCAAAAGGTTAAATATTCGCTTGACATACAGACATTTTTTTGAAATTTTCTTTTAATTGCACATTAACTTTCATGGTCTTCTTTCTTAATTAATGGCGTTTCTGTCGTGTCTTAACGACACATAGACAATTTCGCCAATGTCGAGTATTTTAAATGAACACTTTTTAACAAAAAAGTACACTTTTAGGGCAACGTGGTACGGTGAGGATCCGAGGCCGCCATCTTGATGACCTTCGTTGACAAGGCGGTGATCTCGAATCAACTTCGATGGTATCCCTTTTTTTCTTCTTTAGTTTGACAGTGGTGCTAATTCTGTTGTACATTTAACTAGACCAAACTAATTTTGACAGGACTAGAAGTGTTGCTATCCTTTTCATTAATTGTAAAACAAGGAAGGACAACAACACCTTTTGGTCTTGTCAAAATTGGTTTATTTTAGTTAAATGTACAACAGAATTAGCACCACTGTCAAACTAAAGAAGAAAAAAAGGTTACCATGAAAGTTAATGTGCAATTGAAAGAAAATTTCAAATAATGGCTGTGATAGCTATAATTAAATGTGTCATTAACTTTAAAAATGCATTTCTGAACCCTCACTAGTTCGATTAATTTTACATTCACTCCAGTATATTAGGTATACTTTCTGGATGTATACATGAAAATCTAAGTGTCGAATCTTGTAAACAGGTTCATTCATCTCGTTTTAAACAAATTGCCTTCATTTGCTAATCAGTAGTAACTGCTGCGTCTAATTTACAAACCTACTCGGGGACAACGAACCTTCAAAGAAACCACCATTTTGTTTCCTGAAAATATCCTTGTTTGAATTGAAAGCGAAATGGCCAGTATTGTTTGGCTTTATTGATATTTATTTCACTGGAGTTTGGTAGTCAGTGGCACATAAAATAATCGAGTGATGAGAGTGAAATGACAGTGTTTTCATGAGTTATTTCTGCTTATTTTTTGAGAGTTTACGACAAACTTACTTTCCATATCAAATGAACCCGTAAGCATCCCACCAGAGAAATATGGGTCTCCCTTCAATCGAAGGGGCTTCGAGTGTAATCTGCCACGCTGCTCCAATGAGGATAGGCGTTGGCCTGTGAAGGCTTGGTTTTTTTTTACTGTCATCCATCAACAACAGCCGTTCCGGCAGTTCTTCTTCTTTTCGTGTCAATGACTCAAATAAAATAAAATTCTTACACCCTACTGGCAAGATGTTCAGCCAGTAAGATGGCATTATCCGAGGCCTTCCACAAATCTGTTAAAGCACAGTCAGACAGCTTCTCGAGCTTCTCTATTAAAGAAGCTCGAGAAGACGTGACCCATCCAAAAACTAGTTAGGGTTGACGTTACTTAACCTGCGTGTTCGTTTTAGAGTGCGATGCGACACACAGTGACGCCATCGACCTCCCTACCTACGTTAGGGCTTGTTAACGAAAGCATGCATTATTATATTTCATTTCAAATCTTAATATCTTTAAGAAAGTGAGACTAAAAAGTCAAAGTCAAATATTTTTATTCATCATCATCATCATCATCATCTCAGCCACAGGAAGTCCACTGCTGGACATAGGCCTCCCCCAAACGCCTTCAATACTACCTGCTAGTGGCCTGCATCCAGCGGCTTCCTAAGACTTATATTTTTATTCAAACAGACCTAATACAATCTCATTCGAATCGTAATATTTTTTTCCTAAATCTGATTCAATAGGTTACCATCGCCTATGCACACCGACGATCCCAAGGGAGTCTAGATTTTATTTTAGTCAAGTAATCTTTATTACCGCTTTGTGAAAGTTTCTTTTGACTTGTAAAAACAATGTTGTACGACATTTTTGAAATGTTTTTTGATTGTGCCCTATTTACATTTATTTAAATTATCATTAATTTAAAAGCGTAGAATCTAAAAGTCTTATAAATATCGTAAAAAATAGACCATATTTTATGAGTATTTTAATCTAAAAGAAAAGCTTTTTTTGGAAACTACTTATGTAAATATCCGTTTGTAATGTTAATTATCTTTTAACTAAAGGAATAAAATATTTGCATTATATAAAATGAAAAAAAAAAACAAGTTTTAGGTACATCTCAGCTCATATTTGTTTACTTATAGTGTGTTAGAGAGATAGGGCGCAGCGGATAATCCGCTAAAATCGGAGCAACCCGTTTGGGTAAGGACCTCCACCTTACAGAAGATTGTGGCCAAATAGCATTGGTCTAGGCTAGGCCATGTTGTGTTCCTACGGTGAGTAAGGTCTCCAGAGCTCCACTTGGGGGGGTTGGGAGGGTTGGCAACGTGTGAGTGATACCCCCGGTATTATTGCAAGCGTCTATAGATTATGGTGATGCTTACCATCAGGCGGGCCGTATGCTTGTTTGCCAGCTCTGTGGCATAAAAAGAAGTGTAGGAAGAAGTTCCCTAATTTGATAACATCTTAAAGTGAAATTGGAGTGATGAAGAATATAGGTTAGTCGAAGGAACCATGTGAAACCGCGGGCAGAGTTAGTGCGTAATCCAGGTGCGAATTTTTCTCATTCAATGTTCGAACATCGTGTCAGTGCCCCCAACGAATAACATTTGAATATTTTAAGGGAACAATGAATTTGTCTACAAAATACTTACATAGGCAACCGATGTTCGGTTCGGTAAACGTTAGAAAACTAGGTTTGGGTAATTGGAAACTGACAGATATCGGATATTTGAATGCGACATATTTATTATGAGAGCTCTTTTGAAGTCTATGAACACCATACTCACATGTATTCCTCAATCTAAGTTTCAGACTAATAAGAATAGACTAAGCGTTTTGGACAACACCATCATCCTTTCAAATTGGGTGGGACGAATAGAAATATTCCGTTTCATTTTGGTTAAAAACAACGTCACATAGAGTTGTGTAATTTGGCCAGAAAAACTCCATATTTCCTTCCTTAACTCCCATTGATAATAAGCATCGTGAAGCTTTTCAATAGCAGCAAAATGTTCTTAAAAATGGCTTCAGGTTTCTATAGGGTTGGCGGCACGACCTAAATACCGAGATACTTGACGGCCTACCATAACATTTTATTGCAAATTTGCGTATCATTCCCAATGGATTTAACACGTGACTGAAATGGTTACGGTTGAAATATTATTTAATTGTAATTGCTGGTTTTACACGTGAAATATTTTTTTTATGTAGTGTTTTGGAGTTCTAATGGGAGCAAAAGGATTGCGTAAGTAACAGGAGCGCTTGCTAATATCAAAATTAAATCATTTGTTTTTCAATCTCAATTAAATATTTTTTGTACATCATATTAAAACGGAAAAAAACAAAATTAATTAAAATCGTGAGAGACTCGTGATTGAACAAAGCGTACGCTTGTATCTCAAATCATTATCAAATTATTTTATAAATGAAAATGATGATTGGTAGAAAAGAGGCGGGTTTACCCTATAAAGCATTCTTAAAAAATAAATGTATAATTTAGACCTTAATAATTACTTATAAGAAGATATTAAATTATCTTTTGATAGCCTAGAGCTTGCTGAAGAGAAGCTTGTTTTTTCGAAGGCTTTTTAGTATAACTTCTCTGTGTCATGCAAAATGCACAGGCTGCAAAATGCATGACTGAAAACCATTTGAAAGGTTTCATACTATTTCATTTTGCAAATGTATGTAAATATATAATTTTATGTAAAGTGATACAGAGTTTTTGCGTGGGCGCTTCGGTAATGTGCGTTTATCATAGGATATTGTCAAGTTGCAATAAATCTCGCCACAAACATTCGTCTACGCCATTTGAATTTTGCGGTCTAATCTGACCTGCTGGGCATGCCGTTTGGTTTGCTAATACCTTTTCACACAACGGTCGGGTTCAAAGACCTCTTATCACCCTTATCAACATATTGGTAACGGAGGCACGTTCAGTGATCGTTAGGACCCCGGTTTTCATCCTAATTATCAGATTTCCTAAGTTTGTACCATCTTAATGTTTCAGATACCCAAATGGGAATTCAATTAAGGGAATAAAAGACAGTTTAGTTTTGTTTCTATTATCCGATGTGGATTCTCTGAGTCGGTTGGTAGTGGATTTTATAAGTAGCGAGCCACGCGTGGGTAAAATGTTTTTCTTTTATCTTGTGTGTGGATCATGTTTTATTTTTTTGCTTTGACTCACCATACAATAATTAATTTTGTTTACTGTTAAGGTTTACTTCAAAACAATTAAGTAATTATTTTATCATGGTAATCTTACATACGTTGTATTATGTTTATTAGTATTTAGACGTTTTTCCTAGCAAACGTCTAGCATTTTTTTGTCATGGACGATTCGGAGTCCAACTGCGGATTTCTACCACTTTACAAGACGATTTGTTTTATTCACATCCCCTTATTTTAAAACAAATATCAACCAAGGATTAACTAAAACTTGTTCTGTCAATGTTATTTTATCTAAATCAAGTTCGAGAGTTTCAAAACAAGTTTGATGATATTTGCTTATTAGTAATATATGTATAACAAATTACATGACTGTGTGATATAAATATTCATAATCAAATACTGCATCATACAATACGTGACAGACTAACGAACACAGTTCAACATTACTATGTATATTCTATTCCTTTATACTTGGCACAACGTTTTGAGAAAAATGCAATGATAGTGTTTGAACTAGTTAGTCATATTTTTTTGTGTTAACATAATGTTGTGCGCTTAATAAAGTGATTCATGTTAATTTCATATCGGCTTATATTTAAAATTAGACAAGTGTTTAGAGCTTTTGTGCCAAGTATTCTAGATTTATTTGACAGACCTGGCGACTAGCTAGCAACGGTCATTTTATCTCCGAGGGCCGCGGTATTCAAATCCAGCGTAAGCCAAACATTTTGTGTGCATGAACTGAACATGTCTGTTTGTCTTGGTCTTGCAATTTTCTTTATATATTAAGTATTTAGGCCTAAGTAAGAGAAAATTGTAAAAGTTTGAAGGTGGCCTTTGCCCTGCAGTGGGACACAAATGGCTGCTAGAAAAAAAAGTATTTACATGTATTTATCAGAAATCTAGTACCCCATAATACTACCATAGTTGCTTGATTTGGGATTAGATGCCGTTGTGTGATTCGTCCATATTTATTTATTATTTTAAATCAGTAAACTTTTGTGCCAAGTATTCTAGGTTTATTTACAATCGGTCGTTCACATGTGATGTGAGAAAATATTTTGGCATTGTTCTTATTGTTTGCGAAAGGCTGGCTTATAGGGTCGTTGCAAACCCTTGCATACCATACATAACTACGGAACCATTACAATGATTTACACCCGTAAATCATTGTAATGGTTCCGTAGTTATGTATGGTAGCTATTTATAAAATGGGGTGTTATGGGACCCATAGTATTTTCAGTTTACGAGGCCACTAAAAAGATGAATGACAAACAAAATAAAAAATATCTTAAAATCAGTCTTGTCCAGTGGACTTTTTGTGACTGAGGGATGTTGAGCTTATTTTAATATCGTTTTTTAAGAGCAAGTGCTAAGTTCCTCGCTAGTTCTTCTTAGTACAAATCTGCCGTCTGAACTGGTGGTAGGAAAAAATTGTTGCGGTACGAAAGAGTTTGTAATAGGCCTATTTTAAAAGAGAGTTTGAGTTTGACGAATGGTTTGTTTTGACTTGGTGTTCAAGAGATGGGATAAAGAATGTCGATCGTCCCGCTGCAAGATGGCTTGAAGACATACAATAGATCACGTCTCAGCTACCAATATTAGAAATTATACATTTAGTTATGAGTTACCTTATTAAGACCTACGGGTCTTATCTGGTAATAAAAATGGATAAAATCTAGTCTCAATCTCCAGTTCTATCTCGCTCGTTTTATATATTAAAAAAAAATTCAAGCAACTTGGCTCATATCATTTTAGTATATTAGTAAAAAAAAAACTTACTGTCTATATTAGCCAAATATTGACCTGAATCTTAATCAAACCATAACATGATATTTCCTTGGATGGATAATTTTCCATCATTATTTTCTGTCCACGTGTAACCTCTGGCTTCAACCCTGACATTGACTGGGCCACAATAAATCATACAGTATCTAAAACAATCATTCTTAAACTGCAAACTTAAACTGACTGAGAGCTGACTGAGAGATGTTTCGCAGTATGTAAACTGCTGCGACTAAGTTTTATTTTACTTGCAAATGCATTTTAAGTCGATTAACAAAAGTTGCTTGATGAAATAAATTATAGTTAAAAAACTAAATAGCACGCTTTTATAGAAAACTAACTAAAAGAAAAAAAAATTATGTAAAAGCGTGTTAAAAAGGTTATTATTAAGTGCAAGATTATTATCAAGAATAAAAATTTGTGGTCACTGTAATTTTCTCCTCAGCACTCTTACTTATTGTGCAATGTATAAAAAACTTTTAAATACTTTTATATTTTAATGGCTTTTTAAAAAGGCTGTTGATTTTCTTGCGGCACTTCTTCTCAACCGGCAATTCATGTCGAAATGCTTGATTAAAAATAGTTCTTTTAACATTTATTTTAACATCAGCAGCGGGTGTCACCCGAGTATGACAGATATTAAGACCCTTATGGCTGTAATTACACTACACCTTCAGTCACTGACCCTTGTGGATAAATAGCAGTCGTTAATCTTCCATAACAGTCAGGTGAAGTGTAAACACTAACAGCACCTAATCCAAAAAATAGACACCAAATTTTAAACAGGAAAGTTTTCTGTCTGCAAGCTTGCTTACCTGATTGTGTACCGGATAACTCGGCGTAGAAAGGTCTCCCGCTAGGTGGTCAGACGACCTAAAGAAAGTCACAGGAAGCCGCTGGATGCAGGCCGCTGCCAACCGGTCATACTGAAGACGCTTGGGGGAAGCTTATGTCTAGCAGTGGACTTCTTGTGCCTGAGATGATGATGATTGCTTGTTTAGTTGGTAGTCCCACTGAACAAACGATCATCATTATCTGTCCTCCATCCATCCATCAGTTGTCCCGTGATAAGTTTCATATTATGACCCAATAGTACTCTGTTAGTTCATAATATGGATACAAAAACCCACATAAAATTGTCCAGTCTTCTTTACCTCTTAGTTACTGTTTTCATTATTGATACGACAACGTTTGAGTGGGATGATAGAAACTTGAGATCATTTCCTACTTTTCAAGTGATTACTTAAATATCATGTTACTTTCTGTTGATACGCGAGGCGTGAAAATGGCTACCCCAAAAGTCAACATTTATGTAGTATTTATAAAATGATTTAGAGCTGAAACTCACTAAAAAAGATATTGGGAAATATTTCTCAAACTAATAGATAGATAGATATGAGAATATGCTTTTATTTGCAACACAGAGACTATAAACATTAAAAAAAGCTTATAGATTAGTGTATTAGCAACAAGGCGGCTTTATTGCTTAAAGCAATCTTTTCAAGGCAACCTAATAACTAATACTAATACTCAGAATTCGTTTCATATTCTTCATTGTGGAGCATAGGTTACATCATAAGAGATAGGTGTTACACTTTAAATAGTTACACTATGTCCTATCACTAGGGTTTACAATATTTATTTACTTTACTGGTTGATTTGCCTTATTGACCTAGGTTTAGGAATATGTGTGGTCGATGTTCATACAGCACCAACTGGCCCCACGTGGACTCAGGGCTTGACACAATAAGTAAAGAATGTAAAAATAAAAATACATTTATAACATTTATTTTATTTTTTATTTTAAATAATTCCTGTCAGAATGAGGCTGGCTGCTCCCAGACCATTGCTTTTAGTTTACCTGAAATGAAGTTCATCAAAACTTACTTTTTCCGAAATAAAATTATCAGCGGGGTAAGTGTCCATCCGAAAGAACGAAACAGGTAGTCCTGTCAAAAAAGACATTACTAGTAGTATAAGGTTTAAAACTGGTGAGCATTCAATGAAACGTCATTCCATATTTTCTGAATTTCTATTCATGGTTGCACCGCACCATTTCGTCGCAAATCTTTCTATAAACGTATTCTTACTATTCGTTAAAATAGAAAAAATAAAGGTTTTCGAATTCGGCCCGCGTCGCTCCCACTGTAACCCAGCAGGAATCCCAACACTAAAGGAAAGTAAAAATGAAAACCAGTACAAACATTCAAAGCCCCTTTGGAGATCAACATTGTGATCCCACATTTAATAAGACCAATTCATTAGGGGTCCGAAAGTTCTTGAACTTCACCGACCCTCTGTATTATAACATTATGAAAAAACAAATCGACATGCTTAAGTTTAAATTTGCGGAAAAATTGCGGAGAAAATAGAGAAGTTTCGTTTGTATTTGGGTTTATTTAATTTTGCGATGACTCCTGGATCTCGGGCTCATTGTTATTTGAGAAGTTTTGTGATTTGAAATGCATACCGAATGAGGGGTGTGTTTGAATTTCTGAACGTAATTACTATTTAGCTAGAAATTTTAATATTTAGCTAGAAATAACTTGATATGCTGTCCTGTACTGCGTCTCTCAGAAATTCGTTCTCTTAAAGTTGCATTGAAAAGATTATTTTTGCAATAAGACCGCATTTTTGTCTGCAAGATTGTGTTTAATGTATTTTTTTTACAGTTTGTGCTACACATAAACATGTGTAGCACAAAAAGATTTCTCCTCACATTCTTCTGAAATATTAAAACTGATAACCAGTGTACTGTAAAATAAATGATTTATATTATATTCTTTTATATATATGCACAGCGGCTGACAAAAAAAGACAACTAAAACAGAAGAATTGACAAAAAAAATATAACTATTGCATAAAGGGTTGGAGCCGGCCAGCCAGACCCTAACAACAGTTAGTCAGAATCATAGTAATCAAATTAAAATTAACGAAGTTTGTAAGTCAATAGAGTTGTAATTATTAAAAAATTAATTAGGTGATGCAAGTTCACTGCAAAGTCAAGGGTTATCTCTTTATTCAGAACTCACAATAAAATTCTTAAAGAGTCAATTAAACAGAATAATTATAAAAGATTTTTAGACACAAAGAAAAATAAATTAAATTAGTTCGAAACGTCTCGGGGTTCAACTAAGTAAACCGTTAACGAAAATGCATCTTTTGCTAAAAAAAATATAACTCACTTGAGATTTGAACCTATTTAAAAAACAGCTAACGTTTTTGATAAAAATTGTAGTGCCTACCATACTATTTGAGGATGACACTCTTGTCTCGATGTCAGAGTTTTCTCCCAGACTAATTATTTACTTATCTATTATTGTGGCATCCACGTTGAACGTACTTATGCATACGCTAGTGTATGCAGACCGTAGACAGCAATAATTATAGTGGTACATGTGTTGTCTCAGGTTCACGGGTAGTGGGGGACAGTCGAGCGACAGCTGAGGGCGAGAGCAGGCGTGTCTACCCTAACTACTGGTGACGTAACGAGCCATACTCTCCCTCCCTATATTCAAATACTATAGAAACTCTACCGAGTTAACACGCACAGCTTCGGAAGAATTCGGGCAAGACGCGCGACACTAGTGCTACTATAGAAATAGGGCGGCATGAGGTGAACGATTTCAAAACTTTTGTGCGTTTTGTATGCAAAATGTTAACGCGACACTAGCGCCCCTAGCGGAATGAGGTGAACAGGAGGTTGCCAAGTCATTGTATGAGAAACTTCAAGAGCTGAGCGTATTATATTTCTATAGTATTTGCTATATTAGAGAACACTACAACATCCTCCTTACCCTTACAGAAGATCGTAGCCAAATAGCATTGATCTCGGCCGTGCTGTGTTCCTACGGTGAATAAGGTCTCCAGAGCTCCACTCACTTTGGGGGATTGGAAAGGTTGGCAACGCGTGAGCGATACCCTTTTTTTTTGTGTTTATAGTCAGGAAAATGCACTGCATGCCCCGCCGCTTGGGGAAGCGGCGGGGCCGGTATGTCGGGCTCCCCCTCTTATGCCACTTAGGGTATACCGACTAAAAACCTGACTGACTACCACCTTATCCGCCTAGAGGGGCGGGGCCACGGGAACTGAGATACTTCCGTGACCCCGCCGGCGGTTGTCCGAAGACCCTTCTTCTTGGGTTCGGCACTATTGGCGGCGCGCACAGTTGAAATTGGCGCGCCGCACCGCTCGGGGACTTCCGATCCGATGGGCGACGGTTTCCCCTAACCGCCGCCCGGAAGCCCCCGTTAAGGTGGCAGTCGCCGGGCATGGGCCAAACGCCTGCCGCGTGAGCGATACCCTGGTATGGCAAGCGTCTATAGGCTACGGTGACGGCTTACCATCAGGCCGACCGTATGCTTGTTAGCCACCTTTGTGGTTTTAAAAAAATATGAAATTTTATTTCAGATTCTATTCTCGTAACAAAAACAGTTAAAATCTCATGTCAATCTTAAGCGCTGACTTACTTGTACAATTAAAAGGAATTGAACGGAATAGGAATTGAGAGTTAAAGACAAGATTGATATTGTTTTTGTTACAAGAATAGACCCGCTGTTCAGAAAATGCAATAATGTCATTTATCATTAAAATTAGGGATGTAAAATTTTGGCTGGATGGTGGCAAGTGGCAATCGACAAATTCTATTAATTTAACGAGCACACAGCGGCCCTGAATTTCATTAAAATAACCGAATTACAATCATTTGTCAACTCGTCAAATTCTGTCTTACTTTTTTTTTACTGTCTTTCCAATTATTTCTATATTTATTCTTGTTTGTGTGACAACATTAATTATAGAATAAAGTATACACATTAAATTGTGGCTTTAATTGTCGAATTAAATCTTTATTAGAGAGAAAATAGAATTTTTTCCCATTTTCTCATACAGTAAAAAAGTGAAATTATAATTTTTTATTACGCAAAAAATCTTGTAATTTTGATGTAACTTGCTTTATGAAATATCTAAAATTGTACATCCTTAATTGGCATTCAGTATAATACTTAAGTTTATTAGTAATAATTTTTTAAGGGGCTGTGGATTTTTGTAATAATTAATTAAATAAATAATAAATCGTTTTAGTTTTTAGCAAAAATCACTTAAGAATATGTTCTAAAGAATCGATCCCACATAAAGTTAAGTAATGTAGTGACCACCCACTAACCTAGATTGCGGGGTGAATAACCTGATAGCCCGATAGATAATGCTGGTTCACAAGACAGGTACACTGATAAACGACTGTAACAAAACCTTCGTTGTATATATCTTCGTATATAAGTCGTTACAATAAACTTGGCACTAGATTTCCAGTGAAACACAATAATGGTGTTTGAACTAGCTTGTCACACTTAATTGTTGCAACATAACAATAATAAATTCGATTCATGTTTGTTTCATATCGACTTATATTTTAAATGAGACGTTTGTTTGGACATTTTGTGCCAAATATATTGTAATATAATATATGTATTTATTTCCCTTCAGCTTTCTAACAATCCTGTTTCCTAATATGTAAGGATAAGCGAAACCCGCGCAACTTGGTTGGCCTTTTTTTTTACTACAAAGTTGGCAAACAAGCATACGCGAGTGCCGATCACAACAGTCTTCTTTGACATGAGTAGCGCCTTCGATTGTGTTTCACATAATACTGTTCTTTGGAAATGTAATACGTACGGCATAAGAGGCGTAGCGAATGAGTGGTTTAAAAGTTACTTGACCAATAGAAGACAATACGTGGAAATTCCTAAAATAAATCGTAGGAACGAGCTCATTAAATTCACGTCAATGATGGAAACAGTAAGAGTGGGAGTTCCACAAGGTAGCATATTGGGACCATTACTTTTCTTACTCTATATAAACGATTTGCCACAGGTAACAGAATATGATTGCATTCTATTTGCAGATGATGTGTCCGTCGTCATACCGTGTAAGAATATTGACATGTACAATGATGATATTAATAATACAATTTGTAAAATTATAAGATGGCTGCAGAATAATAATTTAAATGTCAATTTATCAAAAACAACATATATGCAATTTATAAATAGGAATGGCAATAAACGTAATTTGAATATTGTGTACGAAAAAGAACAACTCAAAGAATCCAGCCAAACTCAATTTTTAGGTATTACGATTGATGACAGATGTACATGGGAGGCACAGACTGTAAAAATTTGTAAGAAAGTTAATTCGTTTGCTTATGCTCTTTGGCGATTAACGAAAATAAGTAGTAGAGAGGTAGCTATTCAAGCTTATCATGGTTATGTCGGCTCTGTGATTCGGTATGGCATTCTGCTATGGGGCAATTCCTGCCATATGGAGAGTGTCCTCAGAGCGCAGAAACAGTGTATCAGAGCGCTATGTAATGTGGACTCACGGACATCAAGTAGACCTTTATACAAGGAATTGAAAATTCTAACAGTAACTTGTGTATATATTTTTGAAGTGTGTGTGTTTGTCAGAAATAATATTGGCTTGTTTATAAAACGCAGCGACGAATACAAGTACAGCTGCAGACATCCCAACAAACTGAATCTGCTACCTATGACCACAGCAGCTCTTAGCGGGAACAGCTACCAAATGGCTGTTAGAATATATAATGGGCTCAGTGAAGATATTAAGTCTCTATCTCTTAATTCATTTAGAAGGGAACTAAAAAAATGGTTGTTGTCCTCTTGTTTTTACTCGCTCAAGGAGTACTTTGATTCTCCTGTCAAAAGGAAATGATGGTGTGTAGTGTATGTCAAACTGATAATTTGTTGATAATTTGTTTTATATTTTTTATTAATTTATTGAATTGTTGTGGTTTTGGACATTTTTACTTTTTACTTTTGGTTTTTTATAATTATTGTATAATTCTTAATTCATTCATTATACTAATCATTTTAATAAACATTTGCATGCTTGCTGACAGGCTAAATATATGGATTCTAAATAAGCTTTTAACATCAATATTTGTACCTATATTTTATGCAAATAAAGAAATTTGAATTTGAATTTGAATTTGAATTACGGCCAGACTGATGGTAAGCTGTCACCGTACGTAGCCTATATACGCTTGCAATACCGAGGGTATCACTCGCGCGTTGCCATTCCACCCAACCCCCCCAAGTGGAGCTCTGGAGACCTTACTCACCGTAGGAACACAACATGGCCGAGACCAATGCTATTTGGCTACGATCTTCTGTGAGGTGGAGGTCCTTCCCCAGACGGGCTGTTCCGATTTGAGCGGATTATCCGCTGTGCCCTACATCTCTTGAAAAAAACCTTTCTTATCTGATCTGAATCTGATAAAATATACGACATACAGAGAACATAACGACCTGCGATCAAGTCTCGATGACCAGCGCGGTTTAGGCTGTGCGTTGAAATCCATCAGTCATTCAGGAAAAAGTACTTTTACACTACAATTTGCACATATCACTTTGCTTTCTGGCTTGTGCAGTAATCATTGAATCCTTTCTAAATACATATAATTCTTTGTTTTATCATTTAAATCTTTAGGCCTAAGCAACGTAGGTCTTGTGTAACGACCTTTAAGTGCTAGAATTTCACCGTGTAATGACCTAGATCGGGGAGAGGGACCTGGACGGAGGCACACCTGTTCGTTTCTCAACTTAGCAATTGTAATAACTTTAATTAGATTTCGTCATTGTTTTGTACGAATTAAATTATTGTACTTAAAATAAAGATTATAAAAAACGCTTAGATAAATGATTATTACTTAATTTAAATTAAAAATGATCCCTCTTAGATCAGCCAAGGATTAACTAAAACCTGTTTTGTCACAGTCGTTCTTGGAGAATTAAATCAAGTGTGAAAATAACAGTGTGCAAAAATGAGCTTTGTTTCATTTTGTTTGTTTATTAATTTATTATAAGATACAGGTGAAATTAAAGGTTTTTGCTTATACATCATCATCTCAGGCAAAAGGTATAAATCTAGCATTATCTGTTTACCTAAAACAAAACAAGTTACAATCACTTTTAGTACAGCGAAAGACTCCCAAAGGATTAAAATTCTAGTCACGTAACTTGCAAATACAGACAGAGCAATGTTATTTTAATGAGAATTTTTATTAATTAGAATAATATTTGTTGACCATTGACATGCCCGCAATTTGGTTTGATTGACACATTTAATATTTTATTGTAATTTCTTTGTACTTTGTAAAAGACAGGGATATTTTAATAAAAATATTTGACTCTGACAATTTCATCAGGGACTCCCTTGTCTTTGTGCTCTATGGGTGACTGGTAGAGAATGTCTATAGGCATTAAGCCCGCCAATTGTACTCTCAATCGTGCTTGCCTGCAGTTGAATGCAATAAAGAATAAGTAAAAAAAAAATGGGTGGCCGTCTCAGTTCTGCACATAACCATGCTTTTAATGCTTGAAAGTGTACATAAAATAAATAAAAACGGAGAAGCTCTATATTACAAAACCCATCCCCAACACTGGCTAGTATATAGGGTTGACCAACACATAGCGACACCATCGAGCACCGTATACAGCATAGTGATAGTTTTAATTACATAAACCAGTTAATTACATTATAAATAAAATTTGTTAGGTAATAAACTAAGAGCCATTTAAAGGTATTACGGTACTAATATGTAAGTTGTAATGTTTGTTGTCTAGACAAGGTTAATTAGAATATTTTTGGGTGCCATGGAGCGTGACAACCTTCATGGGAGATAAATAAGTAAACCTGTTTACTTGAAATATTGTTCCGAAATGGTGGTAGTTTATGGAGTACCTTATTTATTTTATATTTACAGAGAACGTACCTATGAAGGCCTACTGTCTAAAATAAAGAATTACATTTTGTCGGTTTTATTAATAGAAAAAAAAAAACAGTGCGTGAGCTATGTTGTGGGCGAGGGCGAAAGGCTTTTTAAAAACAACTTTTAGTACCTGTCTGCTTGACGAGCAGATCTAGACTGGTGATCTTTATTTTATCAACTTATTACATGAATACAATTAGTCTCTTATAACTAAGCTTATCTCTAATGACCCGAGGATCAGTCGTCGGAAGTCTATGTGACTTATGCCGACATAACTCGTGTCAGGCCACGCACAGTGTAGGATTCCGTATTTGCTATGCTAATGCTTGCCTGCAGTTGAGTGCAATATAAAATTCTATGATATTTGTACGTTTTCATAAAATATATGTTATTGTAAAAGTTAGGGAACTACGCTAAGGCTGGTAAAAATGGGTATTGATTGCCATCCCTATTTCCTTTATTTCCATTTATATCTTTCTTATTTATTTTAATTACACGATAGTAGAAAACAATAAAATTAACAAGTAAAAATAAACAAAATATACGTCGTTTACGCTTCAACGAGTTGCTTTATCGCTCGTTACATATTGTTATAGTCCACTAATACTTGGCATGAAAGTTAACTAGTACAATAATCGTAAATACGTTTCATGGGCGCGTTTGTTAGTATTATGTAAGTATACATTGACTAGTTAACTCGTAAACGTGTACTGATAACGACGGGATTCATGGACTGTAATTAAAACAAATAAAAGATTTCTTCACGACCGCTGGTGATGTCGATTGCATCCGGCTCGAAGGACCATGAACAATCCTTCGATGAAGCGTGTAAATAAAACCACAACTATACCAAAAGATTGCTATTCCAAACAAATGTTTGGAGTCAGATGACACTAGATGGTGCGTATACAAATGAAATGATCTAAATCGACCGGGGAAGTATCACCCTCTCACAGAAAATCGGCGTGAAAAAGCAATGCGTTTCGTTCGGTGACTTCAGTGATAGACTCGGATTTCCTTTCCCACCTTCTTAGTAACGCACGCATTGGTAGCGCCGTTGGTGTACCTGATGTGGTGGTAACTACTTTCCATCAGGAGGCCTATTTACCTGTTTAACTATTGTGTGACATAAAAAACGACATAGTTACATTTTGAAACGGACTAGTAACCATTTATCAAAAAATACAATTACCGATCCAACTATCGAAACGCGAAGAAGTGGGTTACATACTACAGACATTATTCTTTGAGGTGCAAGTAGGTGACCGAGAAACGCCGAAATTTCTTTAACACTATATTGAATTTTCGCGAAACGTTTTTGTCCGTAATAACCTACATTTCAGGGCATTACAAAAGTACTAAATGGCTGCCACAAGAGTTATATAAAACGGGGTTACATTGCCTATAGTAAAATGGCCCACAGATTAATAAAATTGAAGTGTCTTTAATGTAACATTTTACGTAATGATTGTCTACATTATGTCTTAGATAAGAATAGGAGGTAAGCAATGTCGACCCTAACCAGTGTTTGGATGGGTTTCATTATCTCCAGTTTCTCTGTGCTTCGGAGACATTAAGTCGTCGGTACCGGCTGTTGTCGACGAATGACAGTCTTTAGTGACAATCTTTTATTGTATGTCTATCTGTACCCGTATAGTTTTGAAGTGAATGAACAGATTTTAATGCTGTTTTCACAGGAAGACAAAACTTGAGTTGGAGAAAAATATACTTGAATTTTATTTTATTTAAATCGAATGTCATGTAAAAATGTTATCTTTACTTAAAGATTTTACATTAAAAGCTAGTAGAAAAGAAGTGATAAAATATAAATACCTAAGCATAATAATAAATTTTTGCTTGTCACGAAAAATAAGAGAATTTTAGTCTACACCGCGCCGCGACGATCGTCAAAAAGCACTTCCCTACCATTTCCTTAAAGTATTGAAACATTTCTATGCATTAACTACTTATAAACTTTTTCACGTCAGTCTATCACTTTTTATACATTTTTTTAACAGTAAAAGGCGACGAATGATGGCAATTATGGTATTTATTATGACTTTTTTCACAATTTTAAAGCCGAAATTTTAAAGCCGAAATTGACGAATTTTTTTTACGGACGGGACGGGACGAGAAATTTTGATAATATCGTTTCATACAAAATCTGTATATGAAAGAGCATGTCGCGAAGACCGTGGCAGTTTTGTGAGAGACAGTCACGAGTCTATCCCGTTCACGTCCCGTCCGAGGTATTATTTCGTTACGTATGCAACGACCATTAGCCAATGAGAGTTAAGGTTGCTTTTAAGCTCCTCTATAGTTAAGTTTATACAGACCCTATAGACAAATATTTGTATATTCCAGTAAAGCATACGTAATGGAATCTTTGTAAGATTTGTATAGATTTTCTAGACCTAGGCGACCTTCAGACTTTCTATACACAATGTTATCGACATACGACGTAATCGTAAATCTGTTACCCTAAAAGTGTCTCATTGTATAAATTTGTTTAACGCTGATTGTCGGGAACCCGCGGCATCACTAGGGACTCTTTAGGCAATATTCTCTAAATTATTAATACCTGAGTAGGACTTTTATATTTAAATCACTATTAAGAAAATATGAAAATACCTCTTGAAAAATTCTCCACGAATCCTTGGTGTCGCTGCATTCAATATTAATGGCTCCACTCACAGCTATTAAAATAAAATAGTTTAAAGAAAATTCTAAGAAAATGTTCAGTAGTAAATGGATTTAAAAAAAAAACTGTCTTTGACACGTGTGAAAAACTGCATCGCAACGGCCTGTAGTTATGTATAGGGTGATGCTTGTAGCTGCCGGTGCATTCCGGCGCCCTAGACTGCATCGTATTGAGCGGGGCTAGCCGGCCAACGACCTTTGTACAATCGACACCAAAATTGCATATTCCACTCATAATTGACTGAAAAAATATTAGCATTTTTTTTTGTTGTTTTTTACTCATAATTGACTGAGAAAAAATGTATTATAATAGCAAGCTTTGGTTATTTAAATCATATACATTTTTCTTTTTACTGTTTTCACTAACTCGACGAGACATGTGCAATCTCGCTTTCCCGTGGGAATTTCAAAAAATTCTTTCTTATTACCTACGTTATACAAAGATCAAACCCTTCAAATTTCTGGTCTCTTCGTTCAGCGGTCAGTCAGTCATTTAGGACAAAAAGCATGTTTTATGTATAATTGTCACCGTCATATAGATGACATATATTTCTAACAACGCATTGTATGACATAATTTATTGTGTTTACGATTTGTCATAGCAACATGTTATTATTACAAGACAAAATAGAGGATCGGTGACATCATTACGTTTACCTTTCTTTGAAAGTTGCTATTGATATCGTTTTCTATGAAAATTTCCTCAACGTATAAAAATAATAAAGATATTCTGCAACTCACCATTAAATAGGTGAATATTTTTTGACACTAATAAGATTGAGATGAGACTGGTTGTAGGAAAAAATGTGTCAATTCGAAAGAGCTTGTAATAGGTACATACAATTGAATAAAAAAAAGGACAGGTTGCACTCCGGGAGTGCCGGCAGAAGTGAAAACTTAAACATCAACGTTGTGCATTTTTGAATATTTTGGAATGATTAGGGAATCTTACGCTTTTTCGATCAGGCTACGGATCTGAGGCGAGTTTAACATTTTTTACCCATCTAAAAGTGCCAAGCGCCGCTAAAGAAGTTTTCACTTCAAAAATTGACTTTGACTTTGAAATCGAAAATTTGTAACCTTATTTGTATTGTTTTTATTGCTCGTTGTCATAAAAATAAGACCCCCGCTGTTGACACCTTGCGTGCGGTAGCAGTAGTATGTCATCGCTTTTATTTATGAGTTTTTGTGGCGACTGTACTTCCTTCCGCTTAGTTAAAGCTGTTTTTTTCATTAATTAAAGTGAGCGAAGTGTGAACTCCTGTAAAGTTGTGAATAGTTTATTTTTTCTATGAACAAACTTTTTTTAAATACGGATAGTAGGTATAATAACTATAATAAGGTGTGACTTGACGTGTTTGAGGATACATACACGTAGATCGCGAGATAATATTATAAGTTTAATAAAATGCTTTTAATTATTATTTTTTAGGGTTCCGTAGTATAGGTACTAAGGAACCCTTATAGTTTCGCCATGTCCGTCTGTCCGTCTGTCCGTCCGCGGTCTAGCGCCTAGACGCTTGATGCTAGAAAGCTGTAATTTGGTATGTATACTCATATTAACATTGCTAACAAAGTGGTAGAATAAAATTTTGAAAAATATTTTTTTTGGGGTGCCTCCCGTACAGTTAAAGTGGGAATGAAAATTTTTTTTCGCACCGACCCCATTTAGTAGAGTATCGCTAGATAGGTCTCTTAAAAAAAAAACATCGAGGGTGTGGGAAGATCACTTTCCGATACAACGATCCGTTCGCGAATTATTTACATTAAACGTGTCAATTTTCGTTTGGCACGGTGGTCCCCCCCCCCCTCTATCTCCGAAAGTCTTGTGTTTAGTAATTTGAAAAAAAAACTTTGTTTTCGATGTCAAGTAAATATTAAGAAATCACTTTCATCTTTCATTTGTCTAAAACTAGCTGTTACCTGCGGCTCCGCCCGCGTGGTCAAGGGAAAATGTCAATAATTTTTCCCGTGGGAATGAGATGTTTTTCCGGTTCAAAAAGTAGCCTATGTCACACTCCAGACCTTAAACTATCGTCAATAAAAAAATCATCTCAATTTGTTTATTACTTTTGAAGAGAGGACAAACAAACAAACAAACACACTTTCACATTTATAATATTAGTATGGAATGGATATCTAAACAACTACCGCGCAACTTTATCTTACGGGAATCACGTAGTTTTCGGAATAAAAAGTACCCTGTAAATCAAAGGTATCAGCTACCTACATACCTAATATCTTAAAAATTGGCCCAGCCATTTCAGCGTGAAGCAGTAATAGACATACTCACAAAATTTCGCCTTTATGACATTAGTGGGACATAAAATATACTATTGTGAACGTCCCATTTATTTTGCTAGTCCCTGTACATATTAGCAGAGTAGTTTTAATCAATGTTCCTGTAGTTCAATCTGTGGGTGATCGGTCGTTGGCTACTATTGCTTGTAAAACTTTTTAATTGTTCACAGTCTAGCGATTGCAATTATCTGTTATTGCTGGTTGTTTTAGGGGAAGCTTTATTGGAGCTTTGACGGCAAGGTGAAAAGTCGAAAGCTTTTTTCTAGCAGTCGGACCGTCAGCTTTTTACCGTTTTAATGCGTTGCTTGTGTAATTATTAAGTTAAGTATTACTCTTTTTTTTTTCAATACTTACTCTCCCTCAATACTTCCTATTCCGACTAATATCTTTCTGATTAAATTCGTTATGAGCTCCAAGACCGCTGTCAATAAGCTTCATTGCCTATTGTCAAAGTCGCCATTATAGATTGTGGGTGTACAGGACATACAATACATCGGTGGGAATGTGTGGTGGGCTTGACTCTCTCTGGGCTACATGTCGTATGACATGATACGTGTATACGTAAGAACGTTTAATCTTAACAGGTTCATCATTCTTCAGACCAGAGCATTCGCATCATCGAGAGAGACGTTTAGTCAGCTTCAGAAAAACCTGTCCGCCCAACCGAAGTAAGAATTAAGATGTTTTAGGTGACTCTAATCAGATTTCAAAGAAGTTTCAGCGAATACTTAGACGTAATCAATTTGCACATATTTTTTATTAATTTTCGTTTAAACACCATTGAGAATTACAAGAGAAAACTTCTTACTTCGTTCGGGTCAGGTTTCTCTGCAAATTGTACTCGATGATTCACACTTACTAACACAAGACTCGAGATATTTTTTCTCTCACAAATAAATAATCTTTTTGTTAAAGAAAAACAAATTTGGCTGACAAGAAAATGAGACAAGGATCTGACAGTGTTATTCACCTAAACTCCTGGATTAACACTTTTATGGGCGCTTCGCAGACACGATAAGATTTAATAATATTTTTATGATAATACAACTATATTTTTTTCAGAAAAAAAAAATTGTAAGATGTAAGA
This sequence comes from Endotricha flammealis, assembly GCA_905163395.2. Classification (NCBI taxonomy): domain Eukaryota; kingdom Metazoa; phylum Arthropoda; class Insecta; order Lepidoptera; family Pyralidae; genus Endotricha; species Endotricha flammealis. The sequence continues at coordinate 16,600,250 of LR990860.1, forward strand.
TAAAATCAACGAAAGAAAAAGACAAAGTGAGACATAAAAATTAAAAGGAGCAAGACAATCAATAAATGAAAAATATTTTTTTTTTATGCCACAAAGTTGGCAAACAAGCCTACGGCCGGCCTGATGGTAAGCCGTCACCGTAGCCTATAGACACTTGCAATACAGGGGGTATCACTCACGTGTTGCCAACCCTCCCAACCCCCCCAAGTGGAGCTGTGGAGATCTTACTCACCGTAGGAACACAACATGGCCGAGACCAATGCTATTTGGCTACGATCTTCTGTAAGGTGGAGGTCCTTCCCCAGACGGGCTGCTCGGTTGTTTATTTATTAGATCCTCACAGACACTTTTTCTCGTGAAAGAGTTGTTTTGACAAATGATTTCTACTCTAAGCTAATAATATTTCGGAAACAACAGCAAAATTACTACTGGTAGAAGAAAGGACAAAAGACAACCAGTTACGACCTTTTTTGTTTTAATTTAAAAAGGATACCCAAACTTCTATTCCCAAAAGAAAAATCATTCTTCTGTTAGTTTAAAAAAATATTGAATTATATTTGAACGCAGTAAATCAAAGCAAGCACTTTTTGATTCCAGTAAAATGCACACTTTTGACAATATGTTGCTAGTATGAATTTGAGTATAAAACGTCTCAAACATATTTGGTAGATTGCTGCAGGTGTCAGAAACTGAGAAAAAATTTGCTGATCTTTTCAATTTACTATAAAAAGATCTTTTTCATATCATATTTAATCTATGATCAATAACAAGCGGCGCGTCACCGTTTCGCACGGCCTTTGCGATTTCTAACTCACTGAACGAAATGAATTGCTGTAATATGACAGTCGATATAGCCCATTATATAAACGTTCTAACGCAAGATGAGAAAAACCACACATTGTAACTGTAATATTTTCGTTGCAAATCTTTTTATGACGCGATGCCACTACCTCAAATTGAATTGGGCCCGTCCCGCAGTTCTCTTGGCACAATTTCTCACGTCACGACACGTCAGGGCTGACACTTCACCGTTTCTTCACCTTACAGGGTTGTGACTCGTTAAGTGTTTGTCACTTATGTTTTGTTAGAATATGTACTACTTTGGAAGTTGCGAAAAGGCTTTTTTGAAGATGAAAGGAATTAACTAACAATCTTTTTTTACTTAATGTCGTTTTTCTTTCTGTTTGTTTATCCGTTAAATTCTAAATCATTTGAATTGATTTTGCTGATATTGTTTTCAAATAGTTACTTAGTTTTGTAAATAGCTTTTCGAAATTATAAAGTCATTTATTGATAATAATAGCTGGCCCGGTCGTATTCTATTTACTTATTATGTATTAATATAAAGAAAATAATTTGTGTTTAAAATCATTCCACAATATTTATTCAGAAACTAATAATAATTTTCCAAGAGAAGATTATTCTTGAATGCATAATAAAATTATTATCTTTCTTGCTAATTTAAGAACGTCTTTGAAATTTTCTGCAAGGGTCGTCGATTTAACAATAGGTAATTTGTTTTGATTATTTAAGCTAGTAGTATTATTTGCGGGAAAAATTCATTGCTCAGAATGAGCAAATTGAATACAAGAAAATACATAAAAGTCCAACAATTTTGTTATTATTTAAGCATGTGCACCACATTAACACAATTTCTACACATATTAATATTCTAAAATAATAACCAATTTGATGTTCTATCAACAGTACATCTGAAATTAGTAAGTAGAAAGAGAAGATCATTAAAAGATTGACTACATCTAAAAATATCATTATCAACCCATTACCATCCCACAGCTGGGATACAAGAACCGTACCGTACTCAGCCACAGTGCTCCAATGTACCCACATTGAAGCACTGTGCTCCAATGTACCCACAGCCACAGTGCTCCAATGTACCCACATTGAAGCACTGTGGCGGATGCCAGTGTTTCTAGCCGCCTGTAGACCACCGACTTGGTTGTCTGTCATCCATCGAGAACAGCCTGGACCGACGACGGCTTAAAGTGGCCATCCGAAGCACGAAATATGGATAGATATAAAAATATGTAAAACTAAATTTCATCAAAGCATTGATCATTGCGGAATTTCAATAACACTATCTGACATAGGAATTGTAATATAAATTCTTGTGTTGAATGCAAAACTTTTTAAGTTTATAGTACTTGAGATTGAATTTCTGGTACTACAAACAATAGCGGTTACGGCATTCCTTTCCACTGCTCGCAATATCGGAATATTACACCGGCGTACCTCAAGGGAGCATACTTGGACCTACATTTTTAATTAAAATCGGAACTAAGTTGTGAAAGATAAAAAACAATAAACCTTTGAATGGTTAAAACATAAAAAAATCATTGCAATTTCATCTGTACTTGTAGTTTTCATTGTGATATTCATTCAGTTCGCGATATTGCCCTAGGGAGTGCAATCACGGAACTAGAATACTGGGTTACTGGGCAGGGTTACTGGAGTACAAATATTGTTTCTGTTACCTTCTTATAGTATTTTCCCTTTGAATGTTTTTAATGTTGAGTTTATTAGAATATAAACATGATAATTGAGATTTTAAGAAAAGGAAGAAGAAAAGAAGGGAAGTAACCTTTATTATCAGAAGACACTTAGTTCATGGTTGTGTGCATTGTTATGAAAATATCAGAACAAGTGTTGATGGAATTGTTTCAATATAAAGAACGTCATCAATTCACATGCAGTGTGTTAACTTCTAGCACCAAAAGTTCCTTAACCTAGTGTAAACTTAGAAGCTTTTAATTAATGCAATTTAATTAAAAGCTTCTGCGTCTACATGTTTGATTCTTCAGGTCAAATATTGTAAGATATTTTTAACAATGTAGATAGTTTTAACGTTCAACAGGTTGTAATAAATTTTTGTACATGTCGAGATTCGTGTTTAGATTCAATCACAATGCGTAATTAGTTAAGTGATCAAAGGCGAAGTCCAAAGTAGAATTAGTTATTTTTAACCATCCATTACGTGATGGCTATCAAATGAATTTAGTTGAAAAGAATACGAAATACACCATTTAAATTAAAGCGGTCGGTGGTGGCAGTAAATTTAACAGGTAAAACAAATAAAATAAAAACCGGTAGCTTTCAGTAAACAACCTAAATTTATCTTGCTTAAACGATGTCGTCTGCCCCATTTACGTTTAAGTAAATCACTTGTCTGCCAAAGACTAAGGAACTGTATTGATCGGGACTCGATAGCTAGATTGCCTAGCACGTGCAGATTATTTATTGAAGAACGTGGAGCTTTGTATGATGCATAAACCTTGGGCTTAATGCACTATGCATTACTAAACATAGAGTTTACTAATGATCGTAAATGATTTAGAAAGAAAATAAGAAGATTTTTGCGATAATAATAGGCTTGAAGAAACATGAGAAAAAAATCATATTTTGTATGTAAATTCCGACAAAATTTGCTATTAAAATAACCATAAAATTTGAAAGAATGCTTATAGCAATAAGGCTGCCCTGTTGCTATAATAATACATAAGTTACCCATGTATATTAGTGTATATTTTTTTCTACGTTTATCCTTACTAATATTATAAATGAGAAAGTGAGTTTGTTTGTTTGTTTGTTATTCCTTCACGGCTTGACTAAGCAGCCGATCATTATAAAAATTTGCATACATATTGTTATTGGTACACAGCCCAACATATAGGCTACATTTTATCCCGTGAAAGTATGTCGTTCCAATGAAAACATATTTTTTCTGCTATAAAGGGTGCTGTATCGGCCAACAGATGGCGCCACAAGTCGCGCTATGGGTTGTTTTGTTGTCAAACGAGATCAATTTCATAAAATTAACGCGAGCGAAGCCGCGGGGAACAGCTAGTTACAAATAATAATCTATCTAACTTCATCATCCAGTCCTTAATCATTCCAATATTACTAATTATTCCTTCAATATTCTTTTACGAGCCCTCCAATAAATTAGATCAAGTCAATCACATATTCAAATGAAATGACAGTTCTCAAGACAAATCGTGGGCCTTGTGTTGTCACAATTGTAACACGAACGCGAATAATTCATAGCCGGCCGTTTCCTTGCCTCCCATGAACCCAGGTCATGTTATAAAACCGCAGTAAACTTAGACTATGGCACACGATACGATTTCTTTCAATTTATTATTTTAGATTACATTTTTACTTTTCTTCTTCTGAGTCGTGCACTCTTGCCAGAGAGGTCGGGTCTTTCGCCACCGCTTCTCTCGCGATGCGACGCCAGGTAGCTCTATGTTTGGAGGAGTGAGAGTTCTCGTATAACTTTTACCACATAGATGTTAAGATTGTTATTAAGAAAGAGAAAATTCGGTGCAACGTCATGCTTTGGAGGGCGTTAAACTGTCGGTCCCGGCTGTTGTCGATGGATGATGATGAATCTTCCGGGCGGCGGCGGCTTGGGGAAACCGCCGCCCATTGGAACGGATGTCCCCGAGTGTTGCGGCGCGCCTAGCCTTGTGCGCGCCGCCAACCGTGCCCTAGCCCAACAAGTGGGTCTGCGGTCTGCCGGGGGGGCAGCGGATGTAACATAGTTCTCGCAACCCCGCCCATCTAGGTGGATGAGGTGGCAGTCAGTCAGATTTTTAGTCAGTATGACCAAGTGGCATTAAGGGGGAACCCGACAGATCCCCGTCGTTTCCCCAGTGGTGGGACATGCAATGCAAAAAAAGGTGTCTTAGAAACATTGCCTCCGCCAATCCTCATTGGATCAGTTAGGCAGAGTATACTCTAATCCTCTTTGATTGAAGGGAGATCCCTTATATAAAAGATCTTAAAAGATCATTCTAATAATGTATTGTATAGAATAGTTGCGTGGAAATTTGAAATCGTTCAGTGTAAACCACAACCAACATTTTCTTTGCATGTTGGACAAACATTTGAGCCAGCGATCTGCATTACAGGCGAGGTCGGTCGTCGGCCAAGTGACCTGATTCCTTACGATCGATTCTCAGCTGCAACTCGTTGAATCGATTCTGATAATATCGCCTTCTTGGAAACGTAAACCGATGCATTTTCGATCGTCCACGTCTTGTTGGCGTTTACTAAATGTTGGACGACGGAATAGTGTAGCAGTTGGAATCTAAGTGGCTATATTTTATTGATTTATTTATTCAATTGTATTTGTTATTGAAAGTAATATTAACTGTTGTAAAAAACTACAGCTTCATAAAACAGTACAGAAGAACGAAACGAAATTTCTATGATTATGTTGATACGTCAAACTAACTCATAGATAGCTTTCCTTTCTTTCGTCTCTGATTCCTTTCATCATTCAAAAGGAGACCTACCTATCGGCTAGCAATAGTGAACCACTATATTGTGGGTGTGGGTTGTTTTCATTAGGATGCTATGTAATACAAAAATATATACTGACGCATGGAGATACTTTATCTTTAACAATTTGTAGAAACAATTTGGTTTTGCCTTCACGGTTTCCGCCAAGCCATTAGGATTAGACACGCCACAACATTAGTTCGTCACAAACTATGTTAATAGTTTACAATTTAACTCGATTATCTGGAAACTAAATTAAGGTGGTTACTAGTATCTTTTTAAAAAACATGCTGTACTGTTAATATTAAAGCTTTAGCCATGGAATTCTTATTTAAGATATTTGAGGATTTGATCTTTGGGAAATCTGGCTCAAAAACACGATTACTTGTACTTGTACTCCGATTATGCCAAATAGTTCAAACATGTACATTTAAGAGAGGTAGGGCACAGCGGATAATCTGCTCAAATCGGAGCAGCCCGTCTGGGGAAGGACCTCCACCTTACAGAAGATCGTAGCCAAACAGCATTGGTCTCGGCCATGTTGTGTTCCTACGGTGAGTAAGGTCTTCAGAGCTCCACTTAGAGGGATTGGGAGGGTCGGCAACACGCGAGTGATACCCCCGGTATTGCAAGCGTCTATAGGCTACGGTGACGGCTTACCATCAGGCCGACCGTATGCCGACTGATTGTCACCTTTGTGGTATAAAAATAAAAAATCTCTTTGGTACTCTCTGACAGGAGAAAGTGCCTGTAAAGACATATTCTCTAAATAAACTATATTTGAATCTTTGGGAAATCCGGCTTACATTTTCTAAATTTATTTTTGTTCATCACATAATTATGCTAAATAATTATGCATAATATAAAAATGAAGTTTGCATCAAATACAAACATCATTGACTGTATAATTTGATGTTTTCTTTGTTAACATACTGCTGCTATAAGAAATAATATGAAAATCATTTCACTCTACACGTTCACTACATTACATTCTGGATCAAATTAGTTAAATTGTCTGTAGAAAACACGAAGAAAATCTGTTTTTGGAACTGAATGAGCATAAAGCTGAGTTCACCTTAATGGGTTGTATGTAGGGACGTGAGGCATTGTGGCACATTTAATCTCCGTACAGTGCGGTTGGAATATCGAGCAGTCTATATTGGCTTTTCGCTTTGTTTGTCTCAAAGCTTTGTAGGTGACATTCCATCAATTTCCACTTCCAAAATTAACTAAGTACGTCGTATATATTTTTTAATTTAAATATCAGACTGGCGAGTTTGTTTGTGTTAGTTTTGCATTATGATGGTCTGTATTCATCTGTAAAAATTCTCTATTTGAAACTGTGAAACATTATCAATTTTTGTAATCATTGAAGATATCTATCCTGAGCAGTCACCTTTACCTATCCTAGTCTGTATAGATAATACAAATATTAATTTGTATAGATCTTCTTCTAAATTGAAGAGCTGCGCTCTTGGTGTAGAAGCCTCTATTTTCTTCTGTCTTGTGCCAGCTCTTTCATCTATCAAATGTGTACAGCCATTATACCAATCTAAAAAGGTTCTCTGAAAAGGTGGAGTAGTAAGGAATATTTTTTTTAAGGCAATGAGGAGTAGTTGATAATTTATTTTGTATAATTCCATCCTCTAATTTTATTGAACTAGGACGTTAACTAAATAACCTTTTCACAAAATTTAGCAAATTGTTTTAGACTTAGACATCTTTTATAAAGGGTATTTCATGATCTAAGTCTTTAGTATAAACAAAAAGAAGCAGTTGCTATAACGATTCCGCCTACGTCAAAATTCTAAAGGTTATCAACCGCCAAGAAATTGAAACGAAATTATATCATTACTAAAATCCACTTCAAAGAATTTTAAGTGTGAATGACATGTACGAAACATTGTGAATATAAAAGAGTACATTAACTCTCATATTAATATTTGATGTGGCAGAGTATTTATGAAAAGGCTAGAAGCTGTGAAAGATTAGTACCGAGAAAGTACTAATCTTTCACAGAATATCGGTGTGAAGCAGCGTTGCGTTTCCTTTGGTGATAAGTATACAAATTATATTTTTGTTACTTGTTTGTGTGTGTTTTTATGATGATCCTTCTACCAAATAATCTTTTTTCATTATTTCTTTACCAGGTACATTTCCTCACATTCATTATTCATATGTAATAAGATTAGAAATACTTATTTTGTCGTTTCCCCTTCAATATACTTCCTATTACGAAAGATTAGATGAAGTCCGAGTTCTTATTGTTTCTTAATGCCTTTTACTTAATGTTACGAGAACTTACCTATTACATCAAGATATTGATTGCCATGAGCCCTTGAATTATATTGTGACATTTTATAAATCACATAATTATTATGTACTAGCGGCCTGGCCCAGCTTTGCACGGATTTTATTTTATTCCGTGGGAATAAGATGTTCTTTCGGAATAAAAAGTAGCCTATGTCACTCTCCAGACCTTAACCTATCCAAAAAATCATGTCAATCCCGTTCGTTACTTTTGACGTGAAAGAAGGACACACATACAAACAAACACACTTTCGCATTTATAATATTAGTATGGATATGGATGTTTGATAGATCTACTGTATACATGGCACCCTACCAATTCTCTCAGCATCATCATACGTCAACCCATAAACACCCAACTGCAGGAATACAAATTTTCTTTGACAGTTCTTATATGATTTGGCAGTTGTTATTTGACAAATAGGTTCTTATTAGTTGGGAATGAAACGGGCCTAAATGAATCATTAGAGATCTAAGCTTATCGTGGACTGGCAACAGTGTAACCTAGTTGTGAAGTAACTCGTAACATAGATGCTCCGGTCACCGTGTCAAGAGTGTCGGCATATTAGCCTTCGATCGTGGTCCGTGGCTGATGTTCTGCTGATTTGTTTCTTCTTATGTTAGCTCTTAGACATGATACAGCTGTCTCTTGGCTCCTGATTTTTATATCATCAATGTAGCAAACAAGTTGCGAAAGCTTATGATATCCTGCGCAGTCAGAGCTGGTGAGGAAGTACAGCTTTTTCTGTCATAATTTTGAAGTGTTCCGAAATCTTCATAGTATTCTAGCGTAAGTACAGCAATATTTTGTCTAGATGATAAATAAAATTAAGCACAATAACTCTATTGTCACTATTTTAAAACTAAAAGAATATGATATGTGACTGATGGCGTATTTTTATGCGTTAAAAATAATGAGAATATGATTCGACGGGACCACGGGTCAAAAGTGTTTAGTTTTATGCTAACAAACAATAAAAAGACAAATGGAATCATAAAGCAGAGGTAAGTTTTTCGATATAAATTTAAAATGTAATAAAACTCATTCAGCTGTATTTTTAAAGCGAACAGATACGTAGACGCTTGGAGCAGTATATTATAAATACTCTAAGCTAAATATATTTTCACAAGTAATAAACGATTAAAATGAACAAGCGAATCATTAGGATCTTAACAAATTAAACCTTCTCGTGTTATTAATTATTACATCAGCCTGCCTAGTAACTGAGCCTAAATAAATGGTACCGAATAAAAAGGATCAAGGTAAGTAATTAGAGACGTTGAGACGATAATATTTACTTTCCTAAATAAAATAAAATAAAATTGATCTGTTTTCGTAAAATACACCAGTAAGTATAATAATAAATAAATACTTATTTCATCAGTAACATTTGACCGTGAAATCAAAACGTTTCAGTTTTCACATCCCGGTAGCGTAATTCCAAAAAGGTGGTAGTTTTATAGAGTAGCTTATTTATTTGATACTAGCGGACCGCACCGGCTTCACACGGGTTAGTAATAAGGATCCCTAATTTTAAAAAAAGTATATATAGCCTATGTCACTCGGGAATAATATGTCTTCCCGACGGTAAAAGAATTTTTCAAATAGGTCCAGTACTTTCGGGGCCTATTAAGTATTTCCTCTTTAAAATTTTGATATAGATTTATACAGAGTAATAATATTGTACAACATGACAAGTTAACGTGCCTGTGATGGCCTACTCTGTAAATAAATGATTAAAATTTTTTTTTTCAATTCGGTAGTAATTTAAAACACCCGGCACATTGCATTATAAAACCGTTACCTACGTGTTTCTGTTAACATAGATTTGTGCGATACTAACATAGTCTATCGATTTTCTATTTCAGTCTAATATTTATAGCCTAGACTTCTAAATCACTTTAACCTGCATTTATCTATGAATTAGTTGCCATTTGTTGCGAGCTAAAAATTGAAAATGAAAAAGGTGTCACGCAGGGTAGCGTTTTAGGGCCGCTTGAAATTATTTTTGAAACAATGAAATGAAAATGTCTTTATTGAAATAGGCCAATTACAAGCTGTTTTGAATCTCATCATCAAATTAGGTCCTGGCTGTTGTCGGTGAATGACATCCATACTTCCATATTTTTTTTGGGCATAGTTTAAGGTCTGGAGAGTGACATAGGCTACTTTTTATCCCGGAAAAATATCTCATTGTACCACCCCCACGGAAAAAAAAAGATTATTTTTTAATAATTTTTAACGGGAATAATTTAAGGTCTGGAGAGTGACATAAGTCTACTTTTTTCCCCATGGGATAAAGAGATTCCCATGGGAATAATTATTGACATTTTCCCTTGACCACGCGGGCGGAGCCGCGGGTAACAGCTAGTTGATCTATATGTAGTACTTGTGGGTGACAGTCGTGCCAGTGGCCTTCAGACAGCTTGCAAATACTGTCTCTGCATGCCAATCCGCATTAGAATAGCGTGGCAGAGACAATCTAATCTCCTTCGATTGAAAGCAGACCAAATCCTTGTGTGATGATTATGGGTTGATATGATCAAAGTAAAATGCATAGGTACCATAGGCTTCCGCTTGTAAACCTAAAAATAGAATTTGTTCTGTTTTCCCCCCTGGAAAAATTTCGTTGATATTATGTCACACGAAAGCAAATAAGAAAACGTATTTATAATAATCATACGCTTGATTACGTTGATATAAATATTATTCTATAAATATTCTTTTCATATCTACAGTTAGGGGCAAGACAAGCAAAGACTAATAAAGGGAGTTCTGGGAATAAAAACACGTTCTTATATTTTACATATCAAAGGACGCTAAATCCCGCTGTATAATTTCCCATGGGATTCCAGAATATCTTTCGTTCATTAGTTATTATGTAATGTAAACTCCAGTAACAAGTACAAAAAACGAGAGGGTCTAGATATCTATTTGAGATATGAAAATAAGAGATCGAAACTTTTTTTCAGAAATCTAGACTTATAAGATATTGTGATTCTTGAAGGTCATGCATGGCTCTAGTTTTTATTTATTTAATATAGACTTAGTAAGAAAATTATAATTCTTAAAAGGTTTGCCAGCGGTTGCAGAATTCAATTTTAAATTTAACGATACCTTATCTGACGGTATTACTACGAAATAATGAAAAGAAAGAGATTGCTTGAGACATAATTGGTGATAGATTGATAATAAGTATTGTAGTCTTCGTCCGGAAAAAGTTGCTTGTTGCCGGCTTCACGATTTAAAACAACACCAACGCTAAACTTCAGTATGAAAAAAATATTTCTAATTACACAACTAGTTGTGCATAACAGTTGGTCCACGATGAAAGCGTGGTATAGCCGCTTCGTCAAATGCCCTGCTACCACGGCGTCCGGAGACTTCTTGTCTACACTGTTTAAAACCAATGTCTTATGGCCGATTGTTTGATCAGTAGTAGTATACTAATAGTTAAAATTCGTTGAAAAAATAATCATTTGTTAAAAATTGCTACGAATTTTAACCATTAGTATACTTAACTATTGATCAAACATTCAGCCCTTAGACGATGTAGCGCAGGCTTTACAAAGGTGTGAATTGGAACCATCAAGTAGGTATGTTGGAACCATCAAGTATGTTGGAACCATCAAGTAGGTATGTTGGAACCATCAAGTAGGTATGTTGGAACCATCAAGTATGTTGGAACCATCAAGTAGGTATGTTGGAACCATCAAGTAGGTATGTTAGAACCATCAAGTATTTTGGAACTCGTAACAAAAGAGAGACAGAGTAGAAGTGATTGATATTAAGAAAGCAGCAGTCTGAGCTAGTATACATCTCATAATACTTATTTCCCTTGGAAAAATAAGTAATAAACATTATATATACCAATTTTCGTAATACGAGAGGAAATCTGAGCCGTAAAAATTTAATTAGACCACGTAACACGACGACAATCAAAACTGTACCTTACTACACATGTTTTAGAAACTAAATCTGTATAACACAAACGGGATAGATTAAGTTAAGAACATCCTATTTTCACACTACACATGAGACTTCCATTTGATTTGTAAGGGTTTTATTGAAATGAGAAATCCGACCTTGATATTTTGGGCTAGGGCTGTCGCGTGCCGGGTGTACGCCCGGATATCCGGTTACGATTGTTTTCTATGATATTAAAACTACATAGGACTATGTAGTTTTAATATCATAGAAAACAATCGTAACCGGACTATGGACATAGTAAAGGGTTAAGGGCTTCTTGGAGTCTAAGTAGAGTCCACATGAAGTTAAAATAGTAAGCTGCAAAGTCTTTGAAAAAACCAGCGGGCGCAATATGTTACTCTGGATATTTCGAGAAACTGGACATTGTGACATTAGACGTTTATGGGAACTAGACTAATAGGAATGTAGACATTTTTGGACACTCGGCAATGTCAGCCTGAAGGCTACTCTTAACTAAAATTTACAAAGTCAAGTTTTGATCTCAAGCTCCATCTCGCTCGTATGACATGTCGACGAGCAAGGCAGTGAGTGAATTTGAAATTAGATTTAACAGTTTTTGCTACGATAGCTCACAGCTTGTCCTGCGTGGGTTCCATATTATGAAAATATTTGATAAAACATCGTATCTCTAAACTTAATTTATTTATTTAATTATTATTGATAGGTTTCAATACAAAGTCGGTTAATCTTAATTTCAGTCCATCAATTGAACGTGCAACTGAATTTGTTTTTAATGTTGCAAAGTGCTGTTGAAATGTTTTAATTTCTAAATATTAAATTGTAGTTTCTAAACATGTTTAAAAATAAAATAACTTTTTCGACTTTTACTCTAGCTAAATAATTACGTTTTTAAAATAATTTAAGAAGTTAATGACACAATATTGGCTGTCATTGTCAAACTAAAGAAGAAAAAAAGAGATAGCTTGAGAATTAATTTGGAATTAAAATTAAAATGCGTTTCAAAACTGGCTGTTAGTTAAATATATTATTATAAATTTTATTGTCATTTACTATTTTTTTTTACAAAATTGACGTGCGACACCCCTAAAACACTTACTCAGTATCAGTATACATTGCTATTTTTGTTCGAAGCTTGCTTTATATGGGATTTAGTGAAGCAGTAATGGTCGTGTAATTAAGATTAGTTATCGTAGTTACGCAACGGAGATAACATCCGTTAATTCGGCGGTTTACTTTGATGTAATGGTTCAATAAGGATAGAGTTTAGTAAAAGGTTTAAATATTTACCTATAATGTACAACGCGTTAATTAATCTATATCATATTATGTACAAGGGATAAGACCGAAGGTTCATTTGATACACTACAGTAATAATTATGTTACTTTATAGTATATAGCTGACCCGTGCCCACTTCGTTGGGCATAATGTTAATAATCCTTTTTTAGTACAGGCGTTCGTAAGAAACGGTTACATTCGACCGTTTTTTCTCCGATTTACTTTGCAAAACCGACTACCACGTAAAAGCCTTTTTATTTTTCGGTTTTTTATATAACCTATGACACTCAGCAATAATGTGGCTTTCTATTGGTGAAAGAATTTTTAAAATCGGTTCAGTAGATCCCGAGATTACCCCTTACAATTTAACAAATACACAAACTTTACTTCTTTATAATATTAGTATAGAAGATATCAATGTTTTTTTAATGACAAACGTTATTTAACGAGTCTACATTAGCCTACAACACATTTTGATTTTGTGTTCAGTAGGTATTTATTTAGAAAAAATGTATTCATATCTAGCTAGACAAATAAGGTATCTAATCTTTACAAACAATTTGTTATATTAAGATATTTATATATATATTTAGATATTGCAAAACAATAAAAAAATACACTTATCAATAATATTAACAGTATTTTTTAAACATAATATGGAGCGATATACTCAGTCAAAAAAAACAACACATTAATATTTCCTGTGTAAAACGTAAAAAAGCAGAGTTATATTTTTGTTAATACTCCAAAATTTTTGTCAAACAGAATTAAATAGTTTCCGAGACTGAGAGCTTCACTTTATCTAGAGGGAGGAGACTAATCCACGTGACTCGTCTACCAGTCAGCAAGATAAAACCTAAGTTAGGACCTAGACGTTTTATTATACTTAAACAGTTTTTGAAATAGAACCTGGAATGTTTGAAACGAAAAGAAATGGACATACAAATAGATTGAAACACATAAATTTAAGTCATATGTTTTAGAAAATAAAATTTAGATTTGATCGCTTCAAATTGTATTTCTTTATCTAACTTTGAAAGTGAAAGAGTGAATGGTTAGATTTTATTTCAGATTAGACAATTGTGATTTTGCTCATGTACAGTCAGGTGCACGTCGAACTTTACACATGCAGTACAATTTTGACTCTTATGACATTTAAGAATGGTACAAAGTCCAACATGTAAAGGCTGACTTTTGATTGTACCTATATCATTGTATCAGGGGCCCGATTCTACTAACACAAATGCACCAATGGACTCTCAATGGCGTCTCAATCGTGTCTCCAAAGAATGCCGATAATGTATCAGTGGAATAGTTTTTGACATTTGTTATGGACTTAAACAATAACATAATGTACTTATAACATAATGTTTAACTTATTGTGTTAGTAGAATCGGGCCCCTGTTCGAATACGACTTTCGACTAAATAAATTCTATTAGTCCGTTTAAACTCCAATAAAATCAGTCTAGCCGTTTCAGGGATTCTTCATCTTCAAATTATTTTTAAAAAAGTTGAAGAATACATATTATTATAATCCATAAACATTCTACACAATTACATAACACAGCACACAGCGCCATCTAGTCCTAAAGTAAGCTAGGCTTGTATATTGTATACCAGACAACGGATACATAAAGAACACCCAAAGAAACATGTTTAGCCCATAAGGGAATCGAACCAGGGCTCGATGTGGTGCCGAAGGTACATCACTACCAACGCGCCACCTGTCAATATACAAGATTAGCTGAAAAATGCGTTGTTTCTTTATCCAGCTTTCCTTTTTACCAATCCAACCCAGTCAGCAAATATTTGGATAATTTAACGTGAATATAAAGTTAAAGTATTTTTAGCACTTGAGAATCAACTTAAAACAGCTTGAATGGAGTTCCAGAAACTTTAAAATTGGTTTTGCTTCAATCGTCGCCTGTCAAAGAAGTTATTACTAATATTTGTTAAGATTCGCGTATAGTACAGGGGCGGATTTAGGGCGAGTCAAATTATAAATCGTTTATTGAAAGACAGACGGCGAAAGCCTTCTCAGGCATTTTCTTTAGACATATGTATCTTTATCATTAAATCAGCTATAATCTTTAAATAGTATAAAGTGAAGTCGTCTTCGTTGTCTGTCTGTCCTTATGTATGCTCAGATTTTTAAAACACCGCAACGTATTTTGATGCGATTTTTAAAATAAATAGAGTGATTCAAGAGGATAGTTTATACATACAAAAATACACGCGTAAAAGCGGGAAACATGCAAACGAAGTTGGGGTTTCGCTAGTAATTTATATAAAGAAAGACTAACACAATTATTATCACATAAATGTTTTCCCCGTCCGGGAATCTAACCCACCCGCCCTCTGGTGCTGAAGGTAGGATCACTAGAGACTACCTACGCGCCACCGGGCTTTTTTTTGTGAAGTTTATGTACTCCCGAATGAACTTTCTTAATGTAGTAAGATTTTTTTTCCCTTAAACTTAGTAAAGCCAATATCTAACTTTTTTATTGCCTAAGTTACAAAGTTGAAATATTTTACGTTAGACACTTGAATGATTTTTATAATTCCTTATTGATAGAGTTTCTTTTGACTCTCTTTGTATTCTTATAAATAAATTTGTTGTTTTCTTAGAAATAATATACACAGTTTTTTTTGTTGAGCGCTAGTTCAGGTTTACTTAATTTGATTATCGGGGGGCACGGCAGTGCCCCCGCCAAGTCGAGCGCTATATTAATTTACCTCTCAAAAATGAATTTAGAAATGAAATCAGTTCTTACGATATTTTGGTAATTTATTTTATAACGAAATATTTAAGATAAAAAATGAGCCTGACGTTGTGGCCACCAACAAAAAGATTGGTGGCAATCACCTCGGAGGCAATTTTCATATTACCATAAAAAAATAATATGAGTTAAATTGATAAATTTTAATGTTATTATGTAGTAGTTTATTAGTTTATCCATTTTAATAGATAAATAAATAAAAATAAGAACAAGATATAAATATTTTGAGAGGTAACGCTGCGAGCGTTTTAAGTACGCTTTAATATTAGTTTTTGTGTAATTTTATAAGAACTTGTATTTATTTTGCTTGTTTTTAATATAAAAATGAATCGCTGAATGTGTTGCTAAGCGCAGATCTCGAGAACAGCCGAACCGATTTTGCTGATTCTTTTATTAGAATATTTCTTGAAGTACTACGATGGTTCTTACGGAGAGAAAATATTATAAATTCCCACGGGAAAGCGGTATTTTGAATAAATATAATTAACTATTTTAATAGTTAAAATTTCAAAAAATATTTTTCTGTAATAAAAAAAAGTTGCTAATAAATTGAATTGAATCCATCCCTTAACACCTTAAAGATGGTCATTCATACCCATGTGCGCGATTGGGGTCGAGTGATGTAGAGGGAGCGTGGCACTTGAATCAATCTCCCACAAGTAGGTCGATCCGTTTCCCGTTTACTTCATCTACTAGATAAGATAGTACTGATCTATTATGAGAATGTCAAAATTTCTTTATTTTGTACAAGCAATAAAGAATTACTTTGACAGCTGACATGATCTTTAGTCGACAGGGCCGGCTAAAATCGACGCGGGATCAAATTGAGAAATTGAATATTTTTACTCACTGAATTTTTTTAACGCAAGTTATTTCTTTTTATCCTTTGTTTAACAATTCACCGTATGTCAAAAACTTGTAATTTTGTTAGAATATGCCAAATTACTACCGCTAGCTAGATTAACATTCCATAAAGACCTTTGTTTCATTTCTAGGGTACATTCTTGGATTCCCGACCGTTGCCCAGTCTGCGGCATATAATAGAATTCTATAATACTGTTGTTACAAAATAATTTTTAACTATAGTTTTTTTTTTAAATTATGGTAGTAGTTCAATAAAGTGAATTTACAAGAAAAACTATAACAGTCAAGTAGGCCTAACTAGTTACCGAGTAAGTAGTCGACGATCGTATAAAATAAAATTTCTTTGACTAAAACGTACAATTGTCATGGAATATGACATTGTTCTCATCCTCATCTGAAAGTAAGCATAGCAAAATATACGTGCCCGGTTTTTAGGGTTCCGTAGTTAAACTACAAAGAACCCTTATAGTTTCGCCATGTCCGTCTGTCTGTATGTCTGTCCGCGGTCTAGCACCTAGACGCCTTATGCTAGAAAGTTGTGATTTGGTAAGTATACACATTAACAATGCTAACAAAGTGCTGGAACAAAATTTTGAAAAAAAAAATTTTTTGGTGTACAGTGGAAATGGTTTTTTTTCGCACCACCTCCATGTTGTGGGGTATCATTAGATAGGTCTCTTTAAAACATTGAGGGTGTGGAAACATAATTTTTCAATACATTGATCCCTTTCGGAATTATTTACATTTATCGTTTCAATTTTCGTTTTGCACGGTGGGGGTTCCCCTCTCTATCTCCGTAAGTCTTATGTTTAGAAATTTAAAAAAAAATCATGGTAGTAGGCCATAGGCTGAACCTTCAATGAAAACTATAACGGTTAAGTAGGCTCTACTAGTTACCGAGTAATAGCCGACGAACTTATAAAATAAAATTTCTTTGATGAAAACTTACAAAATGTGATTGAATTTGGTATTGGACTCAACACTCAACTGAAGGCAAGCAAAGCATAGCAAATACGGAACCCTACATTGTGCGTGGCCCAACACGTACTTGCCCGGTTTTTTTTATTTAGAATGCCTCTTGCGCAAAAATCATTGAGATTTTAATCTCTGAGAGGATTCTGTCAAAAGACATTGATTTATGAAATAATTACATCCAAGAATTATGTCTGAAAAGTCTGAAGAGTCTGAAAAGAATTGAATTCGACCCTGAGGGTTATGTAAAGTCTCATTATAATTTTGTCATTGTGTTTAAATTATATTATAAGAAAAAATATTTTTTATTGTCACTATTCATCCTTTAAGAAAAATGCATAATATACTATTGTATTGTAGTAGAGTTATTTATATTATAGTAAACTAGAGGAACCCGCGCAACTTAGTCCCGCTTTCCCGTGGGAATTTTGGAAAATCCCTTCTTATCGGTTGCCGACGTCATAAACAGAACACACCATCCAAATTTTCCCTTCAGTCAGGACAAAGCATTTTATATTAGACGAGCTGTTACCCGCGACTTCATCCGCGTGAAATGTTAACATAAGGATAACTCCTTTTCCTGACATGCGATTTAAATGAAACAAAGCCTATATTCTGCTCCATCTCGAGCTCTATCTTCCCGTGAAAACAGCATTGAAATCCGTTCAGTAACTTAAAAGATGCGTTCAAACAGACAGACAAACAAAAAAATAAAATTAATTATTTTTAAACACATCAAGCAGGCCATGATTTCCGCTCGCTATTAGCGGTAGCGGCGGCGCTACCTACTACGCTTACGCATACCTACTACAAATCGCGTTGACGCTAAATGCGACGTCTCGTGGCGTCATTGAATATTCAATTACATTTATTACCACTCCGCGCTGAAGGCGGTAGCGCCAAATTCTTGGCCTGTTACGTTTGTCGCTTTATTTTTTTTTAATACTATACATAAACTATTGAGAATTTGTTCTTCAAAATATCTTCTAAACAATTTTATTGTATCTTGAATAACGGGATTGTGGGTAATATCGCTTCTTCAATTTAAGGTTAGTTATAAGGAAAATTAAGATTTTCCCTCAATAGAAGTTAGATGTACCCACATAAATACAGGCATGTAATAAAGTATGTCTGAAAGAGCTAAATCGGCACATACCTTAATTCAAAGTGTCCCCAGGAGCAATCCCTTAACGATTAAACCCTTCTTGAGTAAATCCCATTACAGAACATTAGGACCTTAATTGTATTTTCCTGAAAAAAATGTCTTAATCCCAAAAAAAAGTATGAATGAAAAACGGTAATAAATGTGAAAATATGTTTGTAATGCTTTTAGACATTAACACTTATAAGACTAGCGAAACCCGCGAAACGTCGTTTGCATGTATACTTTTCCCATGGGAATTTCGGAAAATCCTTTATTATCGGATGCCTACGTTACGTTATCCAAGTTTTACGTCTCTACGATCAGAGGTTTGGACTGTTGATTCGTCAGTCCCTTAAGACAAACAGCTTAGGCCTATCTTACTTTGGGACCAGATGACGCTCTGTGTGGACTGTGTAGAATTGAAAAAAAAAATAGCAATTATTTTAACAACTCGGAAAGAAAAAGAGAGACGAATTGAACTACAATTTTAGTGACAAATTGAGACCGTGACAAGTTGCTACGAGCACTTGTAAGTTAATTTCCCGTTCACAATGACTGAACTTCTGTAGCGTATTGTTAAAAGTTATCAACTGAGAAATGAATGAAAGTTCTTTGTGAGAGCTAAATGAGATGGAACCCCGTTAAATTAATTATATATTTTAAATCGTTTATAATTATATTAAAGGTTGGCGGAGGCTCGTTCATTATAAGGTTCCGTAGTAAACTAGGAACTTTTAGTTTTGCCATGTCCGCGGTCTAGCTCAGAGGCGCCTAATACTAGAAAGCTGTAATTTGGCATGTTTACACATATATTAACTACACGCAAAAAAACGTTCACAAAGTTATAGAATAAAATCTTGAAAAAATATTTTTTTTGGAGGTGCCTACATGAAATGTTGTAAAGTGGGAATAATTTTATTTTGGCCCCATTTTAGACAAGGTATGGGATGTCGTTGGATGGCTTTCTTAAAAACAGGGGGTGTGGGATGCTGATCATCCGTGACGGGATCAAATTCAATCAATAATTTGTAAAATTTTGTTGCCTAAAATAAATGGATTATATTAAATGCGCGCCCAAATTAGCCGTTTAGCGATACCTGGAAAGGGTGATTAAGTTCAAAGTGCATATTTAATTTAAGACCTACATTGTACACTTATTAATCTTGTTAATAAACGATTAAATTGAATATTATTATTATTAATATTAGTGATTAATTCCCCGTGCGGGGATCGAACGGCGTCCTCTGGTGCCGAAGTTAGGCTCACTACCAACGCGCTATCGGGCTGTCGAGCTAGCTTATTTCATAAAATTAAATACTCTACCACAGGTAGTGCTTCTAGGGGGAACAAAGTTCGCCAGGTCAGCTAGTCTATCTATAATATATCTAATATTATAAAGAGGAAAGAATTGATTGTTTGTTTGTTTGCATTGAATAGGCTCCGAAATTACTGGACCGATTTCAAAAATTCTTTCACCAGTAGAAAGCTACATTATCAGGGAGTGACATAGGCTATAGCTTTTCCCGAAATTCAATGTGGTTCCCACGGGAACGGGTCCAGAACTTCACGCGGACGAAGTCGCGGGCAAAAAAGCTAGTTAGTTATAAAAGAATATCACACAACATTAAATCGAAATCCCAACGATACAAATAATCCGATAGTTTTTCAAATAGTTGTTTGGAAGATTTATTTTCTCGTGGCCCAGTTAGTTTGACAAAGTTACCATGTAACCTTCCGAGATTGCAGAATGGAAGAACAAGTTTGCCAGTCACGTATGAGGATCTGAGAACGCGGTCACCGAGTTAGCTTGCTTCCAAATTGTTTATTACAGAATCATATTATCATAGGCTTTATGCTCGTAAATTCAATAAACTTTTCAATTTTGTCAGAGAAAATCTTAGTTTGACACAGTTGTAGCAATTTGAAGATGTTTTACCACACCACAAAGTTGGCAACGCGTGAGTGATACCCCCCGGTATTGCAAGCGTCTATAGGCTACGGTGATGCTTACCATCAGGCGGGCCGTAGGCTTGTTTGCCACCCTTGTGGCATAAAAAAAGTGACAGCAGGACAGCTATAAAATTGTGTCAAATCTGCCGTCTGAATTGGTGGCAGAAAAAAAATGTGACGATTCAAAAGAGCTTGTTATAGACCTATTAGAATAAAAACATTTGACTTTGACTAAGAGACTATTCTAAATCAGAATATCTTTCATTGTAAACAATACGAAAGAAGCATGGTTCGTATTCAAGCGTGAATAATACCTTATTAAGTCGGCTGTTTCATCAAAACCAAGGGAAGTAGGCCACTTCATTTGTCTGTCGGATTCACGTGTAACTGATGGTCGGGTTTATCCAGTCTTTACTGAAACACTCGATTTATTTAGACTAAGAAAATATGTTAAACGATGTTACATAATATTTTCTTAGGTTTAATATCTATATCTTATACGTGAATTTTTATAATATTTTGAATGTGAATATAATATTTAGATTGTACGAGTCCCAACCCTATAACCCAACATCTGGTTAGATCAAAAATCGATCAAAATAAAAAATCTAATCGTCTATTCAGAGGCGAGGCCTTCAGTCATATACATCTTTATCATTGCCTATATTTAACTATAATTAATTCTAATAACATAAAATACATTCTATATAAATTGTTCTATAAACTAGCTACTAGGGTATAGAACCGGGAAATCCCGGTACCGAAAATCCCGGGAATTCCCGGTTCTTTTATAGCTGTTAAAGAACCGGGAATTGAAATACAAGAACCGGGATTTTCCGGTACTTTCGGGATTTTTTTATTCATTCAATTACATGGCAATTGGCAACACTGACGCTAGTGACGCTACGTGCGATCGAATATATTTTGATGGTCAACAAACAATCGAGTATGTTTTCAAGAAAAAGTAAAAAAAATATCTAAACTATGACTTTTTGCAATTTTGCCAAAGAAAATGTTGTCTTTAAAAACACCTATGTTTACAATGGTTCTGAAACGGTTTTTATGCTTCGAATCAAGATCACGAAGTCTCAATTTTCCCAAGAATTGTCTCAAGTCCTGTTAAGATGCAAAAAAAATTGCTCTTCAGTCTCAATGTTTGTGGAGGAAGCATGTTCTATGCGTTCTTTTTGGGATTTTGGTTCGGTGATGGCGCAGGCCAGTCTAAGACCGAAATGTCATGCATGCTCCTGAAGCCAGCTGGTCACCACTCGCGCTGTCTGCGTACGGACATTAACACCACAACCTTTCAAGTGGTGTCCAATCGTCAATTTTTATTTAACACAAACAACTGGTGCTCTGACGAGAGCATTTGAAGAAACAGCATTGCCGTAACATTTGGCTGTTTTTTCGCATCAGTTAGCAAAAATCGGTCTTCGTGCCTTGCGCTTCTGGCCATGGCATTCTTTCACTTACTTCCCCAGTAGCATGATAACGTTACTTTAACCTTGATTGCTGCAAGCCTTGCGACAAGAGCAACTTTTTAGCATCATACCAGGACTTGGGTAATGTCGCCCAAAAAGATTTGATTTATGACATGAAATAGTTATTTGTTATGCAAGGCTGCAAAGTTGTTTTTTGGCGCGAGTACTTTATTGAAACCTGAGCTAGCGAAGGATTCTAGGAATGAACCACGAGCGAAGCGAGTGGTTTCAAATATAGAATCCTGAGCGTAGCGAGGGTTTCAAAGGTACGAGACGCAGAATAATTTTTGCTGCCGAGCGAAACACACAACTTTTCACCTCACTACCAGGAAAATGCTAGGTGAAAGAAAAACGCAAATAATATAGGTATTAAATAAGTGTTTATTTTCTTTCATGCGGTGTCGTGCTGGCCAGTTCGATTATTCTAAAAATAAGGTTGGCACACTGGCATGAAATAAGTACCTAATAATGCATTTTCAGAGGACTGGCGGTATAAAAAATTATAGAATGGAAAGGTTCGAATTTTAAAAATTCTTTCCACGCTAGGGCACAAAATGCACTTTTGCGCTCAGATTTCGAATGACAAACAGATTCTTTCCGAGCTTGTGAAAGAATCTGTTTCTATTCAATAATTTTTTATACCGCCAGTCCTCTAAAAATGGATTAATACTTATTTCATGCCAGTGCGCCAAATACACTAGTGTGCGTGGAATGTACATGTGTGCAAGCAAGATATATAATTTTGTGAATTTTCCTTTTAGTTTGAGTTACATCCAGGCACTGCACAGGTAACCATGTTTAATCACGTCGAATTAACACCAAAACTACACTTAAAAACCACAAATTTTGTAAAAATAAGTGGGTTTTGTTTTAACATGACGTGTACCTATAGGAAAAATGGTCTCGTCTATCTATCTCGCTCTAACAAACGCGTATGCTATGATCTATCTCTTTTGCCAATCTTCTTACGCTAGTAAGTTATAATAATTCTAAACAACATGACTACATTAACACATTGTTTATGAACATACCCCCACTTGTCAGTGTCAGTGACGACTGTATCGGAATTGTGACTTCACTGATAGATTCGAGATCGCCGCCTTGTCAACGAAGGTCGTCAAGATGGCGACCTCGGATCCTCACCGTACCACGTTGCTTTTTTAAAGTGTACTTTTTTGTTAAAAAGTGTTCATTAAAATACTCGACATTGGCGAAATTGTCAATGTGTCGTTAAGACACGACAGAAACGCCATTAATTAAGAAAAGAAGAAGAAGACTTCACTGATATGTGTGAACCAGCCTTAAGTCCGTCCCTTGTTAATAACTAAGACTAATAAAGTCCGATTATCTATCAGATTAATATTTAATATTTGTCTTGAAGACACCTAATAAATCTAGACTGACAAATTTCTAAGTTTACGACACCAATTGACTTAATGGGCTATGTTCAGATTTTATTAGTTCTCAAGAAATATGATCCGATTAAAAAAATAAACATTATTTTTATAGGGTGATATTTCAAGAGGTTTTTAGAATTTATGACTAGTGAAACCCGCGCAACTTCGTTTGCGTGTATTTATTTATGCACAGTAGCGCCATCTCAACTCATCAGATTTTTGATCAAATCCTACGGGAATCGCGTACTTTTCGGGATAAAAAGTACCCTATGTGTTAATTCAAGGTTCCAAATATCATAAATATTGGCCCAGCCATTTGAGCGTGAAGCTATCAAACATACATATAACTTTCGCCTTTATAATATTATTATTAATAATTAAACATTATTTTTATGGGGTGATATTTAAAGAGGTTATTAGAATTAATTATCTATACATATAATAAAACAGTAGACCCCGATATATCTGTACATTGGACATATTTGGCAAAAATGGAGAGGGAACAGTTAGAGTACGGTAATAAAATCAAAATTTTATTTTTTAATTTTTTTGTTTGTCTGTCTGTTTGAACGCGCACATCTTCTAAGTTACTGAACGAATTTTAATACTGTTTTCACAGGAAGATAGAGCTCGGGATGGAGCAGAATATAGGCTTTGTTTCATTTAAATCGCATGTCAGGAAAAGGAGTTATCCTTATTTTAACATTTCACGCGGACGAAGTCGCGGGTAACAGCTCGTAGTTAATATGATTAGAAGAAGTGTCTGTGAAGAAACTGGTGCTTAAGGTAGGGTTACCATAAACAAACGGACCACTAGGCTGGTAAATAAGCTTATATATTTTGTATACCTATCTTTCAAATAGCACTCTAGATAAGTTAAGTAACAGATAAAGTATACACCACGAAAATAAACGACATTAAGATTACTAGGTATAAATGATACCTTAGGTACGTAATTTATAATACAATTTTCTCTCCTTGTCGTACATTTTTATAAGAAAACAATTGTATTGAAAAATAGGTTAATATTTATTCTTTACGAATTTAATATTCATATAATAATAAAGTACGAGTAAAATGTCTGAGTCATTAGTTATTTAATACTTTCTGTTTTAATATTTATCTAGAAATAACTTATGATGTCATAAGTATTTAAAAAATAAAATCACTTCACTTGTTTGGGGAGGCACCTAAAATAAGTTTTTTCTAGATTTTGTTCTACCACTTTGTCAGTATAGTTAATAAGTGTAGACATGCTATACTACGGCTTTCTACTAGGCACGAGACTACGTACAGACGGATATGGCGAAATTATGAAGGCTCCTTGTTAATTTACTACTGAAACCTTAAAAAGCACATTCTATCAATCTTGCATCGATAAATGTACAAATAAAATTACTATATTTACTCCTTCACGAAAGAAAGTGTCTATAGAGATCTACTCTAAATACCGTTTTGAATATTCTGAATCTATCAAGACGCTATCGGGCTTCTTTAGAATTTTTTTCAAATTATTTTTACCCAATGGTGGCAAACTAGCATACGGCCCGCCTGATGGTAAGCAGTCACAGTATTATGGACGCTTGCAATACCGAGGGTATCACGCGTTGCCGACCCTGTAAAAAGTGAAGCTCTGGAGACCTTACTCACCGTAGGAACACAACATGACCGAATATATTGTTCAAATTGTGAATCCTTAAGACCTTAACCCCATTATATAACATTCGTTAGTCTGACTGACATTGCAGCCGACATGTGGGTGACTGGATGAAATATTCTCTATTTCTTGTATTTGGGTCGTCGCCAATTCGGTAACAAACAGTGCCTATATATATTTGTCAATCTGATAACTGATAAATAACAGATTGGGAATGGTTTTTTTTAGAATTTATTAAGATTTTAGTGGAGATTTTTTGAGTGGCATGAAAAAGGATCTACTGTAGTTCAATTAGGAACCACTTATCATCAACCCATCATCCCAACTCAGGGATACTGCGTCTTCTTTCAATCGAAGTGAATTAGAGACTCTCCCACGCTGCTCCAATACGGATTAGTGGCAATAAAGCAACTTCTCCTTTTCCTTGTCCATATTTATATTCCCTTCTTAATAATTCATTGGTAGCGTCTCTGGTATTACTGATGTTTATAAACGGCGGTAACAACTTTCAGTTTACTTGTTTACTTGCGTTATGATATAAGGGAAAAAGCCCAGTCACATGCAGACATAGTGTCTTTTGTGTTATGACACAAAAAAGTCACATGCAGACACTATATTGTGCAACTTTATCGATAAGCATTTGCTATCAAATAACTCCATCCTTATTCTACACCTTCCTGTCGGAAACTGGTAACTCTTAACTCCATGTTTATTTATAGTAAAGAAAATTAAAGTTTGTTGAAAACATGTTTTTTCTACCAAAAGTTGTTCGATGAACAGTATATCAATCAGCGGTATTTTTTATTTACGAAGTCTTTGAATCAATTTCACGAATTTCAAGGTCCAAATAGTTATATCTGTCAGATAAATATGTAGAGTGCTTGATAAGTTTCTATAAATTTTTTAATTATTATTATTAGCCTGTTGTGTCCCACTGCAGGGCAAAGGCCTCTCATCTCTCTTTTAACTCTTTATGGTCAATCGAAGTCAGTATAACATAAAAGTATCTACCGCGCTGCCGTTTACAGATTTTTCATATAATGTACTCATTTCACAGTATCTGCCACTACCCCAAGGGGGATCACACCTTAACCTAGAGAGTTTACACTTTGCCTTGAGCAGGGACCGAACCCAAGTCCATTGGCACCAGCAGAACTATGCGCCGGACGACGGTTCAAAGTATGACTTGGTTTTTGAGTAGATATTAAAAGCTCTCTAATTCCAAACCGTCAAATGAACACCGGGTGTTAATTATTCAGGCGAGTAAGTGGCTGATGAAGGAAACTGGGTCACAGTGGACCCTCCCAGCGTCTATTAAACGTTTCAAAACGTTACGTTTTCATATTATTCTCGTTAGCACACACAATTTTATCATTTAATGTCGCAAGTGTTACAACATACTTGGACACTTGGGTTTAAAAAAAATGTTACATCTCACTGTAATAAAAATAATAATAGAAGCACTTTCTGCTTATATTCTTTATTGCACATAAACATAATACAAGAGAACAGTTTGAAAAAGTGTACAACGGTGAGCTTATCTCTTTAAGAGATCT
Organism: Endotricha flammealis; assembly: GCA_905163395.2. NCBI lineage: Eukaryota > Metazoa > Arthropoda > Insecta > Lepidoptera > Pyralidae > Endotricha > Endotricha flammealis. Next base: position 16,626,897 of record LR990860.1, read on the forward strand.
CTGCCAGCTAACCCTAAACGGGCTAACCCTAAGCTACCCTACTTATGTTACTGAGAAGAGTTGGATAACTATTCTATCCTTAAAATACTTTTGCAAACAGACGACATGAAATCATTAAATTATAATCTTTAATATTATTATGTTTAATAGAAAAAAGAATCTAACTAAAAAACTAAATATCCAAAGAAAGTGAATAATTTTGAGTAAGCAATCTCCTCTGGTTTGAGAACCTCCTTTTGTCGTCAGTTAAAGCTATCCCGAAGATAGCTGTCTCAATTAGATCATCTAAAATAATCAGCAGACATTTCACCAAAGATATAAATCGCAATCGTGTGTCCCAAAGCCTATAATCCCGGCTCGGTGGATCGGAACAAATCCTAAAATCCGCTGAAACTGCCTTTTATTAAAACATTTTATGGGTTGAGACTATTTTGACGAAAATGTCCCCAACTTGGGTTTTCTTTTCAAAAGTTTCTTTTATAGGTCGAGATGGGAAGTTCAAAAATTTTCAAGTTTTTACAAAGTTTGTTTTAGAATAAAACTGATGTTGTTTTAAAAGGTGGCGTATAGAAGCGTTGGAACAACCTTCTTGTTTGCTACTCGTATTAGGTATTACCGTAGCATTAAAGAAGGTTATTTTGTAGCCGTGCAAGTTTATAATAAAAAAATACATAAAATCGTATGGTGCTAAGACCGTTGCACAGGTCACAATCGTGCGAGTTTTTTTCGTGCGAGATGACGAATAATTTCCCCGAAAAACATGTCACAGCAGAGTTAGATTAGTCCTCTAAACTCCATTCTGCCTTCTATTCTTCCTCTCCTTCTCCTAACTATTGCCTCAGGCGACCTGACATCAATTCAATACAAGTTATTAGCCGTCTCTATCAAATTCAGACCATCAGAGTTAGAATTGGATAATGCTATTTCATTTCCTCTTGCCTCGTGTGACATCTCATATAACTTCAATCCTGTAACTTCGCCATCTTCGTAATAGTACGCCCCAAAAGGATCCTATCCTAAAACTGCACGAAGTTGAAACTTTCGTAGTACTTCCAAGGATGTACGTGCTGCCGAGACTATTATTCTACTGGGACCTATTATCTAGAATCTATTTCAAGGATAAATGGAATTACTTTCACCCTACTTACACGTGTTTGTTCTCCAATCAGCATCTTATTTAAATTGTCTACCCAAAAAGCAAATTATTAGATATCTACTATAATTATTGCAGCTTTGTTTTTGTAAGAAGCTGACTGACACTCCTTAGAGTTGAAACGAATAGAACATTAACTGATTGTTGTTATTGTATTTTGATGTCAAACCAAGCCGTAGCTACACCCCCTGGTCCATTGGCTTCACAGCTTATTGTCAATCTGCAGTCGGCGATGTTAAATCTGGCTTTACAGAAAACAGAACGGTAGGTATGTGTGCAGGATTTGTCCCGGAATTGTTTAAATTGTTTGTATAGTTAAAAGTAGTAAATATTTTAGATTATTGTGCGCCATTTTATGAACGCTGTTATTAAACCATTTGATAAGATAAAATATAGGTAATCTACTACAAAACTATGAACATTCCTTAAAAAAAATCTTTATTCGGTATTAATTCTTTATTAAACAGTTTACATAAGTAGAGTCTCCATTTAAGCTAAAAAGATTTTATTTGGAGACACCGCTCTTCCTAAAGTTAACGTTACATGGTATAGAAATTAGTATTACTTGAACTTGAAGTATGTAGCAAGTTAGTTGTAAATTAACAATCATCTTATCCGTGTAAGCCCTTGACAACAACCAGTCATTGCTCGAATTATTAGTTTATATCAATTCCAATTCACATTTCCCAGATATCCGTGGAGAAATCCAGAATTTCCTTGTAACCCGCCCTTTGTACGTTTTGGACGCTTGCCAATATTATATCCCTTATATAATTTATGTTGAATTAATGGAGGAAACATTGTTGTATTATCCTTTGTGTTTTTGTGAAACAATCCAATTTTGGCAACAACGTGGTTAAAATGTGTATTTTTAATAAGTGTCATTTTTCCGGAATTTCAGATTTAATTTTGTAAACTTAGAAACTAAAGAGATACTTATTTTTTTCTAAATATTCCATGATAACACTATATAATAGTTAGTACTTGTTATGGCACTAACGGTTGTCTCTAGTATGGAATGGAATGAAATTACCGAAATTATTTCGAAAACCCTTGAAATTTTTTTTATACCACAAAGTTGGATCTTCTGTAAGGCGGAGGTCCTTCCCCAGACGGACTGCTCCGATTTGAGAGGATTATCCCCTGTGCCCTACCTCTCTTAATAAATGTATCATAGTACATAAACCTTCCTCATAAATCACCCTATCTATGGGTGTAAACGCATGAAAATCCGTTGAGTAGTTTAAAAAAAATTAACCGAAAAGACAGCGTCATCGACTTCATTTTTTACTATGTAAAGATAAAAAAGTGAAATAAAAAAATATATCTAGGGAATAAAATGTACCCATTTCAGTAATGTTTACAAAGAAAGGGTCAAGTTCAGAATTATCGTGGGGCCCTGGCCCTCAGACCCTCGGTATCTCGTTACCGGCTCCTTCAATGTGATAACAGCCAATTCCTTTACCAAATATTTTACTGTTATTTTACATAATAAAGATATCTTATTTTATTACGCAACAAAAGATACTTTTCTGTGTGTTTTTTATGATCCAAGTGGGAAACAAATTAAAGGAAAGTAATATAAATTGAAACTGAATTTATATTATACCCTGCCTTGTTCCAGCTTCGCACGGCACGGATTTTACTAAGGTTCCCAATTTTTATATACATTATAATATAGCTTATGTTATACGGGGGTAATGTACATTCCTGATGGTGAAAGAATTTTTGAAATCGGCCCATGGTTTTTGAGTTTGCTCGTTACAAACAAATGTACAAATCTTTCCTCGTTGGTGGCACGTTGTTAGTGACCCTATCGTCGGCACCAGAGGGAGACAATTCGATCATAATGACATTTTTGTGTTTGTCTCAAATCTGGCTGTTTTATTAAAAAAAAAACAACTTTAGCTTAACCTAAAGAAAACTAACATAATATTTAAATTATTTTAATAAAAAGTATTTTAATAAAATGAGTAAATACAATATAAAATCATAAAATTCATAGGCGCACGCCCTTTCACGTCCTTGTTCTTGTACCTCTTATAAGGGTCCTGAAAACCATAAAAATCTGTGCGCAACTTTTTCATTGATCACGTGACCCGACACCCCACGCAGTTTAAGCGTTACGAGTGTAATAAATGGTTAGACTTAAGTTTCAAATTACATAGAATAATTTTATTGAAATCCTTTTTCAATTGGAGTATTTTTTTATGATATTTTATAGTCATATTAGTTACTGCCCGCAGCTGGGATCGCGTGGGCTCTTTCGGGTTAATATGTAAGTCTATGACACTCACAAATAACGGCTTCCTATTGGTAAAAGAATTTTCAAAATCGGTTCAGTAGATTCAGAGATTATCCTAACAACCTCAAAATTTTTTTTAACAGCTAACAAAAGCCTCTTCCCCTTTCCACACGTCCCTGACCAGAGCTCAATCTCTCTCTCTCCCCTTTCACTCTTTCAATTTATAATTTTAAAGGAGCAAGTGCTAAGTTTCTTGCCTGTTCTTCTTAGCACAAATCTGCCTTCTGAACTGGTGGTAAGAAAAAATTGTGACGATTCGAAAGAACTTGTATTAGGCCTATTTAAATTAAAACATTTACCTTTGACTTTAATATTAGCATAGATTATTAGAAGTTGCAAGAGTATATTTATTCATATTATTGTTATTTTTTATTTTTACTAAACATGAGATTATTCTCGGCTCGTTTGTGTACTATGAAAAAGTTCACCACAATATCCGTCCGCCCTAACCCCTGTCAAACCTGACCTTCCAACCTTTCCAATCAATTTACCCGAAAAACTGGATCTGTTATCATGACCAGCTCACCTTGAGGATATCACTGGCCGAAGCAAGATAAATGACGTCACTATACCCTTGAGATGAATAATGGACCCCATCGGCTGGGGTGAGTGCAATATCAAGGTTGCATACTTTGATGTTTTTGATAGTGAGAATTGATTGTTTACCTCAAACATATTATAAAATTAAGTAGCTACCGTCGTCTGTTCGCTTTCAACAATAGATACAGGATATTCTATTTCCCCAAGAGTATTTGGCTATGAATGTTGGAACAACATACAATATTTTTCTAAAATTGAAATCAATCCATGGGAAAACTGGACACACGCAAACGAAGTTAAGATAACCGTTTAGTTTTTTTTTAAACAATCAATTTCTATTTTTTTTCGGTCAACCACAGTGTAGGCTTCAATGTTCGCGCTCTGCTTGCTTGCAGGTGAGTGTCATATTCTATGACATCTTTTGTAAGTTTTCATAAAAGAAAATATATTTTTTAAGTTCGTCTATTACTTGGAAATTCATTCATTCACGTGATAGTTTTTCTTTTAATTTCATTATGTGAAATACTAACAATGCCATGTTTTTTTTTTCAAATTTCGTCGTCCAATAAAAGGTTCAGGTCGTTCCTTAAAAAAAATTCGGATCGAAATCGGATTTGATCTTTTTTGTCAGGGTAGTGAATAACCCTCAAAGTTTTTTGTTGACACCTGTACCTTTTTGAATGGCTAATGAATTGAGGAATTTAGTTACGTAATTTGTACGCGACATCCCATACATTTTTTCTTCAAAATAATTATTCTTTGAGCTTGAACATATTTTTTTTTGTAAAATGTAGCTTAGGTTTTTAGTCTTAAATGAAAAAATAACATTCTTTTCTAGCTTATTTTGATTCTAAGTGATGCTGTTGTTCTTTACCTACCAGAAAACAATAAAAGAATTTAAAAAAATTGGTAATAAGTCACTACAATGGTACTTTGTAACTCGAAATCGGGATATTTTGATTAAAATCCCTAAAACTCGAATTACTCAGAAATGACCAAGTTTCGGACATAGTGTCATATGACTAAATAAGTTGCAAATGAGCTCTTCTTTAACCCCTTGCAAGGAATGTAACATATTACCGGTCACCCTGTATAATAGGGGAGAAACTTAAAAGAATATATTTTTCAAGTGTCCAGAGAAAGTGTGAAGCCCTACTCTATAAATAAAGGTTTTGAATCAAGATATGCACTGGATCGTTTTTTTTTCAGTGGTAAAGCAATTATTACGAAATGGGTTACCTCGACCGGGGAAGTACCACCCTCTCACAGAATATCGACGTGAAGCAGCAATGCGTTTCGTTCGGTGAGTGAGAGATCCGGAAGCCCAACTCCTTCCCTAGCCCCTCTTTCCCCCTGCCTCTTTCCCTTCCCTTCCTCCTTCCTTTCCTCCAACTTCCTTGGTGGACAACGCATTGGTAGCGCCCCTGGTGTTACTGATGGCCATAGGCGGCGGTGACCGCTTTCCATCAGGTGGCCCGCTTGCTTGTTTGTCTACTGTATGACATAAAAATATAAATAAAAAAATTATAAAGGGCGCTCACCTAAAATTTATTTTATTGAAGTTTGACGTTCCCTCGTTCCCTAGACTAAACTGAAATTATTTTGATGACCTCAAAATAATTTAAGATTGATTAAGAAAGTTATTTGTTTTGGTTTTAAACTTTTAGTTAATTTCGTTAACTTGTTGACTGACATGTTTTCTTCAATCGTACGATAATAATATTTTGACTTATTGACCTTAGTACGGTTAGCAAATGGAAGAGGTAGCCATTTCAGAGTAGAGAACTTAGAACAAAGATTTTTGTGCTAATAATGCAAACATCGTTATTGTTTGACAGCCCGGTGACGCCTACCATCCGCATAGCACGGGTTCGATTCCGATATTAATCCGTTGTCTAGTATAGTTTTATTTATTGGGTACTAGCTTTTCCCCGCGGCTTCGCTCGCGTTAATTTTATGACATAGATCTCGTTTGACAACAAAACAACCAATAGCGCGACTTGTGGCGCCATCTGTTGGCTGATAGCCCATCCCATACAGCGCCCTCTATAGTAGAAAAAATATTTTCCCATTGGAATGATATACTTTCACGGGGTAACCTATGTATTTTGTACCCCTGACAATATGTATACAAATTTTTATAATGATCGGCTGCTTAGTCAAGCCGTGAAGGAATAACAAACAAACAAACTCACTTTCTCATTTATAATATTAGTATGATCGGTGATGGTTCTGCAGCAATGGGTAGGCAATGGTCACCAGGAACCATATACCGGAAAGGAAAACGTTTTTAACATCAATGGACTGTATTTATTCTTGATTATAATTAGTACTATTTCTGTCTTCATTTAAAACAATACTATTTCTTTCTTGGTAGTGTAGCTCGGTGTTGTTCACTCTCTGAAGAGCTGTGTTGGACTGTGTCAGTACCGAGCTTGATATATATATATAGTCAATATTTGGCCCTCATGCGGACCAATCGGAGACGAGATAATTTTCGTGCAATTTGCGACAATTTCCGACGACATTTCGGTCAAAAAGTCACTACGCACATATCGCTTATTGCGCTCTACATTCTACAATTAGTAACTTATAACTCCATATTCGTGGTTATTCTAACTAACTAACACGCTGTTTCCATATAAGCGATATATTAACAGTAACTACACAAAACTAATATCCGAAATAAACACGTAAATCTTAAATTATACATGCAAAACGTAAAAGTGGATACGAAATTGACCAATAACGTCGTATTCTTAACGTTTACAGCGCTAATGTTATTGATCACACATACTCTATGACGAAACCAACCTTTTACACATTAATTGTTAACTATCCGTACATATTCAAGACAGTAAACACACAAAACAATTGAAGATCATAAGCCAAAATTATTACCAATTTCATTTACTAGCGCCACGGCAAGATTTTACAACTCAGGTGGACAAATCCAGTGGCGCTGCTTCAGGCAAAACTTTGGAACTAAAATCCTATACAATGCAATCGTACACGTAAATAGTGAAAATATCCATGTTACATCTAATTACGTAATCTAATTAGCTTATTCTAATGTAAAACAAAGGTATTTAAACTTAAACTAAATAATCACATAATTCCGATTATCAAAGTGTTCAATAGAACCGTAAAACTAGGGTAAAACATAATTAAAACATAATCAATTTATTTATTTACAAAATCGGCTCGTGTCCGCAACAATCGGACTCGATACAAACACTAATGCCATCATATAAATATTTACTCATATAAAGATCGAAGCCGCGCCCTATGTTGCTGAAGTTAGGGACGTTACCAACTGCACCACTGGGATGTCAACTGTAATTATGGGTGATAAACAAAACCAGCCTAATTTCCGAAGGTCTGGTGGGAATTGTCTATCATTATGCAGACCGGGTTCCTTAACACATGTCATATAAATCTTTCACACATCTGCGTACTATGCAATGATGTTATACGACAAGCAAGACACAGATTGGTTATTTATTTAGATAGATATATAGAATAACTAGCTTTTTCCCGCGGCTTCGCGCGCGTTAATTGATCTCGTTTCACAATAAAACAACCCATAGGGCGACTTGTGGGGTCATCTGTTGGACGATACAGCGCCCTCTATAGTAGAAAAAATATTTTCCCATTGGAACGATATACTTTCACGGGATAAAAAGTAGCCTATGTTGGGCTCTGTACCCCTAACAGTATGTATGCTAATTTTCATAATGATCGGCTGCTTAGTCAAGCCGTGAAAGAATAACAAACATAGAAACAAACAAACAAACTCACTTTCTAATTTATAATATTATAGTAAGGATACGTTTTATTTGCAATATAGGTACAAACTTTTTTTTTTTTTTTTTGAATACGTAAAATAAGACATAAACTTACAGGCTAGTGCCTAGTGTATACTCGTATTTGCAACAAGCCGGCCTTACTGCTGACAGCAGTCTTTTCAAGCAACCATAAGGTAACGAATTTTTATTTGATGTTTTGTTATTTAGTTTTGTATACAAGCATAGTTATTATTGTGTTATTCTTTGAACTCTTACAGCCTGTCTACTTATTTTAATAATATAGCATTGGTATTACTTAATAAACTGATGTATGCGTGTGGAATATCGAATGAAATGCGATTCATTCCGATTCGTTTCAGTGTTTAATATTATCTGCATCGGAGCATGAGATGTATCACTTTCCATCAAGTGACCTTGCTTGTTTGTTTGCCATATGCTATAAAAAAAAAATTTGGGGTACCTACGCTACCACAGGGGCATTCTTAATATTAGTTTTAGTTAGTTATAGTTTTTGGTATATTTTAAAGAAAACGTGTCATTAACTTTAAAATATATTGAGGTATTTTCGACTATTTTGTAAACTAGCTTCTGCCCGCGGCTTCGCCCGCGTGGCCTACAAACAATTAGCATATTTTTCTTCAGAAACAATTTCTTGTCCGGGCCGGTCCGATAAGGTCCGATCCGTTCCGGTCCGGTCCGGTCCGTCTTTATAAGGAACCTATATGCCAAATTTGGGATCTCTAGACCCAGCGGTTTGGGTTGTGTGTTGATATACCCTCGCAAATTCGTTTGCGTATATATATTTATTTATTTATTCATCCATAATTACATCATTACAGGTCACAGACCCAACGCGATATAATATCTCGCTTTCCCGTGGGAATTTTGAAAAATCCTTTTTTAGTACACCCTTGGACGTCGTAAGGAACCTACATTTCAAATTTGTATTCTCTAGACCCAGCGGTTTGGACAGTGCGTTGATATTATATAGTTAAGTCAGTCAGTACTTTAAAAATATAGATATGTATATATAGATGAATAAATAAAAAGTTACTATAGACAGACAGACTAGACAACACAAGTTACATAAGATTCGCTTGAGACGATACAAATCCTAGGTTAGCCATAACGACATAACATAACCGATTACCGCAACCCCAGACGATCAGCCGCGTGCACTCCATATAGGCAATAAGACATTGCCTACCCTGTCAATTTGATAAATAAATACAATCAGATATTACTCAATTCTCAAACATAGTTGTTTAACCAATATTTCGTATCAATCAATAATAAAAAATCTAAAGAAACAGCTCCATCTATCGGTATTTGTAGTTGTAGTCAACTAATATATTGTATCAAAAACAAAAACCTAAAAACAGAATCATCTATCGGTGGTGAAGTTACATTAGTGGCCGCTACATCGATGTGCTATACTAGCGCCGCTTAGCGAGCTTCACGGCAAAGACACAAACTTCTTCTGTCTAAATTTACGTATGTGTGCCGCGTAGTAGTATTGTGTGCAATTCTGTAAATACATTGCCCACACAACACAAATAACGCACACAAACGCGTATTCATAGTGACTGACTATTATTACGTAACTATTTTACAGAGTACTTTAAGCTTCATATAATTAGAGTGAATGAAAGTACCATTTCTTTTTGTCGTATAAAATTGATGTTTAATTTTATTTTGTTTTTGAATTGGGCCGCCATTGTTTGCTTTGATTTGTTTTGATTAACGTGTGGTAGCAAAAAAATAAGATTTTAAAGTTTTAAAGTGTTTTAAAGTTGATAAAAATGGATAACATTCAATGTGAAAGTTGTTCAGGTGGTGTGTGTGTAGGGAAAATAAAAAATTATGCGTTTTTAAAACTATCTTTCGGTGACAAAAAACAAGTGATTGAGAAAGGCCGCTGTACCTCGGATTTAAATTTAATTCAAACTAAAGGCAAAGTTAGTCGTAAGTTTAATGCAAAACAATATGATTTACATTATTGGCTCACGGGTTGCGTACATAGCAATCGTTTGTTCTGTTTTCCCTGCCTACTGTTTTCAAACATTAAAACCGTATGGACTGACTCGGGTTATACCGATATTCATAATTTCACCGCGGCAGCAAAAAAACACGAGCAATCGGAAAAACATTTAGAAGCTACTCTTAAATATCACACCTTTGGAAAAAAACGTATTGAGACGCGTTTAAATTCTCAAATACAAATCGATATTGATAGGCATAACGCGAAAGTCGATCGAAACAGAAATATATTTCAAAGACTAATTGACATTGTTTGTTTTTTAGGGAAACAAGAGCTCGCTTTTCGTGGACACGACGAATCTGCTTCGTCAGTCAATAGGGGAAATTATTTAGAGATAGTGGACTTGCTCGCAAAATACAACGGAATTTTGGAAAATCATTTACAAAATTGCACTAGCTCATTTACGGGATTGTCAAATCGCATTCAAAATGACCTAATCTCCAGTGTAGCGTCTGTGATGACTGAAACAATAAAACAGCAGATAGCTACCACTGATTTTGTTGCTGTAATGGTCGATGAAACACCAGACGTTAGTGGAAAAGAGCAACTAGTACTGATTTTAAGATATTTTCATAATTCAGAAGTGTATGATCGATTCATAAAATATATTGACGTAAGTTCCGACCGCACCGCAAACACTTTAAGTACGATTATATTGCAGAATCTGTCAGAAATTAATTGTTTGTCGAAATTAATAGCACAGACATACGACGGTGCGGCTGTGCTTTCATCTGAACTGAACGGCGTTCAGTCGTTAATTCGCCAGCAATGTCCACTAGCTGAATATGTTTGGTGTTCTGCCCATGTCCTTAATTTGGTACTTTCCAAGTCCTGTGAACGTATCCCTGAAACTAAACGTTTTTTCCATGTCGTAAAAACATTAGCCAATTTCTTTAAGACTAGTACCAAAAGACAAAACCACTACAATAAAATGACAGACATAAAAAAATTGCCTCGCGTTGCTGATACACGATGGACTTACAATTCGCGTACTGTAAATGTCATTTTTAATTATTTTCCACATTTAATTGAAATCTTTGAGGATATGGCCGACAACGAAGGCTCCTGGGATGGCGAGACCTTAAGTCAAGCTTCGTCATTGTTGTGCAATTTAAAAGAGTTTGATTTCCAATTTTTTCTCCATATATTTAACAAAATATTCGCAGAATCTGATGTGCTTTATGAAATTATGCAAAAAAAGACGTCAGATGTTTCTTATTGCGTCAAAAAAATTAAAGAATTCGAATCGTTTTTGGAATCACTCAGATCTAAGTTTGAATTCATTTTCGAAGACGTAAAAAAAATAACGGGACCCCCTAAACGAAAACGTAATGTTGCGGACGCAAAAATCAATTTCAAGAGAATTTTTATTGAAATTATAGACAATATATTTAATGAATGTCGCGATCGTTACAAAAGTCTGAAAAAATTTAAATTCTTTGAACTACTTTCAAGTGAAAATTTCAATAAATATAATGAGCATTTTCCGGTGGAATTAGTAACGCAATTCGTTAATGTTTATAAATCATTCGACTTTAACTTAGAGCGCCTTATCAATGAGCTCAAATGTATTTATAAATCCACGGAATTCGAAAACCTCGGTATTTACAAAATTATAGAGAATTTTTACGAAAATAACTTAAATACAGTTTTTCCCGAAGTATTGCGTTTGGCAAAATTAATTGTTACTGTTCCCGCGAGCAGTGCTTCAACCGAAAGGTCATTCTCGTCGCTGAAACGTTTACATACTTATTTAAGAAATACGCAAGGCCAGCAACGACTTACAGATCTTTCGATGATTTCAATAGAAAAAAATCTTCTTACGGAAATGAAACGCCTTCCCAACTTTTACGATTCCATCTTACAGACATACTTACAGAAAGACAGACGTGTAGATTTAATATATAAATGAGACAGTACCTAAAGTAACTTAATAAATTCATTTATGTACACACCATCTTAACATGCTTGTTTCTAGCTAACTTTTTTGCTGCTATTATTTGTAAATACAGAACATCAAACAAACGCGCCGAAAGGCCACTCCGAATATCTGCAAATTGATATGTATATAAAATCAATCAGTTTATGGATATTTGAGGTGGCAAATCAATCACATACATCATTATTTCCACAAAACTGTGTAACCAAAATCAACGTGCTGTATTTTTTTGGTAAGTTAATAGCTTTTAAATTTTTCTGCCTACCCTGTCAAAAATCTCTGTGCACGCCACTGCAGACGATACATAGGATTTTGAGGATACCTACATGTATGTAATTACTGTTTGTCTAGTTCTGTTATTTTAAACTTGAGATTAACCTTTAAACACACTTTTCAGTCGTTATGAGACTTTCAGAGAAAGTGCCTGCGAAGGCATGGTCTCTGAATAAACGTATTGGTTTTGAAGTTATGTCCAAATTATAGATTGATTGAATATGCTATATTTGCAACTAGCGAAACCCGCGCAACTTTGTTGGGTGTATTCCGATTTCCCGTAGGAATTTCGGAAGGTATTATACATTTTAACATTCGTCTTGAATCACTCGAATCTATTAAAAAAAGACGCATCAAAAACCGTGGCGTAGTTATAAAGATTTAAGCATACATAGGTACAGACAAACAGGGAAGCGTCTCTATTTTATATTATGTAAAGATATACAAATTAATAACACTTCAAACATGATGCCTTATATACTGGTCCGAGTATATAGGCAACATGGCGGCCTTGTTTCTAAAAACAATCTTTAAAAAAAAGAAAAACTTATAATTACAAGTGAAGCCAAGGGCAAAACTACAGTACAATAAATTCATTCATAATACCAATCACGTGCCTATAATACAAGTTCCCATCACAAAATATAATTAGGTTTCTCGGTATTTTTGTCCGTAAACAAACCAATATAATATTGTTGATAGTACCAAAGGCGAAGTAACTTTTAATTGAGATAAATAACTAAGAGTCAAGGTTACATTGTCAAGGTCTGGAGCAGGGGACCCTATGATTTATTATGTGTATAGGATGACTCCGCTGTTTCCGCACTATGGCTACATTTTACTATATAGCCGGTCGAATGAATGAGATTAATTCTTCAAGAGCTACTCTGAGATGAGCTCGGCGGCTTGAAAACTATTGCCTCCGAAATTCCACATTGGAGTAACGTGGTAGAGTACGCTCTAACTCTATTGAAGGGAGACCCAAATCTCTGCAGTGATGGCTTGATGTGCCCTCAGGAGCACGGAGAGCCTCGAGATATCGAAACCCATGCAAACGCTGGCTGGAGTCCACGTTGCTTTTATAGTGCGATACACAGCGATGCCATCGAGCTTCTCCAATTACCATATAAATATATTTAAAAAAAATGTGTTAATTCTTACTTACAATTAATAACAACAAAATCATAAAACATGAATCTAAAGGGCATAAAATATTAATAAACATTTTGTTCTATTTCATCTCGTTGCATTGTTTATCGTTTATATATAAAATCATTGTCATTTTACGTGTTAGTACCCTTTCACCCTTTTTTGTCCTTAATATAATATTTACACAATATGTTAGACAAATGTTTGAAATAGTTAATTGCCTCTAATGACATACGCTCTATAAAACACACAATTTAATTTTATTCTAGTTATGATATTTACAAAGGGGTGACATGACACCCCTTGATTTGAATAATTATTGTAAAAGAATCCGTTATAAGGGTTGTTGTAAATAATAGTAAAAATTGGGGATCAAGTGGTTTTGAAAATTAATTAAAGCATAATCATTATTATATATTTTTATTTAAGATTATGAAACAAAGTTCTTTGGTTTAAGTACTATAGAAAATGTTTTACACAAAAAAAAAACCTAAATTTTTCATTAAAATATTTTAAAATAATGTCTATTTATGTGTTTTTACTAACATATTGTGTCATGGCACCTTTAAGTAATTTTAAAAAAAAGCAGGTCTTCGCTTGACGTCGTCTCTACGAACATAAGTCGCGCCTTGACATGTTGCGAACGCTATGTCGTGGGAGCTTTTGTCCCTTAGTGTTATCACTATGCCTCAGCATTAAACGGTTGTGTGTGTTAATTTAAGCCAGCTTGATTGACAATACTTGTTTGAATTCTCGATGTTCCAGCTGAGACGAGAAACTGGCAATTCGGACCTTTTTCAAGTGTATTAGCCCTAACTCCTCAAGTTTGGTTATATCTCAGAAATCCACCACAAACTTAAAATCTAACATGAATAAGAACAAAATTTATTGCATTCCCGTTACAATCAGTTAAGGGAAACAATTATTGGAAATGGTTTTCACTAAATCTGTCATGTCTTCTAAATCTTCGCACTGGCTGTTACTCTAATACCCAGAAACTTTGTCAATCGAATTAACTTACAGATTGAAATCTTTTACAATAGTTTGTAAATGGATTATTTTAGTTCTAAAATATTTTGTGAAGGAAATGTTTTCTTTTTTTATACCACAAAGTTGGCAAACAAGCATACGGCCCGCCTGATGGTAAGCATCACCGTAGCGTAGACATTTGCAATACTTTTTTACTTTTGTATCACTCACGCGTTGCCAACCCTCCCAACCCCCCCAAGTGGAGCTCTGGAGACCTTACTCAAAAGGAACACAACATGGCCGAGACCAATGCTATTTGGCTACGATCTTCTGTAAGGTGGAGGTCCTTCCCCAGACGGGCTGCTCCGATTTAAGCGGATTATCCGCTGTGCCCAACCTCTCTTAAAAATGTCTATTACTCGATATTTTTTATTGTATATGATGGTAATCAAGCTGAAAGGTCTGTTGACAGTACGTTACTTCAAAGTTCTTATTGTATCATGATAGTGTGTAGCGACACTGGGAGTCTCGTCTCTATGTCTGTTATGGTCTTGGTAGAGGCGTCATTGCACTATGGTTCATCAGAATAACAAGATGTGATTGTGAATATTAATGTTGTGTGATACAATAATAAAATACTTGTTAATTAGTTAGTTGTTTAAATATAAAAATACACTATTTAATACTTATGACTTTATGTATGATCAGTTGCAAAATACCATTTTGAACTTGAAGACACTGTTTATGTAAATTAAAATCAGAATGTGTTTCTGTAATGTGGCTACATTTGGTGTTTTTTCTTCAACGATATTACACAAATTCCCTGCTATGTTTGCCCCGTATATATGTATATCTTATAATCGAACTAGCTCCCTCTCCTTCCGAAGGTAGAGTCTCTCTCTACCAACGCGTCGCGAGCTAATACATGTACATTAACCCTTGTCTATATTTAAACAAAACAATATGTCTACAAAAATAGTATTGAAAATGTAAAATTCTTCAATCCTCGTGTGACCATCCCAAGAACTGATTTGCATATCTAAAAGGTTTTCGAGTAACAATTTCCATCCGTCTGTTTCTCTCAATGTATTTACTTAAAATCTATTACCCGAACTTGTGTGGGAAGATGTTTCTTTCAATTGAATTTCTAAATTACCATTTACTTGAATTTGAAGTTAAGTTAAATTCTGTTTGGGGAAAAGTATTATCTGATCATCGGATGTCTATTTATAAAACTTTAAATTCATTTCGATTTTAAATCAATTATATTTTTTTAATTATGACAAATATAAATTGGACAGTCAGCCAATAAATGATGTAAATACGGTAGAGAATTAAGTTTTTTAAGCTAATAATGTAATTCATATGTAACTTTGTAATTACTAATAGGCCGATGATCCCTTGTTCATTGCATCATCATCATCATCATGTATTGTAAAAGACGTGTCTGAGACGTCTGAGTGCCCGCGGCGCGCCACAGAATAAAGAATTTTTGATCAGAAATATATATGATTTTAAATTAAAATCACCTTTAATACTTTAATTTATTTCAAAATTATAGAAGAGTAATTTCATGGTAAATAATTCCGTTTGTTTTAAAACAATGTTCTTCATTGAAATGATTTTGTTACGTAAAATTATCGTTAACATAATTGACTGCTTTTCCTTTATTTGACGTTTCATTGTAATAAGACGTAACCATTACTGTTTATGCGTAAAGTTATAATAAACACACATTATCTAGCTTTACTTTACCCCCGAAAGAGATAGTCAGAGTTTTTATAGTAAAATACCGTGGTAAAGTATCCTAGTGTAACAATAAATTGTAGAAGTTACCATTGCGCGAGCAAACTATAAGAAATAATAAAAATACACATAGTTCACCAAGTCTTTCGAAATTCGTTAGAGATTCATTCAAAACTTTGAGATTTTAGTGGTAGAATCTAAGCAAGCACGGAAGATAACTTGGGCTAATTATACTCAATAACTTAGGCTAACTATACTCAATAACTTAGGCTAATGTGATAGAAATCAATTAGTATTATTAATATTTATTTAATAGAAAATGTTAGAAAAGAAATGAAATGAAATCGTTTATTTCAGAAATTAGACCTTCACAGGCACTTTTTCTTGTTTTTATTGTTTACAATTTGTATATATGTATAAAGAAAATAAATTACGTTATATACTACCACCATTTCGGACACAAGCAAAATGGCCACCGGTAAAAGAAATGGCGAAAGAAACCCGGTTACGGCCTTTTTTGTCATTTAGCAATTTTTTTCTTTCACTCTTTTGTTACAATGTATAAGTACATTTATAAGAATAAATAAAATACAGATCCAGGTACATACAGAAATCAAGCTCTAAACGCGGGATGTCGATCCAAATAGCGCTATGGTCAAATCCTAAATATTAAAGCGAGCAGACTAGTCCCCCAAGATGACAACCACAACTGAGCTCTTAGAATGCTGAGAACTTAGAATTATTATAATGTAATAGAAATTAATCTTACTAAGTTATTCCTACCCCACGTTTTTAGGGTCCTCTCATATGAAAAGAGCAATAAAATTGAGCGATCCAAATACCTCTAGTGTCACCTTGCAAACCAAACAATGGGTGTGTGAAAAGAACAAAATATGGTATAATACTGGGTCAATAATAAAAGCTTTTCCTCTAAGATTTTTCTAAACAGATAATAAAACGGAATTTCGCAAGGTTGTCGACGAGGCCGCCGGGGCCATTCATTATTGCATCGGCAGTTGTCGCTTTTGTACAACCCTATTCCAATATTGAATGAACAAGGACGTTGAGAGCAAATATTATAAATCACTTTATGGACAATCTTTTGTGTTTCGCACATTAACTCTTTAGTACAGACAAGGACTAAATAGGCGATTTACAACTTAAAAGAGTTACCAGTTGATAAATAGACCAGTTGATACATAGGCGAGTTACAAATGCACCGATATGATACTAACTCTTAAATATGCGGGGTGGAGAATTAAAGATATTTAGTTAAATTATTCAATAAAATCTACACACTTCACAATGCATCTGCACTAATATTATAAAAGGAAGGATTTGTAATTTTTGTGTGTGTGTATGTATGTTTGTAAACAATAAACTCATAAACTTATGGACCGATTTCAAAAATTCACCGTTTAGAAGCTACGCTATCCTCAAGTGACTATATTTTAGTTTCAAAAAAATTAGGGATGCCTATTAAAACGTGCGAAGCCGTGGCGGGGAGCTAGCATGGTTATAAAGTAAGCTAGGCATAAACTACTTGTGGGATAGGTATCAGAGAAAGGATATAATAATATTAATATAAGAAAACACCCAGACTCGAGAACAAACAACTGCCATGACATAAATGTTTTCCCCGATCGGGAATCGATCCCACGCCCCCTGGAGCCGAAGTTAGGATCACTACCAGAGTGCTTAGTATGAGTTTTCTTGTTCACTTTCGTTCATGTCGACGTAAACAAACCGACCAAATAGAGAAGAACTCTCATGTTGCTAGTTTATAAGACGCGTGCTACATATCAAAATTATGCGGCTTACTTGCTCACGTTTCGAAGTGAGTAACCCGGCTAATTTGGATATGTAACACGCGTCTAATAAATTCACAATATGAAACAGTTTTACATTTTGGTCGGCTTGTAAACGTTAACACGTTCGAATGTGACCAAAAAACTCGTACTAAGCACTCGGTGCACCAATTAGCAGTCAAATTTTAACATTGAATCTGTACCAACTGTTACATTGTGCGCCTAATAATATAGGGTTTATGCAATTTTAGTAATTCAATCTAATCTAGACCGACTAATTAATGAAATCTAGGTTGCAAGCACTCTGATAGAACCAAATAGAATTACGGAAAACTATATATGTGATTAACATAATTACGTTTTCAGGTAATATTTACAAATTCCACCTTTGCAGTCAGGCCTACCCTACACACCCAGTAGGGGTTTCGATTTTTTTATATGCCACAAAGGTGGCAAACAAGCATACGGCCCGCCATCACTGTATCCGATAGACGCTCGCAATACCGGGGGTATCACTCACACTTTGCCAGACCTCCCAACCTCCCAAAAACGGTGATGGTAAACAATCACCGTTGCCCATGGATATCCACGACTACAAAATCTTAGCTGTGGGCAATACAATACGTTTGTAAAATAATGAATATATGAGGGACGGAGGAAGGAAAGTAAAAAGAGAGTAGGAAGCAGGACGGGTATAAGGCTTCCGTCTCTCTCACTCAACTTCCGGGTGTTTTCTTCCGAAACACAGCGGCATATCACTGCCATTTCACATCGATATTCTGTGAGAGTGTGGTATTTTCGAGCCAGCCATTTACAAGCCAATTACATAGTGTCTAAATCGGCTTTTACACTTGACTAAATTTTGAATCTAACAAAAGAGATGGTGCAATACTAAGAAGTGAGAAGTTGTAAGTGCTTCTCGCTTATTCGTATGGCACCATCTCTTTTGTTAGACTCTGAATTTAGCCAAGTGTAAAGGCTGTTTAAGCTCCACCACACTAAACTAACAATAGATTAGTTATGGAATTATTCTGAACATTTTTGTTACTAGTTTTCAAAATAAAATCAGTGAGTCAACATTCAATATAGCTCGACATACACGTCCGTTGGGTCGGTAACACAACCCAATTCGGTAAATTGCATCCTAACCATTTTCCTATACAGCCTCCGAAACTAAACGCTAAGTAGGACAACGATTAGGGCTAGGCTCCATCTTTTACAGGCATTATGTGTGATTATTAAATAGAAATATAGATAAGTTAAGTATAATTCAGTGTAACTCTTATGTATCTTATAAACACTCCATTATTTATGTAATGTGTTCATAAAAAAATGATTACGGGTTAATATGATATGCTATGCATCTGGATTTCAACCGGCGGCGCCGCGGCCTAGACGTGTCTATTTTTAAAAGCTTTTATTTAACTTGACCTGTATGTAAGGGTGGAATCTTGGAACGAAAATTTGAACCACTTCGCGAAGACCGATTGAGCTGAAATTTTGCTTAAAACTGTAGATCAGATGACAATACAATATTATGATAACAAAATTATGATACAGCCGTTTGTGTTCCGTTTTTCGTACAAAACCGGCACTGCGAAACCTGTCCAGTGATAACTAAAAAGTAAAAAATAAATTAAAATATATTTAAAAACAAGCCTTTATTTAATTGCGCAAAATTTTAAATTTATATGACATAAAAGCTTATCGCGAGATTTACCTGTACCTATAAGAAAACATAATTATCAAACTAACATTTACTCGTACTACGAAATGTTAGTAATTAAATCTCGCGACAAGCTTTTATGTCATATAAATTGTGTAATGACGTTATAAGTTGATAGTTAAAGTTTTAAAGAAAAGTTTATTTTATTTATTTTAGCGCAATTAAATAAAAGCTTGTTTTTAAATATATTTGTTTTACTTTTAATTTTATTCACATTTAGAATGTAGCTGTGGGTACAGATACATTCTGAATGTATACTTATTTACTACTTATTATTTCATTTATGATTTAATTCTGTTAAACAACAGTGTACCTACATACACATTGTTTGTTTAATATTTGTATAAGACCTAATATAACCATGTCATGTTATGAAGAGCGGGGTTTTCTACCACAAGTTAAATTTTAAACTTAAATGGAAACCCCATCACCTTGTTATGTACAACTGATGGTTAAAATAAAGATTTTATTATTATTTATGACTATATTCCATGATAGTCCCAAAATGTTTTAAGACAAAATTTTACAAAACTCAAAAACCAGAAATTAGTATATTTTCATATTTTCGAATATAACTAATATTATTTAATAATAAATAAGAAGTATTACTATAATTATTATTTTTTGATTTTTTCTAAATTGTTAAGTGTATCTAGACTGTAGTTTCAATGTAATAGTTCAATGCTGTACATGTCTATAATAGGTATAAGCAATAGAATTATTCCTTGGAATGATAAAATGCAATGCTTACGTCTCTATTGTTGATGTGCCTAAAAAAAAAATGATCATTAGTAATTTGTAATAAAAATAAGTGTAGCCTAACCTTTAGGCAATATTTCAGCTCAATTTACTGGCTATATAGAGCACTTGAGGCCGTGGTTCAGCGTGTTGATGCGTGTCTCGTAGGCTTTTTTCTGTTGGAAAATTGATAAATGTTGACCTCTTTGCGGTTTGATTGAATTACAATGACGTGCAATATAAATCGCTCATTACATTATTGATGTTTGTCGAATTTGTCTCCTCGTTCATTCATTAGTGTGCACTTTAAATTGGTTGCGTTATCGTGGTGTATTTCTGATACGTTTTTTATAGAACTTTATTATCTTCATCACCTCTTTTTCTGTCTATTTCTGGGTATTTTTTGTGTATGACTTCATTATCTGTTCATCTATGACTAGTTGAGAAGCGTTTGAATTAATTTAGACATTTTGCAAGCCTTTGTTCTTATTGATCGTTATTAATTTTAATAATTTATTCGCGAAAGTTTGTAAAAATGGACGTTTGTTACTTTTTTCACGCAAAAACAGTTTGATTTGATTCATTAACACATAAGATAGTTTTTATCCAGCATATCTGATAACTACGGAATTTCGTGGCTAAAACAAAAGGCTAGTGTACTTATTGAGATTCTAGGAAGCAGAAGATATGGATAAAATGTGTTTATTATGTATTATCATCTTATGGACATGGTAACAAGTAATCCGGATTACGGTAAATGAATATTTTGTCCCTTCGCAAATGAACATGAAATAAATTAGAGACATATTTCATCAAATTACGACTGGGACTGTGCAATATAAATTAGCTGTAAACATTATCCCGGACAGTGTAGGGCCATCAACGCAGAGAATGAAACGTCGTCCGTGAGTGGGCGGCTTAAGAAGTTCCCTTTATAGGGCTGCCGATTGCTTGTATTTTTATAATAGACTGTCGCCCCGTCCCAGCTCCGCACGGATTTCACTAAGGATCCATATTTTTTGAAATTATAATTATAGCCGGGGATAGTGAAGCTTTCCAACGGCCAAAAAAATTGTGAAATTGGTCCAGATGTTTGTGAGTGTTTCGTTATAAACGAAAATACAAATCTTAACACTACGAGGCATGCCTTTTAAGTTTTGTCGTTTGAAGAAAAAAACACAACTAGAACCTTAAAGTAGTTTTTATTGTTTTTCAAAGTATTCACCACGTAGCTTAATACACTTTTCCATTCGCTCAAACCAGTTATTATAACATTTATTCCACTCTAAAGTGGGGGTGTTCAAAATGGCTGACTTGAAAGCGTCGACTGCTTCTTCACCGGACTGGAACCTTTGACCACGAAGACTTTTCTTAATTTTAGGAAATGTAAAGAAATCGTTAGGGCTTAGGTCAGGACTGTATGGAGGATGGTCAAGAATTTCCACTTTTTCCTGCTTCAAATACTCAATCGTTTGACGAGCGCTGTGTGAGCTTGCGTTGTCGTGGTGCAGGATGATGCGTCGCTTTGAGTTATATTTACGAAGTTCGGCGATGACTTGTGGTAAACAAACTGTGGTATACCACTCTGCGTTAACCGTTCTACGATCTTCAAGTGCAATAGTCGCAACATGACCGGTTTTTCCAACGAACGTGGCCACCATCTTCTTTGAAGTGCTTCGAGAACGAACAACTTTAGTCGGCTTTGGCTCATCTTGAAAGACCCAGATTGTAGATTGTTGTTTGGAATCAGGATCGTAGGCATAGATCCAAGATTCGTCACCACTGATGATGTCATAGACGTGATTTGACTCTCCTCGGTTGAACCTTTGCAGAGTTTTCTTACACCATCTGACGCGGGCTGCCTTGTGATCGTCGGAAAGCAGATGCGGTATCCAACGGCAAACTAGCTTTCTCACACCAAGCGCTTCATGCAAAATCTTCTGAATGGTTGTCCCTGAGATGCCTAATAGAGCCTCTGTCTCTCGATACGTCACATGACGATCTTCGAGAATTAGTTGTCTCACAGCAATGATGTTATCTTCAGTGAAGGCGGATTTTGGGCGTCCTTCGCGAGATTTGTCACTAACACTAGTGTGTCCACGCTGGAATTCTAAATACCAGCGTTCAACAGTCCGCAGACATGGGGCTTCATCACTGAACACAGATGTTAACTCTTCAAAACACTGAAGCCGTGTCAAGCCTCTTCTAAAGTTATAGAAAATTATTGCACGAACATTTTCCTTAGAAAGATTCATTTTCGTACGTGACCTGACAGATTCTAATCGACGCTGTGATTAAACAATAGCATTAATCCTAATACTTTCAACTGTTTTGAGATTCAAAATTTAAACATATTCGAATATAAAACAGTTCCAAATTCAAAATTGCCGGGAAATATGGAAACGACAGAACTTAAAAGGCACGCCTAGTATATAATATTAGTATAGACATACTGACTTGCGCAAATGCGTTTGCGTGTATACCGCTTTCTTTGGGAATTTTTCAGGTTTCACCTGTAAAATTCCTTTGTTCTCGTTCCTGCTAATTGCTTGCCGTGATAAAAATTATCTTATGTGTTAATCCAAATTTTAAACTAACTGTATACTTCAAGAAATCTGTGGAGTGTCCGCTCCGCATCTTTCGCAGCCCGTCTGAGGAAGGCTCTCCACCTTTCATCGTATCGTAGCCAAATAGCATCGGTCTCGGCCACGTTGTGTTCAGGAGGTGAGTAAGGTCTCCAGAGCTCCACTTGGGGTGGTTGGGTGGGTTGGCAACGCGTGAGTGATACTCCAGGTGTTGCAAGCATCTATAGGCTACGGTGATGCTTACCATCAGGCGGGCCGTATGCTTAACCAACCAACCAGCCAACTTTTGGCATAAAAAAAATACCTAGTAGTTTTTCGTGAAAGGGTAACAAACAACGATACATACTCACAAACCTTTGCATTTAATATAGCAAGGATATGTACAAACTTTTCTCTTGTATCAATCTATCTATTACTGAAAACGTATTAAAAACAGTTTACAAGTTTAAAAGATACGTAAGAGTAGTGATTCCTTCCGATCGGCGCCGTGCCGGGTTGCGGCTAATGGCTTCCATTTAAGATTTTGAGATGATGATAGTAACAAATAAAATTATATTGGTATTTGATGCAATAAAGAGTTTTTGTATTGTATTGTATTATAACACAGGGACATCCCTACATACAGAAGCTTATTCAACCAAATAATATATCGTTAGTTATACTCTCACAAGCGCGTATTAGTACGAGTGAACCTACTTTATGAACCAGTAAAAAGGATTTGTGAATTAGATAAGAGGTCAAGTATATTTTTAGATATGTCTATAGGAGCAAAAGGGACGCAGTTTTATCCACTCAATATAATTGTTTTCAATCCAGTGGGACTGATGAAAAATCCCTGATATATGAATGGTATCCGTCTTCTAACAGAGACCCATAGAATTCTCCGAACAATACAATATTAGGACATGTGGTTATGCATATATTCTATAGCCTGATCTGGTGGTCGGAAAAAGGTGACAATTAGAATGAGCTTGTAATTAAGCTAATATAAATAAAAAAGTTTTGAGTTTGGGTTTTGGGGGGCGGTCAAACTCTAGGTCTGTGTATAGCAAATTGTTGCGACTTTTTCGTATGTCGTCCAACCACCTTGTATTGTGGGCGACCGTCCTACATTAATCAGTACCTACCTCAACAACCAATCGGTCCTCAAAAACCTGTTTGAAAACCCATTTTCTTAAAAAGGGGATCTATTAATTTACTACAGTAAACTAGATCTCTCAACATTATTATTTTACATAGTAGCAAACATTATAACTGCGATGTAAAACAGTATAATCGCACTTAGGCGCTTCTACGTTACCTCGAAACAAACCCCAAATGGCAATTCCGGTAATACCTCTCGCAGGGTACCATAAATCCCCTGTATCTACTCCGTGAAGTATTGTCGGCTTGTGTCGCAGTTACGGGTTAAATGGTCGTTGAGGGAGCATGTATTAAGGGTCTTATTGATACCATGATAGTTGAAACTTAGAGACTTTGATTCCAAGGGCAAATGTCGTAGGGAAGAGTATGAGACAACATATGTTATATAAATACTCTCTCATTGTAAATGAAGTGTCTAAGTGCCCGCGAGGGCCCACAGAGTAAAGTATTTTTTACGATTGTATAGACAACAAATGAATGAGGTATCCATGGTCGTAAATTTGATAATTTTTTTTAAATATTAGATATTTTTATTCATCAATAGTGTTCATAATAATCCTATTACTTACAAAGTTTCCTAAGATAACTCAGATTAAATTTAAAGATAAAAACCTTTTTTTCTGAGACTAGGCCATACTAGGCCCAGACTGGCACCACAGCGTGCACTTTCTCCAGTCTAAGAGTACAAATAATATTGATTTGTATAAATAAATAAATATTCTTGGTCAACAACAACGCCATCTAGTTCCAAAATAAGCAAAGCTTGTAATATGGATACTAGATTTCTGATTAATATACATAAATACTTTATTTTTTGTAAATAAATACTTATTATACATAGAAAACAACCAGACCAAGACAAACAGACATGTTCATGTACACAACTATTTTTGCCTTGCGCAGGATTCGAACCCGCGACCCTTGGGTCAAAGTGGCCATTGCTAGCCACTCGACCATCGAGTCGGTCAAAAATCTCTGTAAACAACCACTACGGAGCCCACAGCATATCGCACCCTCCGAAGCCAATAGAAGCTCGATACTTTTAGTTCCTAAAAATCACAGTACATAAAGTTATATATTTTTTCTTATTTATTTTAAATAAAGGACTCCGCCCACTACAACGTATCATACCATGACCGTGCTATGAACGTGTCAGACACGACAAGCAACCCGATACGCTCTACTATGCCCACTAGAGTGTCGGCAAAATATTCTCTTTCACGATAGTTGCCGCTCCGTGCATGGCACGCGAAGGTGCTGGTCGGTGACGGAACGGGCTAGTGGGCATTGTCTCATACTTTTTAATACAAAGAATATTTTTTGTCTGACACGTTCATAGCACGGTCATGGTATGATACGTTGTAGTGGGCAGAGTCCTATGTTTGGATGGGTTTCGTTGTCGATGGATAACAACGAGCCAAGTCCGTAACCTTCACGTGGCTTGAAAACACTAGCCTGTGCGAAACCTGAAGTAGCTTTACTCTAACCACACAACGGATATTATTATTGTAAATACATATATACTTAATACATAGAAAACACCCAGAGTCGAGAACAAAAACAAATGCCGTCACACACACATAAATGTTTGTCTACAACTGTGTATTGAACCCGCGCCCTATGTTACCTAATTTAACGAATCACTAACAACGCACCACCGGATAATTATACAATCACCGCCTACTGTTTGCCTAAACAGGATGTAATTATTCAAAAACAATATACGCAAAATACAATTCCCTTTCTTAGCCAAAGAAGCACCTGTCTTGAGGCAACAAGTCGAGTGACCCAGTACAACGGCCTGACCTACTTTCCAGCGTTGGGGAGACCAGCACCCCTTGAGCTCCAAGACCACTTGCTCACTTCCTTACTGCTATATTGATACCGTTTGTGCCTTCTGAATATTTTATTATCGCATTTTGTTTGGATATTTTATCTCAAAGATTCATAACTTTTATTCAGAGATTATAATACAAAAAAGCGACAAACTTTTATACCACGTAAATAACGTAAATAAATTGTGTAATGACGTTATAGGTTGAAAGCTTATTGTCAAAAAAGTATTATTTTTATTGCAACTGTTTTAATTTTTAGTGATTGTTACGATTTTTTTTTTGTGGCTTTTTTCTTATAATATTTAACGTCTCAAAGTTTTTGTAGTCTTAGATTCTTGTATAATGTATTCCTAATTTATAATCTGTTTTATGTTTAAACAAGCATTATGTAAATTGTATTTCGTGTGAAAACCTAGAAATACTATAACTGCAGGATTAGGGAATAAGTAAACAAAAAAATTGTGAAAAAACCCAACATATTCTTGGAACTGTATACAGTAAAGTGCAAGATTTTTTTTAACCTTTTTGTGCCATTTTGGAAGAACATAAGTTCAATGTGTTTGTGAACATTGATATCATCTTGACTGACCATTAGAACTCATGATAAATAATTCAAAGTCAATAACACGAACCATTTTTAAATGAAAACTTTAAGAGATTAGAAAAAAAGTAATTAATTTTTCACAGATCATTACTTTACTTGGCATTGAAAGATTTTTACAGGGTCAGCAACGCGAGACTCTAGCAAGCGTCCAGAGGCTACGGTGATCGCTTACCATCAGTCGGGCCGTAAGCTTGTTTGCCACCTTAGTGGTATAAAAAATTAATTAGAAAAGTTAACTTATCCTCATAAATAGAATACCAAAAGATAGTTCGATAGAGCTATTGTCACCTTTTTTCATATAATCAATCACTTACTAGAGCAATCTTTCCCGATCTTATGTTTGTGCGGAAACCCCTCGATTTTTCCAAGGGATCACGGGGCCCAAGGCCGCGGGATGCCGGGCTCAAGTTACACTGGCCGTGCAACAATACACTGCATTATAAATCCGTTTTTCCTTCGTATAGTTTCAGTTATTAAACAACAGTTAGTGTTTGGCCAAATTAAATTAAACTGTAGTTAAGTGAATTACAATTTTAGTGCGACCCGGTTTTAAGGGTGGAAATTTTCATTTCGCCCTTTGAGCGACCTTTTCAGTACAATACCTCAAAGTTGTGTTTGAAGTCTGTACTTATGACTTATAAACCTTTTGTTTATAATCGACGAAATTTAACTAAGATTTTAAATACATTTGCATGTTATAAATCTAGAAATTCTGACTTAAAATTTAATATAGGTGACTCCTGCTATATTTGTACAATTCAGTTTATTCTCAATTCTTTATTGCACTGAAAAGTATCCATAGATGTGACTAGAATGCGGTGCGTCGACTGATATTAGCTGGTTGCGTAATGGTTTCAGAGTGTAAGTCAGTTTGTACCCACTCATACTTCGCACCCAGCGAATAATAAAACTAGAATAAAAAAGACACTTAAAAAAAAATTTTTTTTTTTTTTAAATAAGTAATGTAGAATATAGTTTTATAATGTAATACTTAGTTTGTTAATGTTGAGCCGCGTTGGCGTTGCAACTGCTGCCGATAAACTAGTAATAGTTTGGCAATATCATACAAAATTTTATGTAATGTGTTTTTGGAAATAAATAAAAATAAAAAATAAAAAGATTAATACAATACTTATTTGTCTACAATTTTTTCTTATTATAATATAACGAACTATTTGTCTGCAATTTATCTAATAGTCGGTGGACGCAGTGGAAACCCTTTGCCATTATAATAATCTTTTATTTCTGTTTTCTGAATTTAATTATAACTGGCGAAGCGTTTGTATTTTCTTCTTTCGGCACTGTCAGGCTGATGTTACCAAGAGATTGGCTGCCGCGATCTCTTTATTTTTAAAATTTCTTTTCTTGGTGACAAATTATAATGCATTTCAACAATGTTTACTTGGGAGATCCTAAGAAATAATAAAACCTATCGTTTGGTATATAACTTTTATATGATTTCATGTAGGAATCTTCATATTGATGTATATTTAAGTAATGATTTAGTGTCATCTTTGTTTTTTTTATCGATTGAACTTTTCTTATTCATGATTCTGTTTGCCATTCACTAGACCATAATTTTCTAGTTTTGTGTTTTTTTTATCCCATAATTATTGGCAGAATATTGACGATAGCTCGAAATTTGAAATTAGGTAAAAGAGCTACATATTTATATAAATTAAACTGAGAAATGAACATTAATGAAAACATTTGTGTGACGACCTCCGTGGCGTAATGGTTACCACGCCGGGCCGCCACCCAGGAGGTCCCCGGTTCGAATCCCGGTCGGGTTATGATGAAAAACGAACTTTTTCTGATTGGCCTCGGGTGTTGTATGTTTATCTATATATGTATTTGTTATAAAATATAGTATCGTTGAGTTAGTATCCCATAACACAAGTTTCGAACTTACTTTGGGGCTAGTTCATTCTGTGTGATTTGTCCCTATTTATTTATTTCTTTATTTACTTTGACCATAATATTATTGTAATACAAGAAGCAATTACGCGAATTTCCTCTATTTTGATATCAAAATATGTGTGTGTGATGGGCAAATGTAACGTGAAATTTCACGACAACAACTAACAGCTTAATTGGACTTTTCCTCTTTCAGTCAGTTTCTGAAATACATTTCTATTTTAATTCCATATGGTTTGTTAATTTTTAATGTTATTATTTTAATCATTATAATTTTTTTACGGAGGAGCTCGATGGCGTCCCTGTGTGTCGCAAACTAATATGAACACGCAAGTTAAGCGTCATCGACCCTAGCCAGCGTTTGGATGGGTTTCGATGGATGACAGTATGACAGTAAACACCGGCCTCTGCCAATCCGCATTGAAGCAGCGTGGCAGAGTATGCTCTAATCACCTTCGAAGGGAGACCCGTATCCCAGCAGTGGGATGATTATGGGTTGATATGATGAATTTTTTTACCCAATAAAATGATAACATACCACATGAAGTCTCAAGCTATCTCTTTTTTTCTTCTTTAGTCTGACGTGACAGAGCTATAATGTGTCATTAACTTTAAAAATGCGTAACAGAAACTGGCTGTAAATATGATAAGTTCTTTATAAAATTGTACCATGAAAAGAGGACTACGTGCCCAGTCTTAAAAACAATGAACGCTATTAGTCCATTGCAAAGCCATACCATTAGAATAACATTAATTCAGTTATTGAAACCGAGTAGGTCAAGGAACTATGAATATAGGTTATGAGAAACGAAACAAATCAGAAGGCTATATTATTAAAATCAAATCAGTTATTCTAAGTTAAATCGATACAGCCAAAAGTAAATGCAACTCTTCCTGTTCGTATGAAAGTGAATAGCAACTTTATTTCTACACACAAACGGTATAAATCTAATTGGACTGTGCCGTGTCATTTCCGACTTTTGTATTGTAATGCGTTTGCCGGGGCAAGGCCACGTGGTGTGAGGGGGATGTGCTTATGGGGGTTGCTGCGAGTGAAAGCGGGACAACCGTTAAGAATGCAAGGCTAAAGGGTCACAGGTAGGTTCGTAGTACAGCGACCTGACCCAGTTTCCGATGCAGGGAATTGTAAATATTGATTTTATGACCTGTATTTCACTTGTTGCTGGGTAGGGACGCTTTTTGGTGATATATTAAGGGACTAAAGTCGCTGTGCACGAAGGGAATTTATGGGGAGTATATGATAATAGCTTGGTATCAAGAGTTATGGAAGGGTGGGGCAAGCCTAGACGTTTAGGCGTCACCTTCTGAAA
Organism: Endotricha flammealis; assembly: GCA_905163395.2. Classification (NCBI taxonomy): domain Eukaryota; kingdom Metazoa; phylum Arthropoda; class Insecta; order Lepidoptera; family Pyralidae; genus Endotricha; species Endotricha flammealis. The sequence goes on from LR990860.1 coordinate 16,656,508, forward strand.
TCGCAGACGTATTGTCGCTTGACACTTTTGGTTGAGAGTTCAAAGAGAGCCCGGTGGTGTGTTGGTAGTGATCCTAGGTTCGGTAATAGGATTCGGGTTCGATTCTCGCTAGGAGCAAACATTTTGTGTGATAGCATTTATGTTTGTTCTCGAGTCCCAGATTTCGTGATGATTTGATGGAGAAAACCTTTTGACCACAAGCTGAAATATAATGTTTGGCTCTGTCTCTTACAAACACAGGTGATAATCGTTCCGTACCAGCGAAGGAACATAGTTTTCTTCGTCTGCACCAGCTGAAATACAGCGGCGGGCGGAAAAAGGCCTGCCCGCACAGCAGTGTTCATATTACATGCTAAATAAAAATTTCTTATCGATCAACGTGTATGTGAACATCTTCACCTGTTTATCAGAACTAACAATGTAATTTTTCTTTGTTACAGCTTGGGTCCTTGGATGGCTGATGTGCAAGACAGTACCGTATGTCCAGGGTCTCTCCGTGGCTGCTTCTGTCTACAGCCTGGTTGCTGTCTCACTAGACCGGTAAGTCATGTTATTTTCTCATAAGAATAATTAATACTATGTCTTATGTGAAGGATAGAGGTAGGGCAGAATAGGCCAGTAGTGAAAAAAATTGTAATTTACTACTAAGCTGGAAAAGGTGCCATTTTAGTTTTAAAGCGCTGTCAGCAAGTTTCTAACACGCATTTTAAAAGTTAATGACATGATTTAAAGCCGTCACACTAAAAAAGAAGGAAAGAGATAGCTTGAAAGTTAATGTGTAATTAATAAAAAATAAATAAATAAAAAGTTTTAATTCGCAAATCATTTACATTTTTAACATAAGGACTACGTTGCTTAGGTTGGAGTGGTAGAAGGAGGCAGCGGAGCGGGTGAGGGAAGCGGATCCAGCCGCCCCCCCGCTCCGCCGAAAAAGACCGGGCGGCAGGCGTTTGGCCCATGCCCGGCGACTGCCACCCTAACGGGGGCTTCCGGGCGGCGGGTTGGGGAACCGCTGCCCATTAGAACGGAAGTCCCCGAGTGTTGCGGCGCGGCGCGCCTAGTCGTGCGCGCGCCGCCAATCGTGCCGTAGCCCAACAAGGGGGTCTTCGGACGACCGCCGGCGGGGCAGCGGTTGTATCATTGTTCCCGCAGCCCCGCCCATCTAGGCGGATGAGGTGGCAGTCAGTCAGGTTTTTAGTCGGTATACCCCAAGTGGTTAGAGGGGGAGCCCGACATACCCCCGCCGCTCCCCAAGTGGCGGGGCATGCAGCAATGCATTTTCCTGACTTAAAACAAAAAAAAACAAAAAAAGGTTGGAGTGGTAGAGCAAATTATTATGAAATGGGCTAGCTTGACCGGGGAAGTACTACCCTCTCGCAGAAAAGCTACGTGAAGCAGCAATGCGTTTTGTTCGGTGAGTGAGAGATCCGGAAGCCCACTTCCTTCTCTATCCCCTCTTTCCCCCTCCTTCTTTCCCTTCTCTTCCACCTTCCTTTCCTCCAACCTCCTTGGTGGACAACGCATTGGTAGCGCCTCTGGTGTTACTGATGGCCATAGGCGGCGGTGACCGCTTTCCATCAGGTGGCCCGCATGCTTGTTTGTCTACTGTTTGACATTTAAAAAAAAACCTATTTATAAAAACATTTTTTCTTAAATCTAAGTTTAAAATAAATCTAAATATCTTAACAACCACTTTGTTGGTCAGGTTGCCCTTTGACACTCGAAATGTGTAATAAAATTACTACAATTAAAATGTGTTTCAGACAACTTGCTGTCATTCGGGTATATTAAAATACAAATAGAATATAATAAAACTTAACTCTAACAGTAAGGGATTTTTACTATTTTATAATCATTTATAGCTTTTACAGCATCAATGAAAAATGTTGCTAAAAGAGTTAGACAGACAATGTGTGGCGGTGATCACATAGGGTGACCGGCATGCTCGTCTGCCAACCTGTATAAATAAAAAAAATATTAGCTAGCTAGTAGACTAGATTATCTAGTGTATTTAGGTATGTTTAAAGATAAAATGAAATAAATAATGTGGTTTATCACGTAGAAACAAAACTAAAAGTTTTAACGAACAGTCGACACGTATTTGCGGGTTGAAAATTATGAATATTTCATAAGCGTAGCAGATTTCAACAAGTTTTTTTTATGAGTTATTTTAATTATTTTATTTTATATGCTTGTTTTGAAAACACTATGTAACTTTTAATAAGAACGGCTCCCTCGTGTTAGAATAAAGAATGGGATTTTGTAAACAAAAGTATGTTATTTAAACTATTTTAAAAGCTTTTATTTAACTTGACCTGTATGTATGAATGTATGTATGTATGTAAGGGTGGAATCTTGGAACGAAAATTTGAACCACTTCCCGTAGACCGATTGAGCTGAAATTTTGCTTAAAACTGTAGATCAGATGACAATACAATATTATGATAACAAAATTACGATACAGCCTTTTGTGTTCCGTTTTTCGTATAAAACAGTTCCGACCAAAAACCTATAGGGTACTTCCGGTTGTCCTAGAATCATGAAATTTGGCAAGAAGCAAGATGATGTAGTACAAGTACAGGAATAAATCTGAAAATCGTAAATTTGTAGTTACTTCTTCTTCTTTAAACAACCAATATAATGTGACCCTACCCTTGGTACATTTTACATTGGTACATGGCTCTTTTATACCGGTTATGAATTAAAATGTATTTTATCTATTACTAGCTTTTCCTCGCGGCTTCGCTCGCGTTAATTTTATGACATAGATCTCGTTTGACAACAAAACAACCCATAGCGCGACTTGTGGCGCCATCTGTTGGCCGATAGCATCCCATACAGCGCCCTTTATAGTAGAAAAAATATTTTCCCTTTGGATTGACATACTTTCACGGGTAAAAAGGTAGCCTATGTTGGGCTCTGTACCCCTGACATATACAAATTTTCATAATGATCAACTGATTAGTCAAGCCGTGAAGGAATAACAAACAAACAAACTCACTTTCTCATTTATAATATTAGTATGATAGTATGACTAGTATGAGGAGCTCGATGGCGTCGCTGTGTGTCACACTCTAATATGAACACACAAGTTAAGCGACGGTGACCCTAGCCAGCGTTTGGATGGGTTTCGTTATCTCGAGCTTCTTCGTGCTTCGGAGGGCACGTTAAGCCGTCGGTCCCGGCTGTTGTCGATAGATGACAGTCGTTAAGCCAAGTCGGTGGCCTTAGGGCGGTTTGAAAACACCGACCTCTGCCAATCCGCATTGGAGCAGCGTGGCAGAGTACGCTCTAATCACCTTCGATTGAAGGGAGACCTGAGACCAGCAGTGGGATGATTATGGGTTGATATGATGATGATGATGATGACTAGTATGATTATGGGAAGGAACCCTCATGCGCGAGTTCTACTTGCCCTTGGTCGGTATTTTATTTTTGATGGGTACATAAACCCGTTTAGTTTGTCGCAGGGTGACTGTAGTAAAATCAGGAAATTATATAGGTATTCAAATTGCTGGTGCTAGTTATCTATCTATATATATAAAAATGAAACCCGTTTTCCGTTGTCACGACATAACATGAAAACGGCTTGACCGATTTGGCTGATTTTTTTTTTAGAATATTCCTTGAAGTACGAGGATGGTTCTTACGGAGAGAAAAATTTAAAAATTCCCACGGGAAAGCGGGATACACGCAAACGAAGTTGCGCGGGTTTCGCTAGTAACAAATAAATTCATTAGACAAGTACCGCCCCTCGACAATAGATGGCACTGCGAAACCTGTCCAGTGATAACTAAAAAGTAAAAAATAAATTAAAAGTAAAAAAATATATTTAAAAACAAGCTTTTATTTAATTGCGCTAAAAAGAATAAAATAAACTTTTCTTTTAAAATTTTAACTATCAACTTATAACGTCATTACACAATTTATATGACATAAAAGCTTGTCGCGAGATTTACCTGTTTAGGAAAACATAATTATCGAACTAACATTTATTCGTACTACGAGTAAATGTTAGTAATTAAATCTCGCGACAAGCTTTTATGTCATATAAATTGTGTAATGACGTTACAAGTTGATAGTTAAAATTTTAAAAGAAAAGTTTATTTTATTCTTTTTAGCGCAATTAAATAAAAGCTTGTTTTTAAATATATTTTTTTACTTTTAATTTATTTATGTAAAGAATAAAAAAATAAATATTGGAAAAGCATAATATCTGACCTGAAAAAATTACTGAAAAAGTATTTTCAGTTTGTGTTTCATTATGTTATTATTTATTTAAGTATAATAATACTTTGTCCTGACTGACTGATTGACGGAAACGCACAGCCTCCAAACACCTAAACCGCTGATCCTAGAGACCCAAAACATAGAGGGCGTATACTTTCTATGGCGTAGGGTAACCGATAAGAAATGATTTTTAGAAATGACATTACGCGGGTTTCGCTCAAACATAATATTATATGATCTTAATTTGCAAAAAAAAACAATAATTATAATTTTAAGTCTAACTAGATTGAAAATTGCATGCCAATGAATAAAAAATTGCCATTATAACTGTTACTGTGACTTTGCCTTTGACTTTTATACTTTATATACTTCTAACATAGTTCCTTGTGACACCAAATAAGATCCCTTTCGACCCAACAAAATGCAATAACCGTTGTCCCCTTCAAACGGTCCCAAAAAAGGCGCATCGCGAAGGACACTCGAAAAATTCGCTCCAAACATACCTGGGGGTCAACCTTGACCCGATGATGGTCCATATAATAACTGCCCTATTATGCGATCGGACTACGGACTTAAATGTAAACAGATGCCGCAAATACTCCCTTGAAAACACCATGGGACAATTTGTAAAATGGATTTTATGCTGATGCTGAGAGCAATTTTATTTTGAATTGGTATATTCTCTGAAAGTTATATTTAGTGTTTCGGTAATGTAATCGTTTATTCAGAGACTTGGTTTACAGATACATTTTTCCTAGACAAATTACCATTTAGAAACAATAACTAAATAGATACGGTTAAAAAAGACGAACATGGGAACTAATTTCCCTGCCCGATACCCTGAAATGGTATTCTAAAATAAACGTAGGTAACTTATTTTCATTTCCTTTAAATGTGTCATGTGTTACGACGTACCAGGACGTCACAGGACTTAATGCTAAAACGTTTAACAGACTATTAGCTCAAAACAATTTTTCAGCTCAGCAAGGCATTATTTCGGTTGAAAACCTGTGGCGCTGTATAACTTTAAATATAATAATTTTGGAAAGTTTAGGTAATATAATAGACTGTATCTACATTATTGTATTGGGTGTAAGAATAATGCATTGATTGAAATAAATAAACAAAACTTCGACATAATATAAAGTGCATCTGTGGCATCTATTTGGACATACGTCTGTTTCTACTGCCCTATTATGCCATCGGACTTTTGCCTTGAGCAGTGCGTGCCTCAATTTGTCAATGGAAAAAATGAAGGGGCATGATTGATGCCGTATAGAAAATTTGATGGGATTTTTGCGGGGTTTCAGGTGCGAATTTTGTTTAATACTTTTTGAAGGCTGTGCATGGTTATGGGGGTTATGGGATAGAGAAGCTGGCTTTTAACCACGAGGATCTCGCCCGAAAATTATTTGCCATGGAATTCTTATCTAAGATATTTTAAGGATTTGCTCGTTCTATTTCATATTTGAAAAATATGTGAGAAATACTAAATTCATGCGATTTTCGACCACCTTATGAGCCGCTATGTTTCCTCCTTGTCCGCTTCAAGTTGTCTTTACTACTGCTTCGGCTGTCACACATATAAACCGTTCAGTCATTTTACCTCTGACAGCATGTAATAACAGATATAGAACACTCAGACTAAGAGCAGGCCGATAGGACCCTAAACAATTGAACATCATGATTGTAATGATAAATTTTTATTTGAAAATTATGTCATTACTCATTTAAAACGGAACCATAGCATTTTTTCTGTAGTTTATAAATATTATATAAATGTATCTATAACACCTTTCTCTTTACGTTTAAAAATTGAAGCCATAACTAAATTCAGGTGAAACCTACCAAAATATATACTTTTCTTTTGACTATATTTAGTTTCATGACTTTTATTTGACATAATGACACGTTAGAATAGAATGCTTTTGTGCCAAGACACCGTAACCTATAAACCAAGTTCTTTATAGTAAGAACATAAATAGCTTTCCAACAATAAATCGAAGCCACAAAGGCTTTTGTCGACGTCTTTGATGATTTTAGTCATAATAAACTATTTACCCACCTTACAAATGAAATACCTCTTAGGGGCGTCGCAAAGTCCTTTGTAAACGTATGGTTTCAGAGTTTGTTGTGGTATAAGTTATAAGCGGTTGAGTTTTTATTAAATTGTTACTATTAAAATTGTCGCGATAGCTTAAGAAATATGGTGGAGAAGGGTGACAGTCAGGTTATTAGTCAGACATAACGTAACAACGTATACATACAGAAAAGCACAGAATGGAAGCCGCTTTCCCAAGTGGCGGCGACAGTTTATTAAGTGATGATAAAAATAGTTGGATTGACGAAGACTATCACTCTCCGTCTCCGTACAATCACTATCAGTACATTTAAAAAAAATATATATTATATAATGCGGTTGAAGCCGCTGGCAACGGCTAGTGATAACATAAGTGAGCTTTTTCGTCAACTTGATAGAAATTTTGATTGACGGTGACACATCGGTAGGCGACTGTGGCGTGTGCACTTGACGGCACCTTCAATGGGCGTCAAGTCCCCCTTCAAGTTTAATTGTCAATAAGTGAAATTGTCAATGACTTGATCGTCTTGGGGCATGGCACAATATCCTTATATTTTTTCCGTATATTTTCCGCTTTTCTTATACACTTGTAACACACATAAGTAAAGCTAATTGGAGCGTTTTGGCACGTGCCGGGAATTAATTCCAAAACGCGGATGACGCTCAAGGACTGCACAGATCGCTCTAAACTGGTGATTAATGATGGCACCCGGTCTGAAGGTCGCAACTTCGAGCCTTCGCCGCCAGGAGGGAACGGAGACAGTATTTCGATGTCAAGGTCTTAACAATTAATCAAATAGAATAGTTTTTTCTAATAGAATTAATATTGGGGAAATACGAAAATATTGTTTTTTGTTTACTTCTTGTGCTCCTCTGCATGCATGTTAAGTTGTCGGTACCGACTGTTGTCGACCGGTAACAGTCGTCGTCAAGTCAAGTCAGTGACCGCTTGAACACTGACACCAGCTGCCCGCAGTTGACACTAATTACGGGAAGCACACGAAAAGAAGAAGAAGACCGCCGCGACGACAGACTCGACGAAGTCTTGAGACAATAGAAATTCGAACCTGCGTCCTAGTACCAAACTTTACATTTAACTATACTAAAATTATATATATTTGGAGTGGTAGAGCAATTATTACGAAATGGGCTGGCTCGACCGGGGAAGTACCACCCTCTCACAGAATATCGACGTGAAGCAGCAATGCGTTTCGTTCGGTGAGTGAGAGATCCGGAAGCCCAACTCCTTCCCTAGCCCCTCTTTCCCCCTGCTACTTTCCCTTCCCTTCCTCCTTCCTTTCCTCCAACTTCCTTGGTGGACAACGCATTGGTAGCGCTCCTGGTGTTACTGATGTCCATAGGCGGCGGTGACCGCTTTCCATCAGGTCGCCCGCTTGCTTGTTTGTCTACTGTATGACATAAAATAAATAAGAAAAAAAAATAAGTACAATGACTATACTGAACACCATTTCTCCTGGCGTGTGCAGTCACAAAACGAAGTTCAAAACTCATACTTATAACTCACTGCACAACGACAATCGATTATCAAACTGTGAGCTATAAGATTTGGCGTTGAGTTTGTTCTAGTCAAATAATGTTATTTGTAATCTCATTTAAGTGAACCATGTAAATGATTTTATGAGTTCTTGAAATTAATAATTTCTTTTAGCTAAAGTCCATGTTAGTAATGTCTTTTGTATACATTACACATGACTTCAGTTACATTGTAACGAAATTAGAAATTCAAATCCATTTGTCTGATATCCAAAATGTTAAAATATGTTTTAAGTACCTATTTCTTAGAATTTCTTCGAAATAATTCGAAGTAATTCTAAGAAATACTTAAAACATTTCCTCTAGATAATGTTATTTACCAAAAAGAATCTCTAACGGGAAAGACTAAGAATAACAATATCAAAGAACATTAACCTTTGCAGTCAATTATTAGTTTTGATGTGATTTTTCAGGAGTGTGGGCGGTGCTTTTTATTTTAGCCAATAAAGCCTATCTCAGATGGAGCTTTAATATTATCTGTACTAATAAGATGAAGAATTATTCTAAAAAAATATAGTATCGAAATGAAAAAATATTTTTAAATTTAATAATTCCATCTAACAATAAGTACTACTATTTATGTATTATCCTTTTTCGAGGAGGGGGGTCCTGGTGCCCTGAGATACAGGCCTCGGCTTAGTTCAGGCTCCAGTCTCTCCCTGTCTAATAACTGTTTTATATGTCTTGTTAAATTACCACCTAAGCCTATGATTGTGGAGAGAAAATAAACGTTTTTATTATTAAAAAAAAAAAAAAAAAAAAAATAATATTATAGGGACAAATCACACAGATTGAGCCCCAAAGTAAGTTCGAAACTTGTGTTACTAACTCAACGATACTATATTTTATAACAAATACGTATTTAGATAAACATCCAAGACCCGAGGCCAATCAGAAAAAGTTATTTTTTCATCATGACCCGACCATGATTCGAACCCGGGACCTCCTGGGTGGCGACGCCAGGCGTGGTAACCATTACGGAGATTGTCATATTACTAGAGTTTTTACTCTTATTCAACGTAAACTGAACTAAAAATAAAATGATTACTGACCAAGTGGTGGCGAGTTGTTAGTACCTTCAGCACTAGAGGTTCGATCCCCGCACTGGGCAAACATTTCATTTATGTGTACCATTAACAAGCAAGTGCTAAGTTTCTTGCCAGTCCTTCATAATACCATTCTGCTGTCTGAATTGGTGGTAGGAAAAAAGGTGATGATTCAAAAGAACTGGTAATTAGACCTATTTGAATAAAAAAGTTTTGTGTAGAATTAAAAAAATAGAAAAGCTTATTAGTAGTTAATCCCCGCGTAGACTAGTTGCTACATACTTACATTTGCACCAACTTGATACTAACGCGCTCATCACACAAAACAAAAATAAAAGAGAAAAAATTACTAGAGGATATATCAGAATTCCGAAATCACGTCTCAGACAAGACGTTGCGATTTACATAATATCGGCACAATATCGAGCAAGGTCGCTTGGAGGCCTTGCATCCCATATGCTTCCTCATCCTTGGTGCCAATTGCCTAGTTACGAGATTCCGATATGTCACATGTTACATTTTGTCCCTAATTCCTTTGTAATGTATTTGTGTATTTATATCTGTTGGGTTAGATTTCCATCCAAGGAGGCCGCGCACACACCGCGAAGAAAATAAAAAAAAAAAAGCTAAACATAAACTCAAAATCAGTTTGCTCCCAAATGAATTGAATTTGTCTGGTATTTTGCAAGTCTAACCTAAACATAAAATGTAAATCTGTTATTGGCATTGGAGATACATAATAATATAAAAAAACCTCTGTAATAGTTAGGCGTGCTACATCTTGTCTTCATCGATCTCGAGAAGGCGTTTGATCAAGTGCCTCGGAAACTGCAGTGGCAAGCCATGAGAACACAAGGTATACCTGAATGCTATGTCGCCATAGTACAGGACACGTACTGCAGAAGCTGCACAAGTGTGAGAAGCCTGGCTGAAGCAAAAGCTTCGAAGTCAAGGTAGGCGTCAATCAAGGCTCAGCTTTAAGCCCGCTTCTCTTTAACATGGTAAAGGATTACTTAACAAAGGAAATTCAGTCTCCCTTACCATGGTGTATGTTGTACGCAGATGACATAGTTCTCATAGACAAAGATGCCGAACTACTCCAAAGTACCCTCGAGAAGTGGCGACACGTGCTGGAAAACAACGGCCTCCGAATCAGCAGAAATAAAACAGAATACTTAGAGTGCGGATTCAGTGGTAACCCCAACAACCCCAACTCGATTCACATCGACGGGAATCCACTGCCAAAGGTATCACAATTCAAGTACCTTGGTGCGATGCTGACAGCCGACGGGAACATCGAGGCCGATGTTACCCATAGAATTAGCGTGGGGTGGCAGAGGTGGCAGGCTCTGACTGGGGTTTTATGTGACGCAAGAATGCCCATTAAAACCAAAGGCAAGATTTACGAAATTGCAATTAGGCCAGCCTTGACGTGCGGTGCCAAGTGCTGGGCTATAAAGAAAGTTCACGAACAGAAGATGCACGTAAGGGAGATGAAGATGTTAAGATGGGCAGCAGGCGTAACTCGACTCGATTAATTGCGAAACGAGCACATCAGAGGAAGTTACAAGGTCGCGCCCATAGCAGAAAAACTCACTGAAAGCCGCCTACGATGGTTCGGTCATGTCATGAGACGCCCCGAAGACCATGTCGTGAAACAGGCCCTAGCATTGCCAGATAATAGAAAAGGTAGAGGACGCCCACTAGCCACCTGGTGGTCCACAGTGGCCAAGGACTTAGAGCGTGCCCAAATATTTTTTAATTTATCATTATCTTCAGCCATCAGACCCACTGACGGACAAACGCCTCATTATCCTAATATTATTTTCCTCGTAACTTTTAACAGTGATAGCCATAACTTAATGTGTCATTAAATTAAAGCTGTTTTGTGTAACGCACCGATTTTTCAAGTTAATATTTATTAAGTCTTGTCACTTAACACTTTATTCCTAGGATATTAAACTGCTTCTTAAATATCACCCACCCCATCTGCTTCCAGGTCATTTCTACATTGAGGATGCCATTATTAAAAAACCATTTATTTTTATTAATGGCTAATGCTCAAAGCCATGTGGCATTAACCTTGCCTCCTCTTAATCTCCCGAACCTTGGCAAGATGCATAACAGCATCCCAGAGGGCCTTTTTATTTTGCAACGACCGCTCCAAGGATAATGGCAGTGAAATGGTGAGATAGGCCCGGAGTTTTGCCACAGCTAACATAACAGTGTGGAAACTCCGAATTTATTCTTCGTACTATTGGACCTTTATTAGCGTATTCAATAAAAACACTCACACAAAATTTGTGCTTTTTTCAATGGTTAGTATTTAAATAGCACGTTAAATCAACCGTTACATATTTTGTTGTATAATTTAGTTAGAGTCGTCTTGAAATTGTATGCCGCAACAAAATAAAGCATTAAAAAAACCTAAAGAACAAACGGCCAACCGGTCGCACTGGAATCGTTTCCAGCAGTGGACTTCTTGTTGCTGAGATGATGATGACGATGAAAGAGCGAACTCGCACTATATAAAATCTATGAAATTCCCTCAACTTAATAAATATATATATAGGGACAAATCACACAGATTGAGCTAGCCCCAAAGTAAGTTCGAAACTTGTGATATGGGATACTAACTTCACGATACTATATTTTATAACAAATACATATACGAGTATAGATGAACATCCAAGACCCGAAACCAATCAGAAAAAGTTCGTTTTCCATCATAACCCGACCGGGATTCGAACCCGCCTACCGGGTGGCGGTCTGGCGTGATAACCATTATGCCACTGAGGTCGTCTTGTAATTGGTTGTAGGTATAAAAATGTTCGCTACTGGCCAAACCTTATACATTGAAGAGGTATGTTAATAGTCCTTCATTCAAGTACCCTTGATCCCTGCTAATGAGAAGTATAGATTGGTTTTGTGTTTTATTGAGGCTCTACAGGATATTGTCTCTGGTTAAATTAGGGTCCGAACCTTGGACTGTTCGTGGGAAGGTCTGCAGTTATTTATTGTTGCAGATTTTTATTTTTTTCTCACTGGACAGAGGTCTCCGTAATATCCTTACTAATTATTATAAGCGCTATAGTTTGTATGTATATTTTTCTTCATAAAGATATCTGTTTACTTTGTAAATGGATAATTACATTCAAAACCAAATAATTTACGCAATATTATATTCTTTTTTTAAGAAAAATATCATAAAACGCGCCCTTTCACATAAAACATCCCTTTTATGTAAGTTATTTCATACGAGATGTTAATCTCATAATAGGGTTGTGGCCTTGATGATGAGAGGAACCGTTACCAGACCCTTAAACCAGACAAGCAGTTAACCTTCTATTGTATGGGGTATGTTGATTTCAAGGATGCAATCTTAATCAGGAAGTGGAAACAATGTTTAGGAAGCGAAGTTTGTGGCATTGAAGATGGCTTCAAGATTTTGATTAAATTTTATTGACTGAGTTCCCTCTAATATGGTTGAGAGATTACGATAATATGCATTTGAATAGCTGATTTGAATATTTTTAAATATATGAATGAAACAACTCAGACGTAGTTTGACAAAACAATAAAAAGTTAAATCACATAGTGTGTTTTACGCGCAGTCGGCCACCTATTCCGGGAAGCATTACCAAGTCAACGTCCTATTTACCCTTAGAACGAAAACAACAATGAATCCAACATAAATCCCATACGATCCCGGATAATATCCATATTTCAACATTCAATAAGTGCTCTGAAATAATGGGATTCACAAGAATGGGGTGAACTAATAGAGGGTAAATCTTATTTCACGCTTGTAGATTATACAAATACGCGACTTTAACTGACTACGTGATGGAAATGAGGGTAATGTTTTTGTCTCGCGTATTGGTCGTGGTCCACCTGCGTGGTACACCTGGGTGGACCACGGGCATTTTTTTTTTCTTGCCCGTGGTCCACCTAAATGATTTGTAATAAGAAATTCAAATATTCAATGGGCCATGGTCCACCTCCATCCGAGCTATCTATGTATAGGTATTCTTTTGTGACACTTTGGCGAATTAAAACATGCTAACTTTGATTGATAGTAATAGACCGGTTGCTACATAGGCGAGTTACAAATGCACCGATATGATACTAACTCGTCTAATCAACCGTCTTTATTACCATTTTGGGTTTAAAAACTTATTATAATGTCAGAGAAATTAATTCTCAATATGACATTTTTCATCAGGAATATATTAAAAACCAAGGTCAAGCACAGTACAGGGTTCCGTATTTTCTACGCTTTGCTTGCTTGGAGACGAAGCTGCGTTATGTATGACGCAGGAACCAGAATATGTTCTGGTGAAATTTTTATTTTATAAGTTTGTCGACTCGGGTACTCGTAGAGCCAACGCAGATTGGTGTCAAGTTTGCAAACGGATAAATTGTATTCAAAAATTATGTTCCCAGTGTTTTTGAGACCTTCTTTGTTAACAAACCGAAAATTACTTCTAGTAATATCATAAATAACAGAATTGTCCTTCCTGGAACCTATTTCACGTTCATACAAGCATACTTCAATGACATGAATGAGTTTAGTCCGAAAATATTCTTTGTTGTCCAAATTAAACTGGAATTCTTTGAATTATTTACATAAAACAGTGTTTATATGTGTGCAGCAAGCAAATATGAACTAAACGACGAATTCGTAATTTATAGTGTAAATGAAAAACACATTGGTTCTACAAATTTTTTATCACCGAAACATAAAACCACAAATTTCAATCCAATCTATATTTTCACTATTTTTATTTAATGATGAACGGCAATAATTGGTGCATGTCGAACTACTGGTACAAGGGGAGCGTGTACCAGTGGTGCGTGATGTACTAGTGGGGCGTGATGTACAATTGGTGCTGGGTGGACCACGTGGTGCGAGACTGCTACTGGGTGAGCTACAGCCACTGGGTGGGCAACCACTGGTGCGATGATCCCTGCGTGCGCGAACGCGAGCAAAGCGAAGAACATTGTCTGAAAAAAATATTTAGTTTTTTGAAAATATATTTTACATTTATTTTATTTCGCGCATACTACTTTTATCACGCATAATAATTATATTTTTAAAGTCATTATACAACTAAACATTTCTTTATATTAATTTATAAAGAACTGCTGAATATTCAGTTGCAAATTTACTTTAACAATAACAATATATTTTATAACCTAAAAATTCCAAAACAATGTTTGTTTACATTATTCAATCCGTACTTATACAAATATTTTGTTAAAAGGAAACTCGGTTTACAAAAGAAAAGTGTCAACCGCAGGCGTTTCAGTTAATACTTTAATTATTACATTAAATCTAAATCAAAGTATTTATCTTTTTTTTACACCACGAAGGTGGCAAACAAGCATACGGTTGGCCCGATGGTAAGCCGTCACCGTAGCTTATAGACGCTTGCAATACCCGGGGGTATCACTCACGCGTTGCCATCCCTCCCAACCCCCAAGTGGAGCTCTGGAGACCTTACTCACTGTAGGAACACAACATGGCCGAGACCAATGTTATTTGGCTACGATCTTCTATAAGGTGGGGGTCCTTCCCCAGTCGGGCTGCTCCGATTTGAGCGGATTATCCGCTGTGCCCTACCTCTCTATAACTCTTTATAACATAAAAATAAAATATTATAAAGAGGAAAAATGTAGAGAATAAATTATTAAAACAATACTAAGTACTACTCTAAATAACGTGGTTTTCTATTGGTAAAATAATTTAAAAAAATGGTTCAGGAGATCTAGAGATTACCCTCTACAACCTGACTAACTCACAAACTTTACCTTTAGGGAATAATAAGAAAATCTACAGAATTCACACAACACCCCCAGCCCCCTTACTCTTAAAGATAATTCCGCACGATCGCCATTGGATTGTTAATTTAAGGTACTCTTTACAGCTAAACTAGCGCTAACTAAATGAAATCGGATTGTATGCTAACCAAATAGTAAAGTATAAAATTTCAATGGTATGAATTAGGATTTGCTGTTAATTATGCATTTGAAATTATACAGAATTGAAATTAAAATCGCGATTGCTATGCAGAGTAACCTAGCTGGTCCCAAAGTCACCCATGTTCAACCTGCTTGTATTATGGGAAAGCCAACGGATATTATTGTTAAAATAGGTAGACACCACCAAGACTCGAACCCGCGCCCTCTCTCACCACCGGACGGTCACTATCAATGATGGTGTAAAATACTCCAAATTGAAATCGAACTAGGAACCGGTGCCTTAAACTAATTAATTAAATTCAGCTCGTAAATGATTTAACTAATGCGATTCTAACTTACCAGTTTAAACATTTTGCAATTATGTCCTTTGTGGATCCGACGATGCTTGTCGACTGTACCTAGGTTGCCTAGCTAGTCCTTATATAGGTAACACAGCGGCCTAGGTCCTACATGTACTTGTAATAAATCTACTGTTTGGCAATATGCAACCTGAGATTCAATAAGAATAGGTTTACATGAAGGCTTTAATTACTATAATAAATAATACTACTATTAACATTAGGATAGCTCGATGGCACGGTAGTTGTGATCATTAGGAACCAGAGTGGGTTCGACTCCCGCTTGTGGCATTTATGTGATGGCATTTTGTGTTTGTTCTCGAGTGTGGTTGTTTTTTATTTACCTAAACCTAAATATTTACCTAAATATATAGGGACAAATCACATAGATTGAGCTAGCCCCAAAGTAAGTTCAAAACTTGTGCAATGGGATACTAAATCAACGATACTATATTTTATAACAAATACATATACAAATAAACATCCAAGACCCGAGGCGAAACAGAAAAAGTTCGTTTTACATCATGACCGACCGGGTTCGAACCCGGGACCTCCTGGTTGGCGGTTTTATATATTTTAAGTATATATTAATTACATGTATATCCGTTGTCTACTACCCATAACACAAGTAGGTTGAGTCTAGCATACTTCGAAACTTCTTTCATTCGTTGACTGTAGTTAGCCTATTAAAAGTTAACCAATTAAACTAATATTTTTATATCGAATAGAATTCTTCGCTAATAACATAGGTACTGTAATGTTCATATTAAAGACGTGTAGATAGAAGAGTTGGAGACGAGAAGAATGGTACCAAATAAAGCTTTTATACTCGCCAACACGGCTGGCTCGCGCAGACGTAAAACGAAGTTCGAAACTCATACTTTTTAGTTTTTTACTCAGTGCATAACGACAATCGATTTTTAATCACTACATAGTATAAAACAAAGTCGCTTTTTCTGTCCCTATGTCCCTATGTCCCTTTGTATGCTTAAATCTTTAAAACTACGCAACGGATTTTGATGCGGTTTTTTTTAATTGATAGAGTGATTCAAGGGGAAGGTTTTAAAGTATCATACATTCCAAAGTTCCCACGGGAAAGCGGGATACACGCAAACGAAGTTGCGCGGGTTTCGCTAGTTATTTTATAAATTTTGAGCCCTTTTGGCAGGTACTACCTACCTACCCTATACGTGAAGCTTAATAATTGTCTCTTTTCCTATACATCCATACTATTATAAATGTGACAGTGTGTTTGTTTGTTTGTCCTCCCTTCACGTCGAAAATAATGAACGGATTGAAATGATTTTTAAACAGTGATGATTTAAGGACTGGAGAGTGACATAAGGCTACTTTTTATCCCGGAAAAACATCTCATTCCCACGGGAAGAAAGGTATAACAATATTTTTTCATAATTTTTTCAACGGGGATAATTTAAGGTCTGGAGAGTGACATAATGCTACTTTTTTCCCAGGGGATAATGAGATTCCCATGGGAAAAATACTTGACATTTTCCCTTGACCACGCGGGTAACAGCTTGTAATTTGTATAATTTCGTACTACTTACACAATGATTGTCAACTGAACGTTATTATGTATGTCCTTTTATGAAATTCTAAAATTATATATATAAACCTATCTGCACATTGATAAAATCATTGACTCTAACCATTAACCATTAGGTGAATAATATTTTTGCATTAAATGAGAGCACATACATACATACATGTCGATCTTAATTGCACTAGTTACCCTTCGAACGCAGTAAAGCTGGTGTCACAGGTTCCTGATAAATATTTAGTCAATCTGACAGATATCAGATAAAATGAAATATACCTGACAACGCCAAGGCCAATTTGGAGGAGGCCATATCCAGCAGTGCACTTCTTGTGGCTTGAAATCCTATTAATATTATAAAGGTGAAAGTTTCTGAGGATGTATGTTATGGATTTTTGTTGCTCTTTCACGCAAAAATTACTGGACGGATTTTAATGAAATTTGGTACACAGATAGACTATAACCTGGAATAACATATAGGGTACTTTTTATCCCGAAATTCCCATGGGAACAGGAATAATAGGACTGCTGTGTATAAATGAATTAATGCAAACCAAGTTCCACTAGTGATGATGATAAATTACAAGTTGTAAACACTTTGTCTTTTTTTCTCCCGTTTGGTAATCAGTCTTCAGACGAAGATTATATTGTGCCATCTTTAAGTTACGCTCGTTTACGTCTTCGTGTTTCGCAATAATAGTATGAGGTAGGGCACAGCGGATCATCCGCTCAAATCGGAGTAGCCCGTCTGGGGAAGGACCTCCACCTTACAGAAGATCGTACCCAAATAGCATTGGTCTCGGCCATGCTGTGTTCCTACGGTAAGTAAGGTCTCCAGAGCTCCACTTGGGGGGGTTAAGAGGGTTGACAACGCGTTAGTGATACCCCCGGTATTGCAAGCGTCTATAGGCTACGGTGACGGCTTACGACCTGGGGCCCGATTCTACTAAACAAATGCACCAATGGACTCTCAATGGGGTCTCAATCGTGTCTCAATAGAATGCCGATAGTCTATCAGTGGAATAGTTTTAGACATTTGTTATGGACTTACACAATAACATAATGTATAACTTATTGTTTAAGTCCATAACAAATGTCAAACACTATTCCACAGATACACTATCGGCATTCTATTGAGACACGATTGAGACACCATTGAGAGTCCATTGGTGCATTTTTTAGTAGAATCGGGCCCCTGGCCGACCGTATGCTTGTTTGCCAGCTTTGTGGTGTAAAAAAAAACAATGTGGGTATTATTGTTTGTTTGTAGCATAAGCCCTAATGTGGCCCGCTAGAATGAATTTAGTTTTGATAACTCTTTCGTACGGCTGGCAGTACAGTTGGCCAGAGATACGTGTAGGAGGGAGGAATATTATGGCGGTATAGGAGGGCAAGGAATGAATAAGGATAGTCAGATATTGTCTTTACCAAAAATTTTAAGCAGGGATGTTGCAGCTGTTGGCTGGGACCAATTAATGGGCAATTCTTCAAAATTCCAGTTTTAGAAATGGTGAATCGAGTTATTTTTATCTCAGCGTTGACAACCCTAATTTGGTGAATGAGAAACAGATGTTGGAGATGTTCTTTTGAGAAATTATCGCAATCAACGTCAAGTGTAATTAGACGTTAGGAATTATTTTGGATTAATTTCACTTAAATGAAATTATATATAATGAAGTACTGGGAATATGTGTGTTAGGTAAGCGGCTATCTACACGTGCGAGAGAATCGCGATGATAATATCGTCGTGCCACCTAATTCTATACATTGTCTTAGAACGTGTCTAGAAACTTAGAGACAGTTTCTGAAACGCCTTTTTAAATTTAACGACACATTAAATTATAGTTTTGTCAAATTAAAGAATAGAAACAAATAAGGACATTATGGCCATAAGGCCCGGCAGGTCTCGTCAGAGGTGGGCAATACAATACAATACAATACAATACAAAATCTTTTTATTTCTCTCCAATAAATATACGAATACAGGGTAACTAAAAATAACAATGTCATCAACATCAGGCATGAAAATAAAGCCTACTTGGAGAGAACTGGTGCCCGTGATAGGTAAAATACCACCTGTATTACAGGTCACCAGATCCCTCGCCACCTGACAGAAGTCTAAAACAATATGTTGTGTGCAATGCATTGGTTACCCCTGGTGTTGCTGTCCATAGGTGGCTGTGACCACTTTCCATCTTTCTTTATAACAAAAAAAAAGTGTTGTAATATATCTAAATCTAGTATCTTTGTATCCTAGTAGTGACATCTATTGTCATATATTGTAATACATGAATGAGTGTCTTTATATCTGTGTTATTAGATTATCTGTGGCCTTTGTTAACGGAAATTTGAAGGAAATAAACTCCTTCAGTTCTCTGTGGATCATCCACGCTGTCGTTTCATTTCAATAAAAAGATATTTTGTAATGTCATTTTTAAATTATAATGCGTTTCAGAAACTGGTTGTATGTCCGACAACCATAACCATCTATGAGGTATTATGACTCAATCCACGATTCCTGTCAACACATTGTTAATAGACACCGAGCCTTCACTTGACAAAGGTCGCTAATGCCACTTGTTAGGATATGATAATGTCCTTTTAATTTTTAAAATAAACCTTAGCTGTTAATCAGAGGTTAATGGTTACTAAACTAACTCAACCAAGAGTAGATAAATTACACAAATAAGTTATGACTGTTGTTATAACAAGAGAAATTGTCTGCGTAGAGCTCTCCATAAAAATTCTGAATCTTTGAATCAATACAGTACAGTCTTAGAATAATAACTTATAGAAGGAGTGTCTTCATACAAGCGCTCTGTCAAAAGTGAAGCGCTCATTTGGCGCGCTTTGACATCGACAACTACGAAGCGGTTCGGCAAAGTTCGGCGTTTGGTGCCATATCTAGCACCAGTTAAGGTGTATCACAACGGGTGCACGGATACTCCTTCTATTAAGTTATTATTCTAAGAGTACAGTGGCATCTTCTCAGTATGTACATCACAGTAAGTTAACGATGAAGTTTTGCTGCGTTTTTTTTCGATCACCCACCTCCAAATAGCGGTCAAGATGGGCCCAATTTAACAAAGAGATAACTTACTTTTTTAATATTTATTGAAAGGCAAATAATTAAATGGATCACCACCTATTTATAGGGGTTACCGCGGCCTATGAACATCGGTAACACAAGGGCCGCCATTGCATTACCCGCTACAAGGGTTTAGCGTTAGAACTGTTGCAGATAACCTAGTAATATTTATTTTCAAAAACATGGCTTTACTAGTGTGGCAAAACCATGTATTTTTGAAGATCGGAATATGGAGAAAACTGATAGACAGAGAGTAGGTAGAACTTTCGCTCACTCATCGAACGAAGCGCATTGCTTTGCGTCGCGCAAATATTCTCTGAGAGGGTGGTATATCCCCGGTCAAATTAGCTCATTTTATAAATGCTCTACCACTCCTAAATCTATACCGTCAGTTTCTCTACTAATTTATGCATATTTTATAATTCTGGCAGCTGTTTCTTCTTCCTAAAAAGTTATATAGTATCCTCTTGAAGAATTAGTTGCCTATTTCATCTCAAGTACTGTCACTGCCAAAGAAGTAATTAAAGCTGGGGCCATTAGAGTGAAATATGTACTAGAATAGTTTCGCTAATTGTCGGGGTTAACGAACTTTCGCGATCTTTTTTTATACTATTACGATGATGTATGCTTTAGTTTGCTTTGGCGTGAATTCGGTAAGGATTATTTTGTAACTCTGTCTACTAGTGGAAGTCTTATTGGTGGCGCCGTTTTGAAGATTAGCTAGAACGAATAGAAATACGGATAGACTAATTATATTAACACTTTATACTAGGCGCCAACACGGCTGGCTCGCGCATAAATTGTAGTTGCAAACTCATACTTCATTACACAGTGCATAACGACAATCGATTTTTAATTGCTTTATAAACTGTGAGCCGTTCGATTTAATCCTTTTACGAATATACCACCGTCGGAGAATCCATCCTCACACGCTAGAACCAAAATGGTCGCGTACTGCGCGGTTTCAGAGAAATTTCCTCCTGCGAACGCTGAAACTGTGGAATGAGATCCCCGCCGAGGTCTTTCCTTTAGACTATAATATGGGGTTCTTCAAAAGGGGCGTTAAAAGATTTTTACAGGGTCGGCGACGCGTGACTGATACCCCCGGTGTTGCAAGCGTCCATAGGCTACGGTGACCGTTTACCATCAGGCGGGCCGTTAGCTTGTTTGCCACCTTAGTGGTATAAAAAAAATAGATAGCTGCTGTCAGTTGCTTGGTTCTTTGTAACATAACAGTCAGCTAATTAAAAAGATGAGCAGTTTTGTAATTATATTTCTGGTTTTCTAAAAATTGCGTGAAGTGATTTACTCGAATTTTTAAATTAATATTTTTTCCTCGCCCACAGTGGGATTTGAACCCACGTCCCAACCCAATATGAGAGCATATTCCATCCGACTGAGTGCTCTTTCAACTGTGCTATTGGGAAAGTTAAATATAAGTAATGGCGGCGAATTTTTTTTATTTCTATAAACTGCGTACTCTAGATATTAAGTAGGTGAACTAATATATAATAATAAGGAATCTTTTCTATACGTTGACAGGTAAATAATGTACGTGGTGTTATATTACTAAGCTACCTGCAAATGTGCCCTAATTTAATCTTTTTTGATATCATATTTCCTGTTCTTCAACATGTAATAAAAATAAAAGGGGTTTTCAGTTTTAACGATGAGTTGCACAATAATATTTGAGGCGTATTACATGAATACTGCGATAGCGTCGTTGTGTGTCGCACTGTAAATCGAACACGCAAGGTAAGCAACGTTAACTCTAGCCAGTGTTTGAATGGGTTGCGTTATCTATAGCTTCTCCGTCCATCGGAAAGGCACGTTAAGCCGTCGGTGTTGGCTTTTATCGATGAATGAGAGTCGTTAAGCCAAGTCGGTGGCCTTGTAATGATGTAAACTCACTCCTGACTGTACTTTTTACACCGTCCGATGTGGTCAGATTTCACGAACGAAGTAAAACTGAGAAAAAACTAACTGGTAAAATCTAGAAAAGCTATTTACTAAAGCTCACATAAGAGGTTACCCATCACGATTTTATCAAATTTATAAAATTCCAATTCTAATTATTCAAATATTTTATTGTTTACATGGTATCTAAAAACAGATTTTATAATTATAACAGTTTTTACAAACTAGTGGAACCCCGTTAGCACTACAAATCTACAATCAAAGTTGCTTAACGACCATTAACAAATAATGGACAATGATTTTATCACGAAACCAATGGTGTCCGAAACATAATGGGCATAATGGCTCATTAAACTTAATTAATATCAGTTATCTTAACGATTGATTAAAACTACTGGTTTATACAATACATTAAATTTAAGTGTCTGTTAGTTGAAACGACATGTGCTTACTCGTTCACAGTATTTATTTTTAAAGTTAATAAAAAATTTAAGCTGAGTCAATTTTGATAAGATTTTCAATAATGGGTACACTACAATACTCCGAAATATGTAACTCCGATTTTGAAAATTCCGATTTTCAAAATTCCGAATTTCATATTATTTCCTTTAAAATAAAATTACGATTAATTAAAAACACGAATTTGATAATTCCGAATAACAAAAATACGATGTTTTTTCCTTCCGATTTCCATAATAACGAAAAAATGAATATCCGATGTCTTCTTGATCCGAAAAACGGCACTCCGATTTTTCAATTTTCCGATTTACGGGGTGAAAAATCAAAATGAATGACTGACTGACTGATCAATGCACAGTGTAAATCGCCCTTCCTTGTATGACTAGGCATCCGATATTTCACCCTACATGCAGGTACTTGCAGGTCAAAACTATAAGTAAAGTCAGCACTTTCAAAAGGCTGCTAGGGTCCTTTTTGGAAGAAAATGCTTTTATGCGGTGGATGATTACATTGATTTCAAACATTAATAAATTATCATTTTTGTAAATAATGTGTTTGTTAAACAATTTTAAAATCATTATATTTTTATTAATAAATTGTTTAAATACCTTAGTTTAATTGTAATAATCTAATTATTTATGTATGCGATTAGTCATTTTATTGTATCAAATTCAAACACATGCTATTTTGTTAATGAAAAAATAAAAATAAATGATATGAAAGGATTTTACTAAAATTAATTCCCGCGGGTTTCGCTAGTAGCTTGTATGAACAATAAAGTCACTACCTGGCGTAAGTTTATTCCATTTTAACACGACACAAAAGCTCCAAACATATTGTCTGATTTAAAATATAAATCATTATGTAATAGATTTGAATCGAATAACAAATCACACACAAGCGATAAAACACAGAACAGTAAGTTACCACAATATGATATGACAACCAAATTCAAATACAATCGTTGAATTTCTCATAAAACTTGTGCCTTGTATATTGCAATGGCTTTAATAGGCTTTTATTTCTAAAAAATGCCTTCTCTCTTAGCCTCAAAAAAGTTATTTTTGTTTCGGCTACTTTCAATTTAAAATTAATTCAAGTTGTTTAAACTTTGATGACTTCACACTCTCCTATTCTGCATCATTGAACTGAAAAAAATATCTACTTATGACTATCTATATCTACAAAAGAAACACGAAAATGAATAGATCAATGTGTAAATAAAATATTTTTATTTAAATTATCATATAATAGTTTTGAATATTATTTTATAAAAAAATAGAACTTTTTAATGACATACAAACGTACAAGAAATCATAAAATATAGATCAAAAGTCTACATTAAAGTTTTTATTTTATTTGGAATAGACTTTTAGTAAAATAGTTCTTGTACCACTTTTACCAAATTGAGAAATTCAATATAAATAGACACAAAAAGTAATAGATATTAAATAAAACAAATATAAAAATGCATAAGTAAACGATTCTTTTTATTTTATTTTACAAAACTGTTAAGAGTTATTCACACTAGGGCGGAACGTTGTATGGACTCGGAGCACATAATATCGACACAATACGTATTAAGTAATGTTAAAATTTAATCTTGTGTAAAAAGCCGTACGTTTCGATGCCAACCCTAGTGTGGACAAACCTTATGACTTAAAACACATAGGGTGAGCGAAGTAAAGGTGGGTGATACACTGGTGATAGAGCCAGCGGGGCGGAGTGAAGAAGTGGTGCCGGGTGGACCAAGGGTGCGTGGTGGTACACTGGAGCGTGTTGGTACACCGATGGGTACACCACAATCGGTTTCGGCGCGGGCGCCGGTGCGGCGCTGGTTGCCGCCAGAAGGCAGAACATAGCCATCTGTAAAAGAAAATATATTTTTACTTAAAAATAATAAAATTCTAAATACTGCATGTACGTACAGTCAGACGCAGTATTTAGAAAACTTAAATTTAAATTAGGATATATAATTAAACTAATTCGGAAATTAAGCTAATCGCCCACCGCACCGGTAAAAGAAACGGCGAAAGAAAACCGGTCACGGCCTTTGTTTCCAATTTATAAAAAAAATATATTATGCTTGTTTGCCACCTTTGTGATATAAAAAAATATATTCAAGTGTGAAAATCCGCTGAGTGTCATAAATAATAGTTTTGTGATACACTTAAAATAATAATAATAAATAAAAGAAATAAAACAAGACAGGAAAGGCATTTTTGAATTTCCCACGGGAAAGCGGGATACACGTGAACGAAGTTGCGCGAGTTTCACTAGTCTTGTATATCGGAGCTTAGAGGTGAAATTCTAGACAGGTTGACCTAAATTGAAATGTACTTAGACATATTAAATTCCTTCTTTGCAAATAAATTACCTACTATATCCCCATCAAGAACCAACAAAAGATTTTTGCTTCTCATTCCTTTTTTAATGTCATACCGTAGGCAAACAAGCAAGCGAATCCTAAAGTCCCTAACCTCTGTACTACCTGTATTATAGGAGGTTAGTTTCCTCTTCCAGGTACATCAGATTATTTAAGTAGCCGCTTAAGCGAAATAAATGAAAAATATCTGCCACATACTGAACGCTAACACTCCTGGAACGTACCTCTCAAACATCATTTATTCGATACTTTACTGCACGCCATCGTTCCTGCTATGCGCACGCAGCCCTAGCGCTTAAATTGTTTTATGACTGCGCGTGCCAGGAGCGTTGGCGTCCAAGTTAGCACTCCCTCTACATGGATGGGAATAGTGCAAAAAAGATAACAAAAAGGCGGAGGGAATGTGGATTTCCAGATTTATCTCCTAACTAAACGCATTGCAGTTTTACCGATATTAATTAAGATTACGGAATGAGTTTTTTTTAATTTTCTCCTAAAAAACTGACTCTGCACATTTGATGGAACCATTATTATATTTAGCTAAGTTTTGTCATAAAAAATTTGCTACAAAAATTTCCAAAAGAAACCGTTCATCCGTCGGTTGAGGTGCGAGCCTCCTGGGTCAGGCACCCCAGAGGCTCTCACAGCCTGATTAGGCAGGCACTGTAAATTCTGCTGTGAGAGCATTCTGCTCCCGCAAATGCTCAATGTAGTAGCACAAGATATTATTATGAGTGCTAAGTACAAATTTATTTGTTCGGTCATGTCCACGTAAACAAACCGACCAAATAAAGATGAACTCTCATGCTGCTTTATAAGACGCCAGTTTTTTTTTATTTTTACGATGTTGTGCAAGCTAGTGAAGCGCTAACGGGATACGCTTCACCAGCAATATTGGTTTTACGTGGGCGAGGTGTCAACCCGCCGCACAACCCCCGAAATGCTGGTGGACCACACCCGTCGTTGGTCAGCGAGTCCATCGGATTTAGCCGGTTAGTGTAACTAGGCTGTACTACCGACCATTCCCCTATCCGCCACCTTGGGGACGCTCCCCTACGCTGTGAGGGCCAGCGCGGGGATAAGACGCCAGTTACATTATGTAAATAAATATATAGAGACAAATCACACAGATTGAGCTAGCCCTAAAGTAAGTTCGAAACTTGTGTTATGGGATACTAACTCAACGATACTATATTTTATAACAAATACATACCTATCTATATAGACATTCAAGTACCCGAGGCCAATCAGTAAAAGTTCGTTTTTCATCATGCCGCGACCGGGATTCGAACCTGGGACGTCCTGGGTGGCGGACCGGCATGGTAACCATTATGCCACGGAGGTCGTTATCGTCAATATCTAAATTATGTGATATGTACACACGCGTGTGGTAAATTCACAATACGATTTTTTTGAATTTGGTCTAAACTCTCTGGTAGCGGGACCCCACTAGATGAGACCGGCACAGGACCAAGTGAAATGGCGTGAAATAAGAGAGGCCTATACCCAGCAGTGGGTGAACGTGGGCTGATAATAGTAAAATAATGAAGCACTCTAACTACAGGTTGTCCATTAAAAAAAACAAACTTCAAAATTTCTTACCAAACGCAACATAATTCCAGCGTTGATTTTGATACGGCTGACCGAATAGACACCAGATTGCCGACTAGTCTCCAAACCAGTGACTCTTCATTTTATAACAGCCTTAGTATTTAAGTGATTTCCTTTGCAGTCTAAATGCTACATATGGCCTGGAATTCGTTAAATACCGCCATAAGATTCCTATATCGATGTGTGTGTATGACGTGATTTTTTATATATTTGACGTAAAATTTATTTGAGACTAGCTTTATTCCCATAGTCACATAATCCTTAATTTTATTAGTACCAGACGACGGATATGTTTGTGAAATCCGCGCAACATGCTTTCTCGTGTTTGGGATTACGGAAAATGCTTGCAACTCTGCTACACGCCTATATCCTGTGGGAGGGTTGTACTTTCCCAGTCAAGCCTATTTTATAAATGCTCTACCACTCTGAAAAGGTTTATAGTTAGTAGTTCTTCAAGTACGTACCTTCAAGTTTTTAGACTCTGTCTACTCCTTGAGAAATTGTAGACGTTATGCGATCTTTTTATGTGGATATAATATATCCTTTTAATACGAATCAGTTTATCTCATAGTAACAGATGAGACTTATTAGAATTCAAGACGCGCAGATTAATTACTGATACAGAGATAGCTTCGTGTACAAGGAACGGGAATTAATACATGACATCACAGGGTTAATAATTCTAAGTTTGATGTCAATCACCGGGATGTTAAGTTGTTGTTTTCTTGAGTATAAAGAGAAAACAAGCCATAGGAAAATTTCTCTCATACTGCTGAGGTACATATTAAATAAGTTAGGTAGTGGCTATTTTTGACACAGAGTATGTCTAGGTTTTATTGATTTGTATAAGCGTGTTACGCCGACAATTGGCATGCAAATGTTCAAATTCGTACAATTAATAGTTAATTAATTTTTACTAATTAAATTTACAAAAAATTTTTTTTTAATTCTGACTACACAGCTAACACAGCATATCCTGACTATAATAGGAAGAAAGAAAAACCATTTATTCTGTTCACCATACACATCTGTAAAGTATCACTCTGTGGACATCATAAAACTAACATTAAGTCGTCCATGACCAGCCTCAATATGGGTGTAGCGGCGATCGGTCGTCTTCATAGCAAACAAGTTTTTTTCTTTGCGCATCATTTTTTTTATTTACAAGTAATCAATGTACCACTTAGCTACACGTTAACAATTGATTGGTTGTGTCTTCTCCTTATTTTTTTGTACGTCATACGGTAAGCAAACAAGCTCCAAATGTTGCAGAGCTTCAAACTTTGATTAGGTACCTGTTTTATTAAGAAAAGTCACAAGTGTATGAGTTAAAATATAGTGCATTGTGTGGAAAAATTCTCAATATTCTATATTTAGTACACATATTTCCTCGAAAACGTATAAATAGTTACCGACATATTATACAAAATATTCAGGTCTTTGCTTTGTCAATAAGTTAACTGTATCACGTGGTAGTAAATAATCAGAGCTATTTAATACGAAAGGTTTGTGCCGCTACGCTCTTAAGTTCGGTTTCCACTGCAAAAGAGTAATTTACGGGCAAGTTTGTATAAGAAAAAAAAATGGATTATTTATTGTATTGTAGACGACCTCCGTGGCGTAATGGTTACCACGCCAGACCGCCACCCAGGAGGTCCCGGGTTCGATCCCCGGTCGGGTCATGATGAAAAACGAACTTTTTCTGATTGGCCTAGAGTCTTGGATGTTTATCTAATATGTATTTGTTATAAAATATAATATCGTTGAGTTAGTATCCTATAACACAAGTTTCGAACTTACTTTGGGGCTAGCTCAATCTGTATGAATTGTCCCTAAATATTTATTTATTTATTTATTTTATTTATTGTCTGAACTAAACTGAACTGAACTTAAAAATAACTAACATTGATAATATAAAGAATGTAATAAGACGACATAGGTATCTGCTCAGCATGAACCGTGGATTCGTCCGACTCCATGGCGCTGGTCTTGCGCAGATCTAGGCGGTCCTTTTAATTAAAATATGTTTATGTTTCCACAAAAATAGAGTTTTGTATACTCCTTTGACTCCATTCCACTATACACACAATACAAATCGTCCGATTTAAGATATAAATCGAAATGAAATAAACATTAATCGATTTCACATCATTTTATTCGATTCGATTAATCACAAAATGTTATGTTACTATAATTGTATGTATGACACACTAGTTCAAACAACATCATTGAATTTTACTGGAAATCTTATGCCAAATATATATATAATGATCATAATGATATTATATCTTTACTAATATTATAAAGCTGAAGAGTTTGTTTGTTTGAACGCGCTAATCTCAGGAACTATAGAAAATCTTTTTGTTTTGGATAGTCCATTTGTTGAGCTATATAACATTACGCTGCGACCAATAGGAGCGAAGCATCAGTGAAAAATGTTGCAAAAACGGGAAAAATTATTCATATCGCGATAGTGTTTTCGACAACCACGCGAACGAAGTCGCGGGCACAGCTAGTATATTATAATAATATTGACTTCACTCCGTTCCTTAGAACTGAACGAGTTCATTTCAACTCATTTTCAACTTTTCAAATATTTTCTTCCCCTTCCACTGTAAACTCTACTATGTGCAATGCAAACCTTTCACAATATTTTTAAAGGTTTATTTTAACATTTAAATTTAATTTAAATTAAGTAATACCAAAGAGAAATCATTATTTCTCGTCGTGTAAAAATCATAAGAACGTAATGGCGTACACCAATAAAACTACATTCTCACTGTGAATTGTGGTATGTTAGATATTTTGTAACCATTTCTCGGATCTCTTGAGTATTACTACTAAATACTTAGTAAAGTAAGTAATAAGATTAAATGTCATGCTTAAGCAATGTTATAGAAATTGAATAACTGATTAAATCGCTTTACAAAACAATGTTCCCCGCGGGGCGTCTGTATCAACGGGATACGGAGATAGGCATAACTAAATGTTTGTTTTGTATTCTCATATTATTGTTAATACTAGCTGTGCCCGCGGCTTCGCCCGCGTGGTCAAGCAAAAATGGCAATAAGTTCGTTCCCGTGGGAATTTAAAAAAAAAAACTTTATCTTTGTCAACATCATAAAGGGAATTTCTATAAAAAATTTCAGCTTTCTAGGTTGAGCGCTCCCGATAATACACGTGTAGTCTTATTATTCCGAATCCTGTGGGAATTTTAAAAAGTTCCGTCTTTTATATCCTTGTCTACTTTATAAAGGGAAGCTTAATACAAAATCTAGGCGTTCTAGGTTGAGTGCCCACGATAACACAGGTGCAGTCATATTTTTCTCTTTCCCGTGTGAATTTAAAAAAAAAACAACTTTATCCTTGTCAACAATGGCAACATCATAAAGGGAACCTCTATACAAAATTTCAGCTTTCTAGATTGAGCGCCGGCGATAATACACTTACAGTCCTATTACTCCCTTTCCCGTGGGAATTTCATAAAATCCCATCTTTATCCTGTCAACATCATAAAGGGAATCTCTATACAAAATTTCAGCTTTCTAGGTTGAGCGCCCTCGATAATACACGTGTAGTCGCCTAGGTAGTAGGTCACCCCATTTCATCCCTCTAGGGGTTGAATTTTGAAAAATTCTGAAACACGTACTCATTTACCGCCATGCTGAATTTCATTCGAATAAATTCAAAAAAGGCAAAGTTTCATACTAACTTTGCACCCCCGTTTAACCCCCTAAGGGATGATTTTTGAGAAAAATATTTTGTTCGTGTTTAATGCCTTTCAATAAAGAACCTTCATGCTGAATTTCATTAGAATAACCTAAAATACGGCAAAGTTTCATACTAACTTTGCACCCCCGTTTTAACCCCTAAGGGATGATTTTTTGAAAAAAATATTTTACTTATGATTCATGCCTTTCAGTAAAGAACCTTCATGCTGAATTTCATTCGAATAACTTTAAAAACGGTACAATGTTTCATACTAACTTTGCACCCCCGTTTAACCCCCTAAGGGATGATTTTTGAGAAAAATATTTTACTCGTGTTTAATGCCTTTCAATAAAGAACCTTCATGCTGAGTTTCATTCGAATAACTTCTAAAACGGCAAAGTTTCATACTAAATTTGCACCCCCGTTTGACCCCCTAAGGGATGAATTTAAAAAAAAATATTTTACTCATGTTTCATGCTTTTCAGTAAAGAACCTTCATGCTGAATTTCATTCGAATAACTTCAAAAACGGCAAAGTTTCATACTAACTTTGCACCCCCGTTTTACCCCCTTAAGGGATGAATTTCCAAAAATCCTTTCTTAGTGAGTACCTACGCCCCAAAAGGAACCCCCATGCAAAATTTGAGACTCCTGGCACTTGTAGTTTCGGAGATTTCGTGATGAATCAGTCAGTGATTTTCTCTTTTATATATATAGATTATTCACTATAGATCCCTAGGGCCGCGAGTAAGAATCCCGCTGGAGACAAACATATTTTGAGTGCATTATCATCATATTTATTTATTAGATTTAGTATCATATCGGTGCATTTGTAACTCGCCTATGTATCAACTGGTCTATTTATCAACTGGTAACTCTTGTAAGTTGTAAATCGCCTATTTATCAACTCGCCTAATTTATTAATCATCTTAACATTCTACGTCACTTACTATTACGATCAGCAATATAATGCATAACGCAGAGAAAAATATAAATATTGATTTTTCCTGAAATAGATAAACATTTACCTATATGTACTAATATTATAAAGAGAATAGATTTGTATTTATGTTTGTAACGAATAAATTTAAAAACAACTGGACCTATTTCAAAAATTCTTCCACCGTTTGGAAGTTAGACCACATTTTTTAACTCATGTGGTTACTCTATCCGCGGTTGACATCGGCTATTTATTATATTTTAAAAAAGGGTGCGTGCGAAGCCGCTAGTCTAAAATAAAAAATGTGAAACTATTCTAACGTCTCGTTTTTCACCTAGACGTAATAAAATCTAATTTGTACTTCATTATTCGTAATTGAAAAAGTGCATTGCAACTATGCACCGAGATGCCGAGATAAAGACCGTAATTAAAGAACATTATTAAGTTTTATGTGATCATTAATCCTAAAAACTAGTTTTTAAATAGCAATTAAAAGTATATGAAGTGACTTGATAAACCCGATGTTAAACTTGGTTTTAAATAAGGTAAATTTTTTTTTTTTTTTTTTTTTTTTTATTTATTGGGGTAAACTAACAGTGTCACAATAAATTAAACATAACAGTTTTACAATAAAATACGTTATAACTGTGTTATAAATTTATAACCTTTCTGAGTGCTATCAGTAAACATTGAACCCCAACTGTACACTCAAAAACGGTAGATAAAGGTAATTTCGTGATTAAATTCAGGAAATTTAGCGCGGAAATAGAGTTAAGTTTCGCTCTTATAATATTGTTACTAGACTTTTAAATGTTGAAGAAGAAAAATTAATAAAATAATGCCACGCTACCTACTCTTAAAACTAAATCCTTTCTCTCAGATTGCCTGGCACCTGGAACAATTCGCTCAGCGATAAGGTTGCCTATTGTATATTTTAATTAGTTAATTTTTATGTTTCAGTAATAAGTAAATAGGTAGTTCATGTATAGTTAACCCGCACATGTTATATACTTGTAGCGTGTTAATAATGAATTTTGTTTCAAAATAAATAATGTCTTTTCTCAATTAAGAAAATAACTTAATCTTTCAATTACGACAAATTAAAAAAAAACAACAACATAGGAGGTACTTAATTTAATATTACTACATCCTAGTTAAATATTATTTAAATCAATGGTGGACAGCAACGACGGCTTTCAATACTGGGGTGTGGTGGACGACTGAGCTGCTGTGGGCAACCGCCACTGGGGCAGTCTTCACAACAACTGGGGCGGCATGTACAGCGTGGACGACGGGGGCGGCATGGACAGCGTGGACAGAGTGAACCACGGGGGCGGCATGGACAGAGTGTACGACGGGGGCGGCATGGACGGCGTGGACAACGGGGGCGGAATGGACGGCGTGGACCACAGGGGCGGCATGTACAGCGTGCACCAAAGGTGTACCATGGTTGACGACCTGGCTGCTCTTCGTGATGGTGGTCTTGGAAGCCAGGACTGGGACGCTGTGGACTACTGGGGCGGCGTGGACAGCTACCACTGGTTGGTGGACGAGTAGACCTGGTGCGGCTGCGGCGCAAGCCAGGAGGGCGGTGAAGGCTACCTGAAAATTTTAATCAATATTAATATGTATCTTCTGTTACCTCCAAATAAGTAGGAAAAAGCAGAAACAGCTATTAAGACCATAATAAAATATTAAATTTCCCATTTATCACTGGAATTGGTCAAGATTTTTCAGTCTTTCTACAAACAACAAAATATTTAAAATAAATTATTAATTCATTGATTGTTTTATAAGTCGTCAATAAAACGTTTAGAAAACTTACAATGGTCTGCATGTTTGTTTGTTTTGTTGTGTTCGACACAAGCTTTCAGATTATTCTAACGACATTGCGAACCTCCCCGGTTTATATACTGTGCAATGCCGAAATTCGACAATGAACCTACAGTGCTGTGCGTACTTGAATTATGTTCTTGATTGGAGGTCAGAACGCGAGCTTTTTTGGATGCGGCATTATCAAACTGTGCTCACGCTTTTAAATTCATTTTTTTAAATTTTATTAATAGAAAAAGTAATTAATAAAATGTTTATTTCTCTCCACAAATAAGCTTATTGAGCTTTGCACTTGCAGTACAATCTTATGAACTTATGGCGACACCTATCGCCATACAGAAGAACTACAGAGTGAAGAAAAAGTTCACAAAGCGAACACATGACGTCATATACGACGACACTTAGAAATCCTGAATCACGCTATCGAAGTTTCTACGATATGGAGATATATATACAACCTCCGACACATACATTGTCGGAGCCGCGGTTCCCCAGGCATGACACCCAGCCTGGCCGGAAGATCTTCCCTTTGTGGCGGTCGAGCACATCGCCATCGCTCCCGCTACAGTGGTGACCCCGACGTGATTGGAAGCAGTCTTCTTCATCATATCTCCTGATCAGCTCTGACGTCAAATCAAAAAAAAAACTACAAACTTATGAATAGTACGAAGTCCGATATGTAAAGGTTGGCATGCTCTTGACTTTACTAATAAAACCTAAATATGTATATTTTTAATATGGTCCTTTCTCTCTTTTTTTTTTTTTTTTTTTTTTTTTTTTTTTTTTTTTTTTTTTTTTTTTTTTTTTTTTTATACCACACAGTTGGCAAACAAGCATACGGTCGGCCTGATGGTAAGCCGTCACCGTAGCCTATAGACGTAAGCAATACCGGGGGTATCACTCACGCGTTGCCAACCCTCCCATCCCCCCCAAGTGGAGCTCTGGAGACCTTACTCACCGTAGGAACACAACATGGCCGAGACCAATGCTATTTGGCTACGATCTTGATTCTCTTGATTATAAATAAACAACAAAGAATAGCTAATATATAAGAAGAAAGAATTACTTTAAAAAAAGTATAATGAAAGAAAAATTTCAAATACTATGTCATTTCAGGAACTTTTAGAGAAAGGCATCAAAAGTTTAGGCGAAAACCAGCCTAAAAGTCGTACAAGTAAAACAATTGTAATAAATTTTACTAGTACGAACCAACCACGTTGTAAAAATACGTGTTTATTTAACTGAACTTGTAAAATGCCGCATCCAACACTATGTAACTCATTACCATCTTGTCACGGATTGATATATGAATAAATACATAAATATAAGTAAGAGCAATGATTTTGTATGTACGTAAATGTAGGTAGATGCCAAGTTCACAAGGTCCCATTACATAATTCATTGTATGTTAAGCCTCTGGACGGGTCGAACCGGTATTTCACTGTGTTATTAGGTTAAATTCATTTATCAACTAGTTGTGTTTTTTTTTTGCATATTTTTTATAAGTCATTAGTTTACATTTCAATTGAGTAGATGACATTTTTTATAATGATCTACTACGGTGGTCGAGTTTATATTAGTTGCATAGTGGCTTGTCAAAAATTTATATTTTTTAAAAATGATTTCTCATTACCAGCCCATGACAGCGCAGCGAGGTGTTGGTTGGTAGTGAGAGTGACCCTATCTTCAAAACCAGAAGGCGCGTTCGACTCCCGCTCGGAGCAAAAATTAACGTGATGGCTTTTGTGTTTGTTCTCGAGTCTGGGTATATACTAGGTACTATGTACTATAAGTATTATACATCTTGTCCAGACAAGCAGCATAACACAAGCAGGTTAAGAATAAAATAATTTTTCCAAATAAGATAAACAAATGGTCTTAAAAAATATAATAAGCCTAGCCTTGATGGCGATGGTATTGAGTACGTATCCCTTAGGGTGCATACTCGATAATCCTAGCTTGCATTGGGAACAGGCGCCGTCTGAATTGTGTTGAATTTATTATTTTAAAATAAAATCAACATCATGGCCCTTTTGTTATCCAGGTGATTGTAGTCCATAGAATAGTTGCTCTATTAGCATAGTTCATGGTTTATGCAAAATCTATTTTTTTTTAAATACAGTTATACATCACGTGATTATTATTTATAGTTTGACGACCTCCGCGGCGTAATGGTTACCACGCCAGACCGCCACCCAGGAGGTCCCGGGTTCGATCCCCGGTCGGGTCATGATGAAAAACGAACTTTTCTGATTGGCCTCGGGTCTTGGATGTTTATATATGTATTTGTTATAAAAATGTAATATCGTTGCTACTTTGGGGCTAGCTCAATCTGTATGAATTGTCCCCATATTATATTATAGTCTTGTCACCATCGTTATTTGAATAACCACAATTACTAACAAGGTCTCAACGAAGGTATGTTTTAATCTGGATACGCCTGGTCACCACCGCCGCTGTTGCCTATGAACAGTTCGATGGCGTCGCTGTTTTTTGCACTCTAAAAACGAATAGTACGCAACGTCAACCCTTCTCTTTTTCGGAGAAGATGTTAAGCTTCCGTTTCCGACTGTTGTCGATGGACGACAGTCGTTAAACCAAGTCGCTGGCTTTCAGGCGGCTTGAAAACACTGGCCCCTACCAATCCGCATTGGAGCAGCGTGGCTGAGTACGCTCTAATCTACTTCATTTAAAGAGAGACCCTGATCTCTGCAGTGGGATGGTTATGGGTAAGTTATAATGTCGATGATATTCAAGACAATTAAAAGCAGTATTGTCGTTCAGCACAAAATATTTTATATGTATAGATTAGAACAATGGAACCGTTTGCCTAGTTAAATAATATTTACATTATATAGTTTTATCAAAGCACTTCAACAGATGAAATACATTAATTAGGATTCGTATTTTAGTCCTAGCACTTCTCAATAATTGCTCTAGTTTACTTGAAGTGTCCCCAATGAACTAAATCGTAATTGGCAAAGATTTAATTAAAAATTAAAATTGATTCTTTATAAACTAGGCCTTTTCAATGAATAAATACCAATAGTAAAGAGCGTCACAAACGACGAAGATACTGTATTTTATTTTCACTAGCGCCCCGTCCCAGCTTCGCACGATTTTTACTAAGAATCCCTAATTTAATAAAAAAATAAAATAGCCTATGTTACCCAGGGTTAATGTACCTTCCTAACGATGAAAGAATTATTGAAATCGGTTTAGTAGTTTTTGAATTATTCGTTAAAAATAAAAATACAAATTTTTATAATATTTATATATCTTTATAATATTAGTGATGAAATATTACTCGCCTTCAGTTTATATAAACGGCTAAGATACACCAAATACTATAGACGAGTAATACGCACAGCTCTTGACGTTTCTCATACAATGACTTGGCAACCTCCGTTCACCTCATGCCGCTAGGGGCGCTATAACATTTTGCATACAAAACGCACAGTTCACCTCATGCCGCTAGGGGCGCTATAACATTTTGCATACAAAAGTTTTGAAATCGTTCACCTCGTGCCGCCCTCATGCCGTAGGGGCGCTAGTGTCGCGTCTTTCCCGAATTCTTCCGAAGCTGGGCGTATTACTCGTCTATAGTATTTGGATACACATAGGTATTAGTTTAAACAAAATAAAGGTCAAAAAGTGTCTAAAAAAAACGATAAAAAAAATTTTTGTTTCATCTCATTTTCTTGTTATCAATTTTCGCACTAGAACATTACAGACACTTTTTTCTCTCTTGTTTGAAGTGGAAAAAAAAGTTACCTAGGGTCCACTGGGGGAAAAATCCCAGCCAATTTATGGTACACCACAACTTTGGAAATATGAACTATTCTAGATAATATCAATTATAAACTTTTATAATCTTATAATCATCTTAAAAGCTTAAAAAAATATTTTTTAATATTTTAAAAGTTAAAGCCTCATTTCCAATTTAATCCAAGATAACGGTTTGTACAACTCCGACGTTATTCAATTGATTAACTAAGCACAATTTAATTCCTAGACCTCTAACTAGCCCTTAAGGTCAACGAAAGTCTATTAAGCTGACACGGGTTATGCTCTCATAAGCTTTACCAATCCGTTTAAAGCTCTGTTTTCCACGATGGTAATTTGCGACATAATTACCAATGCAAAATAATAAGAATGGTAATCTAAAAACATGATTTTTAATGCGCACTGTTGTTACTATGTACATAGGATTTATGGTAGATAAAAATGTTTAGTTATTTATTTATGCATAATTTAGACAACATTTAGGTATTAGCCGTTTCTGCGATTTCGAGGACTAGCTTCCAAAGTCCTCGATCTCTCGAATGATCGGCTGACAATGGCCTGCATCCATTTGAAAATAACTATCACAAATGAAATAATTATTTCTTGTAATAGCCGAATAGATAGGACAGGATGGCGACGTTGACCTAAAGAAAGTCGCAGGAAGTGCTGAAAACGTTTGAGTGAGATCTATGTTCAGTAAAGTGAGGCGATGAATACGTAATGTTTTTTTTTGTCTGTGCTGGTGGAAACTAACTTTAAGCTCAAGAAACTTGACTCCACTTAAAAACAACATTCTACTTGATATTGATATCGGTAAGAAATATCGAAATCAGATTATTTAGTATTGGAATATAAATTTCGAACCAAATTCTCCATTTTGCCTGTAAACGACGCGTGATGTTGAATAATTTTTTTTAATAAAAAATTCTTCGATGTCAAACTTAAAATACGAAGTAAACATTGCCAACATTATGTAACATTTTCCATAGATTATTATATGTAACATTGAAACTTCGTTTTGTACGAAATATTTAAGAATTTATTAAACAATTTTTCATACTATAAAAAATTTTCAAATTCATGAAAAAAGTGCATATGAAAAAGAGCGAGAGTCTTTTTCACTTGCACTTTTTTTTAATGATTTTTTTTATTATTTTCTTTGATAGACCATAATTATTAGAATCGCATTTGGAACTGTATCTACTTTATTTAAATCTGAGAAAAATATGTCATACTATTTTAAGTAGTATGAAATTATTTTTTTCTAACTACACGTACATACATAACATTGACATTCTGTTCTTCTCAATCTAATTCTTTTTTGGAACGAATAGTACCTAGCTATTTTGTATTCTAAATAAATTTTACTATAGACAAATCTCCATTAAAACTTTACACTAATAATATTATGCGTAAGTTTATTTAGCGACTTGTAGTGTCAATGCACTGAGCAATTACGGACATTCTAAGGCTTTTAGTCATATTAGATGTTTCACGATTCATTAGACTTGATGCCTAGGCACTTCGCGATGTGACTGCGGTGATAACTCCTACAATGGGTTCATTGAATTGTAAAGAAAGTTTTGTTAAAGTTTTGTCTACACAGATAGTTTGTGACTCTACCTTTTCAGAACCGGTGCAGGTTCGTTCTCAGTATACGAGAAAATGTTATTTAAACTTTTGCATTTTTACTAACGAAAACCGCGCAGCTTTGTTTCTATCCCGCTTTCTCGTGAGAATTTCGGAAAATCCTTTCGTATCGGAAGCCTACTTTAAACAAAGAACACTCCTACTTTATACATAGCATAGGTGTCGGCCATGTTGTGTTCCTACGTTGAGTCAGGTCTCCAGGGCTCCACTTGGGGGGTTGAGTATTGTAAGCGTCAATAGGTTACAGTGCGGTTATGCATACCATCAGGCGGGCCGGGCCGTATGCTTGTTTGTCATCTTTGTGGTAAGAAAAACCCTCCAAGTCTCAGGTCTCTACCATCAGCAGTTTAGGCTGTGTGCTGTGCTGATCCGTCAGTCATTCAGGACAATGCACTTTATAAGTATGTATTGATGTTGCCTGTAAAAAAAACAAATTGACGACCTCCGTGGCGCAATGGTTACCGTGCCTGCCTGCACCCAGGAGGTCCCGGGTTCGAATCCCGGTCGGGTCATGATGAAAAACGAACTTTTTCTGATTGGTCTCAGGTCTTTTATGTTTATCTATATATGTATTTGTTATAAAATATAGTATCGTTGAGTTAGTATCACATAACACAAGTTTCGAACTTACTTTGGGGCTAGCTCAAACTGTGTGATTTGTCAAAAAAAATCCTTTCCTGACATTTTGCTCTCTAATTTCACATGTAACAAATTTACTTTCGATACTTCTTATGTCCAGTCTTGTGGCTGAGATAATGATGATGACTTCCTACTACGTCAAATTTATTTCTGATTAAAATCGCTGTGAGTACCAAGACAGGCTGCTTGCTGTAGTTTCTTCCCAGGGCCGACAATAAGCTTTATTGCTTATTGTCAATCTGAGGTCGTCGTTGTTGATCCTGGGTATACAGGAGACATAGCGGTGGGAATGTGTGGTGGTCTTGTTCTGATTCATTGTAACGGATTGGTAGCACCACCGTTTCAAAGCCTGCAGTGGTCACTCTTGCTTATTTATTTACCGTATGCCATTAAAAAAATGTAATTTGTAATGTAATTGTAATGTAAGATTAAATAATTAAATGTTACTTTAGTTTTTAATTTAATTTTCCAAAAGTCAAATCTAATGAAAATACTATAACCAAGTTAAGGAATGTTATTCAATTCCGATTCTATCATGTTTTCCGCCATAATGAGTACTTAACAGAATAAAATTCAAAATACTTTATTGCAATTTAAAATTAATATGTCCTACCAAGGTCCGTTACGTGTCTCATGACTCATCCTTATATGGCGCCGAAACAGCTGATTGAAATGATATGCAAGTTGTTGAATACAAGATAAGAATCGCATACAATTTATTATTGCATTAAATATTATATATGGAATACAAGCTCTTTTTGGTAATTAATAATCTGTCAATTTATCAATTTTTAACGCTGTAAATTCAATAATTTTTCACTTCACTTTATTATGACAGAGGATAAAAAACAAGTGAGTGCCACAACGTAATGGTAAAAATGAAAGCTATTCATGCACTCGCGATCCCATAGGTATTAAGGAAATTATGGCTAATAAGGTGTGGTTTTGTGTTGATTTCTGTGGCGAAGTTCACCATTAGCTACTATTAGAACAATAATAAGAAAACACACTAATTAGAAATGTACAAGATTTATTTATCAAATGAAAACAATAACAAAATTTAATGATACGAAACCAAAGATACAGACTTCACTACTGGTACTGTTTCATGAACAGTTGAACTGTGATGGGACACTGCCGAATCACCAGTCTTCACTGCCACTACTGGTGAAGAATGTACAAATACAGGTGTATGAACAGGAATGACTGAAGCATGGTATGAACTACCGTGGTTCACAATTTGATTACTCTTCGTAATTGTACTCTTTTGTGGAACATAAACTTCATGGTACTGATGTTCATAGTCGTGTACAACTGGTACCGAGTGTAACAAAGCAGTACCACCATGATTGACGACTTGACTGCTCTTTGTTACTGTAGTTTTGGCAGTGTGTACAATTGGTGCGGCGTGTACAACTGGTATAGCGTGAACAACAGGTGCGTGTACAACAGGCAAAGTGTGGATCAAAGTGTTGGTTCTTGCCAGTGGGATATGGTACAGGTCATCATGGGTCAAAAGCAGGGGCGCTGCTGTAGCACACGCCAAGATGGCGACGAAGGAGATCTGAAACAGAAAAGATTATTTGTGAGTATGTTTTAATACATATACATGTGGATCATTGCAGATAATTGCTGTTGTCGATAGATGACAGTCGTTAAGCCAAGTCCGTGGCTGGAAAACACTGGCCTCTGCCAATCCGCATCGAAACAGCGTGGCGAGTAAGCTATAATCTCCTTTGATTGAAGGGAGATCCGTATCCCTGCAGTGAGATGATGGTGTGGAACAATTAAATCACCTGTGTGTCTTAGGTCCTTTGGGGTTATTCGCAATGTTGGTTGCTTACCATCAAGTATGTCGTGTGTCCTCTGACATTAAACTTTATGCTTATAGATACAAACAAACTTAATTAAATGCAAAGAATTTTAAGGTATGATAAAATTTACTGTCGTATTTTCATAAAACATCAAGTTATGACAGTACTAAAGTGGATTTAATTTTTTTTATATGTAATTAAGATTTTTACTTAAATTCTTCAATTTAGATTGAACCTAGGTTTTATAAAGTCAGAATAATTCTTTGAAACGTATTTTTTTCCTATACGTGTATTACTAATGTCCCGTCTCTGTAACGCATTTCAAACAGTGACAACTATAATTTATCATTTACTTTAAAAATCGTTTCAGAAACTGACTGTAATACTTTTAAATTGAATTTGGCATCTAGGAAATTTAACAGAAATACAATTAACAACTTTTGCATGTAAAAACACGAAAATAAATAAACAAATGACGCTTACGATTTTTTCCATTGCAAATTATTACAAGTACGTAACACAACTGATGGGTAGTGAGTTCGATTCGTTTTTATATACCGTCGATGAAATTATTGGTTAATGTTGCGAAAACTTTCGTGTACTTGAATTATTTTGCTCCACATTCGCGGGCGGAAAGTGTGGGTACCTATTTTCGTTTTTTGCGAATCTTGCGCAAGGTACAGTCGGCCAATGAAAGGGGTATACCACGGTAAAGAACTGAGAACAAACATTTTTATGCGATTAATGTATGCATCGTTTAGGAATCTTTGTAATTACAAAATAGTGCAAATATGAATACTATTGTTAAATAAATTTTCTAGTAAATCTTCACGCAATATTTAGAAATCTATAATCATATTTACGACCACTGGTTACTGGTTAACTCTTTCCTTTGTTGAATGTACGTGTTGGACTGAGAAGTGTTTGTAAGAAAAAATTACCTGCTGCTAGCGGCTGGCCCTAGGTTTTAGTAAGGAAGGTGTGGCAAACCGAACTCTTTTTAAAAAACCTCTTTGAAAATAGTTATTATGTTTCCTTTTTCTTTATGGTTTTTATATTCAATTTTACTGTCACCTGGTGGAACCTTCACTTCACTTTTTCACCTTCTCGCCATCAATTCATATTTTTCTATAATATAAGATTTATTCATCCCTTCCTCTTTTCCTAATCTTTCCATCCTTAATAGAAGGATCCTTAATTTTTTGAAAATATAATTTAGCCTATGTCTTGGGGACTAGTTTCCCAACAGTGAAAGAATATTTTAGGTTGGATCGGTCCACTAGTAGTTTCGGAGCCTATTTAATGCAATCAAACAAAGTTTCGTTGTCTCAAGCTTCTCCGGCTTCGGAGGGCATAAGCCGTTGTCGGTCCTGGCTGTTGTCGATGGATAACAGTCGTTAAGCGAAGTCTTCTGGCGGCTTGAATACAAGCACAATCATTACAGAAATTAACAAAATGTCTTGTTAATTTCTTAGTTAAGTATTTTTATACTTAAACTAAAAACTATAAAAATCTAAATTATAAATGTCTATTTAAAAAAAAACTGAGTTTCTTTTAATGACATTCTCTGCCTACACGTCATTATTATTGATAAATTTTTAAAACGTTTTGTTTTGAAACCTTGTACCTAATAAGTACCATGTCAATATGATATTATTATGTACCAATGGATTTGAATAAATTAATCCTACATGACACTTTGTCGGTTTTGCATATTTTTAATTCTTAGTTCATTAAATACATCCTGTTGACACATAATTAGATAAAAAAACTATAGTATTTTTATAGTGACAGAGTTGGTAAACTATGAACTGGTAGTGGCTCGTGAATGGGCTGGCTCAACTCGACCGTGGCAGTACTGTCCTTTCATTGAATATTGACGTGAAATAAAGGTGATATGCTTCTGTGTTTCGTTCGATGAGACAATACCTGTTCCTACTG
The DNA here is from genome assembly GCA_905163395.2 of Endotricha flammealis. Lineage (NCBI taxonomy): Eukaryota > Metazoa > Arthropoda > Insecta > Lepidoptera > Pyralidae > Endotricha > Endotricha flammealis. Next base: position 16,699,070 of record LR990860.1, read on the forward strand.
CCTTTTCCAATTTCCTTCCCCCGTCCTTCCTTTTTAACCCCCGACGGAAAAGGAAGGGATAAGTGTGATGTGTGTATCTGTAATTCTGTCGGTGGCATCATAGCATCCAAACGGATGATCGAGATTGTTCTTAGCTATGATTAAAAAAAACTGTTTAGTTGATCGGTGGTTGTTTTAATTTTTTAATTTATACTTGTTCACTCCTTCATAAGTGCGCAACGCATACAAGATCTTGTAATCGTGGATGTCATAGTGCGGTGTGTCGTGTCGTGACAGAAGAATGTCGGTTTCATGCGTGTTCGTACTTGTGGCGTATGATGTCATATCCTTCTGGTGCGACACGACACACCGACGACATTTCTTATATTATGTTCCTACCTTAACTTTTTCGCTTGCTTTTTGAAACAGCAGCCATTTACCTTCTATTGAATTCAGAGTTAATTAATATTATAAAAAAGGTCTGCTTCTTTTGAAGTCTATTAAGAACAATAACTAAATAAAATGTCTGTAGCTATCGAGTTCTTACAAAACTTCTTCGGGACAGTCAAATCCAATTATAGCCCTTATTTGAAAGTCTATAAAGTTGTAATTAATTTGATGAAGTGATAAGTTGCTTCATTTAATACAATGGTTGATTTAGGAAGGCGATTGGTATTTATTGAGTCGTGTCGTGTAGATAAAAATGATAAGGATTGGTAAAGATTCTGATTATTATCAGTTTTGTTATAAAATGGTATTGAAACCCATTGTACTTCCATGGTCATTCATTTTTGACTATTTAAAAAAAATACACATTACAGGGAGGGGTCAGTCAATTCCTTTGTTGATTGTACCTACCTACAAAATACCAACACTTTTGGACAAAGCCAATGGACTTGACTATTCAAAAGGGCCTCGCTGATTTTGCCAATACTCGCCAAGCTTAGCACGCGGGTTGGTTAAAGGTTTAAAACTTAGAGTATAAAAACGCTGCCGATTCTTTACAACTCTATTCCCTTAGTCGCCTTCTATCTACGACAGTCATGGCAGGAGAAGGGAATAATATGTAATAGATTATATTGTAAATATGTATCTAATCTGCCGTCACCACAAGGCCACCATAAGTGTTGTACGGAATAAAATGGTTTTAAATCAAAATCAAAAATTATTTATTGTAGATCACAGGTTATAAGGATCTTACATAATGTATGTGTATCACTGAGGCCTGTCTTTAACAGACAACAATTAAATTAGGTAGGTACACCAAAATAATCCTAAAGTCAATCCTAATCCATCCCAAAAACATTCCAAAATAATCCTAAAGGAATTTCTAATACATCTTAAAAACATTGTAAAAAAAAAAATTTTAGACCAGCTGCTACCTAGGCGAGCTTCAAATGCGCCGATTTCATTTGTAGACCGACCAGTTGCTACATAGGCGAGCTACAACAAAGGCGAGTTACAAATGCACCGATATGATAAACTCAATTATATTATTAGGTATTAGGATTTTCTTTTTTTATTTCATTAAGCATCAGCCCTTTTAATTCATTCTTCAAATATTTATCAAAGCAATGTGAAACATGCCTTGAATACAATCCGAGCAAAACATCATAAAAACTCTCGTTTATCCTCAGAATATCTGCTGACTCACTCGCACATAAAAAAACAAGATGTTAGCTGTCTCTACTCCATTTGTCTTTACTTCGGGATTGTCTTCCGGTCATTTACCTACGTACTTACTGTGATTATCCGGTAAAATAAATATTTTCTATCTTAAGTTATGGAATTAAGTGAAAGTGGTCATAGCTCAGTGGATAGAACAAGATTATTAACCGACTGGTATTAAGGTGCTGTTAGACTTGAGCATTCACTTGTAATGAGCATTCTTGCGAATGTTACATCACAGAAAAATTACGAGAACATTTTAGCGAGCATTCTATCGAGCGTTCTGGCGAGCATTCTAGGAAAGGACAGATTTACGAAACAGATTAGTTTGCCACCATCTTCTATTGTTATTTTTCTTTTAAATAACCAAGGAGTATAAAATGCAGCATACGCGACCGTCAAGTCTGACATCTTCATGAAGAATATCTTTGACGAGCATCGCCTAGAGCGTTCGCTAGATTGCTCATGATGTTCGTAGCAATATTTGGCTATGCTTGTCTCGGCTCGTTGTTCAGTTCGACAAATATAAAAACGGCGAATGTTCAAGTCTATCAGCACCTTAAGGTTAAAATCCCTGTATCCCCCAAAATATCTCTATATATTATATACCCCAAATAAATAAATTCTTTACAATTCACACAGCTCCAGCTAGTCTCAAAGGCAACGGATAATTATTGTAAATATATTCTTATAAACATAGAAAACACCTAGACTCGAGAACAAACTGAAATGTCATCACAAAAATGTTTGTCCCGAGTGAGAACCCTCGCCATCTGTTGGCGAATGTAGGATACACCAACGTATCAACGGGTTGTCAATTACTGGTGTTCCTGTACTCTTTGGGCGGAGGTGATCACTTACCATCCTAACCTTCTAGTTTGTCAATCACTGTCATAAAAAAATATTAGTTGGCGTAGGAAGGATGTCCTATCCTTAGCAACCCAATATAATAATTAATTCATTGAATCCTTTTGTTACTTTCTTGATTAATTTCTAACAATAGGTTTCTTGTTGTTAGTTCTGAATTAAACTCCAGAGGACGTTCACACCGCAACCACTGAGACGGAACTCTGAATGCAAATTGCATCAATCATCTATTCAGTTGCATACAATAATGCCAGAATTGACGTGACGAGTGCACATACTATACTTTTTGTAGAATGCATCTAAATAATTGTAAATATATAGGGACAATTCATACAGATTGAGCTGGCCCCAAAGTAAGTTCGAAACTGGTGTTATGGGATACTAACTCAACGATATTATATTTTTATAACAAATACATATATAGATAAACATCCAAGACCCGAGGCCAATCAGAAAAAGTTCGTTTTTCATCATGACCCGACCGGGGATCGAACCCGGGACCTCCTAGGTGGCGGTCTGGCGTGGTAACCATTACGCCACGGAGGTCGTCTGAAATGAAAGCAAAGTGGCAGTTAAAGTGTATAATGTTTTATTTATATCACCGATTGACGTTACATATAAAGTCACCCAATGAAAGAGGTGACCAGGGTAGAGAACTAAGAACAAAGATTTTTATGCTAATAAATGTATGCATCGTTATGAAAGTAATTAAATAGTTCAATGTGATTTTTTTTAAATAGTTCAATGCGATCGTTTTTAAATAGTTCAATGTGATCGTTTTTAAATAGTTCAATGTGATTTTATTAAATAGTTCAATGTGATTGTTGTTAAATAGTTTAATGTGTATATTCTCTTTATACATATATACAAATTGTAAATGACAAGAAAAAGTGCCTGTGAAGGTCTAATTTCTGAAATAAACGATTTCATTTCATTTCATTTCATCGTTTTTAAGTAGTTCAATGTGATTGTTTTTAAATAGTTAAATGTGATTGTTGTTAAATAGTTTAATGTGATCGTTTTTAAATAGTTCAATGTGATCGTTTTTAAATAGTATAATGTGATCGTTTTTAAATAGTTCAATGTGATCGTTTTTAAATAGTTCAATGTGATTGTTTTTAAATAGTTCAATGTGAATTTTTTTAAGATCCCACTGCTGGGCTTTTCTACTTTTCCTCCTACAACATTCCATATATTTTTATACATTATTAAAAGATATAAACTGATTTATGTGTGATATTTATTACAATACTAAAATCGAAAGTGCGGTCAGTAAGGTTGAATAAAAATATATTGTGAAATGACACCATCTGAGTCACGGAGTGAGATATTACTCTTTACTTTATAACTTTTTTATTTCCGCAAAAGGGGATCTTCGGATAAATCAATTCACGGATTTTATTGTCCTTTAGGTGATGGTCAAGAGAGTCAAGACCATAGAGCAAGAAAACTCTATGTATGTGTTAAGTTATGAATTTGAAACACACGACTGAAGTATTTTACAAATAAAAGAAGAGAAATCTTGATCTTTTCTTTTAGATAAGGCTTATTCATTCTTATTATTCACAAATACATTGTCGATAACAATAATCATTAATATGCCAGTATACACAATATTTACATAAGGTGTTAGTAATGTAGTATCAAGAAAATGCAGTTTATTATATTTACTACTAGAAAGACATTCAAATATTAGAACAAAAATAGTTTTATTCAAATAATCTCTTTCGACCAATTTCGTAATATATAATTTAAAGCATCATATTTATCTTATCTTGACTCCGTATAGATACAGTCTCTGACTCAAAACGCCCAGAAGAAAGGTAATTGCAAAAAAAATTTCAGAGACGACGGATTTTAAAGTCGTCATGGAAATAAAAAAACTTTAAATCTCTAATTTCAAAAGTTTTCTAAGCTCTATGGCACACCATTCTTTGGGGGTTTTTTACGATCTTTAAGTTACAAACTTACGTAACGCATGGGATCTTTTAGTTTCGCAAATGAAAGGTTACGTAAGGAAAAGCGTTTTATCGTTCAAATAAAATAAACTTCCTCTAGGTTAGTGTCAGATTTTGACCTACTTTGTTTCAATAGAACCCCTGAAGTTTTAAAATTATTTTTCATTCATTCATTCATATCATCCCTTAATCATCCCGGATTAACGGTTGTTTAACTTGTTCGTTTTAGACACGTTTAATTAAAAAAAAAATATGACATTAAGTTTATGTTGAAATTAACAATTGGAAATAAAACTTTAGATAATTTACTCCAGTAAAATTTTGTTTTTACTAGGAAAGTTTTCGGCCAAAACTTTCCCACTAGCGGCCCTTTAGAGTACAAATTGACTGAATTAAATGTTAGTAAACACGGTATACACCATGTAATGTTTCTGACAAATAATAGAAAAACATATAATGTCAGTCAAATCAAAATCAAAAAATATTACCTATAAAAGGCTTAACATCTTCAACATCCCTTATTAACACATAAAACCTTTCTGAAAGTATCCTTTGTTATTAAGAATTTAAAATCAATATCTTGTTTTACAGATTTTTTAATTGTCATATCAATAAACAATTAATTAATTTCTCACATACTGTCCGAAATAATTAAACGCTTTCAAGATAACGAGAGTTTTTCTTAAATAAATTACTTTAACATTCAACCTTATAATATATTACATTTAGGTTGATAATAGTATGTATACTTTAGGCGATATATTTTAGGATATAGCAGCTTTGAATCAGTCTAGACGACGAATATATCGGTGTCTTTTCTTTGGAGTAATATTGGTGAATTATTGCTGTCGTCTCCTGCTAGCCTGGTAGGGCTTCGTCGCTAGTAACTAAGTATATTATACTTACTGTAGGTAATAGTAAGTAAGTATGTAACATTTGGAAGTAATTATTTTATCAGAAGGGTGAAATTCATGAAGACTGACGAACAAACTTAAGGCCCATTTAGACAACGCCAGTTTCTTGTACATTCAAAAGCAATAATTTGCATGCAATCTAGTGGAGCAATTATTTGTCCTTCAAACATTGTAAGCAACTGTCGTCGTTTAGATGATGCATGTCAATCATTGCTTTGACATGAATGAATGCCACAGGCAATAATCTGGCATGGTCTAAATGAGCCTTTCATCAGCGGACACAGCCGTCTCTACGATCGCACATTTTGAGATAAGAATGCACTTTAACTAAAAAATATATCATCGTTGTATTTTGATGACCTCCGTGGCGTAATAGTCACCACGCCAGACCGCCACCCAGGAGGTCCCGGGTTCGATCCCCGGTCGGGTCATGATGAAAAACGAACTTTTTCTGATTGGCCTCGGGTCTTGGATGTTTATCTATAATATGTATTTGTTATAAAATATAATATCGTTGAGTTAGTATCCCATAACACAAGTTCCGAACTTACTTTGGGGCTAGCTCAATCTGTGTGATTTGTCCCTATATATTTATTTATGTACATTTATTCTCAAAGATAGATAGAATATGCCTTATTTGCAATACACAAAGAACACAGTACATATACATAAACAGCTTACAGACTAGTGCAGTGTAATCGCAACAAGGCGGCCTTAATGCTAAAAGCAGTCCAAGTACGTATAGACGAAAGGATTTTAATAAAACAAAGATTCATTTGTATCTATGCCCCTACAGTCTTCTCTTGTCAAGATATGTAGGATATCCGTACCAATATTATAAATGTGAAAGTGTGTTTGTTTGTTTGTCCTCTCTTCACGTCGAAAGTAATGAACGGATCGAAAAGTTTTTTTATTGGGGATAGTTTAAGGTCTGGAGAGAGACATAGGCTACGTTTTATCCCGGAAAAACATCTCAGTCCCACGGGATAAATTATTGACATTTTCCCTTGACCACGCGGGCGGACCCGCGGGTAACAGCTAGTAAAATATAAATTAACCAACATAGCCAAAGACTTTCGTTAGTTTTATAAAAATATTTTGTTCCAAGAATATAATTATCTGTCCGTTTTAAAGACAAGTGTATAATTTTACGACTAAATTATATATAATTACATTAGCTCTAAATATGTCATGTTAAATTACTGCAATACATATCAATTTAATGTACAGTCCGCCACACACGTTTCCACCGATTAGCTGACCATACGCCTGCCATAATATATGACAATCAAAAACTTATGACTGCATAACTTTTTTTGACCAATAAAAATTTATTACACAAAGAAATTTCAACTTTAAGTTACTGAGGTAAGATGCAAAGTTGATTATCTTATTAAATTTACGATTTTGGTTGTAACAAAAATGTTCATACGAATTTCAGCTTTACATTATATAGAGTTAAAGTTTAATATTGCTTGGATGATGAAATATATTTTTACTTTATATAGTTATAATAATTATGTAATTATAGCTACATAATTTCATGTCAATGTCTTTAACTGTCGATCGAAATCGGAAAGTGGCGCCACATACGATTATCGTAAGGAAAGTCATGGGACGTAAACAGTACAGTCATGCCTATAAAAATCAACCAATTACTCTTTTTCGTCCTAGCGTTATCTCCTTAATTCATTAGAATTCGCAGGAATGGTACAAGCGACTTAGAAGCCTAATGCCGGCTTTACACTCTCGGATAATTTGCCGAAGAGAAGTGAAGTTAGGAATGGAGTTAGAAGATAAAAGAAAAATGTAGACGAAGTAGGAGAGTATGTCCTACCGGGAACCTACGCGGAATTAATATTCCAATAATCATCTTATATGTATACCACTAATATTATAAAGGCGAAAGTTTGTGTGTATGTTTGTCACTTCTTCACGCTTAAATGGCTGGGCCAATTACTATGATATTTGGTATGTAAGTAGCTGATATCTCGGATTATTATCCATAGGCGGCGGTGATCGCTTTCCATCAGGTGGCCCGCTTGCTTGTTTGTCTACTGTTTGACATAAAAAATAAAAAAAATACATAGATAGTTTTATCTCGAAAAGTGCGTGATTTCCGTAGGATTTTGTCAAAATAAATAGGGACAATTCATACAGATTGAGCTAGCCCCAAGTAATTTCGAAACTTGTGTTATGGGATACTAGCTCAACGATATTATATTTTATAACAAATACCTAAATAGATAAACTTCCAAGACTCGAGGCCAATCAGAAAAAGTACGTTTTTCATCATGACCCGACCGGGGATCGAACCCGGGACCTCCTGGGTGGCGGTCTGGCGTGGTAACCATTACGCCACGGAGGTCGTCAAAAACATGATATAGATGGCGCTGTGGCGCTGCTGTGCATAAAATTTAACGCGGGTAACACCTGCCCGCGGGGGCAGCGGCTAGTTTTTCATAATTTCGACATCTGCGCATGACAGCTCACGTATACATACGTGAAAAACGCTTTTTTTTATTTACTATTCTTTATGGAGTAGATAAACTTCTGCCAGGCTATTACCTAATCTTTAAAACTGTGTAGGAAGGCAGTTATCCACTGAGCTGTAAATTTTTCCCTTCTAGAGTTCATTGTACTAGTGATTTAGAAGTCTTGTGTATTCTCAGATACTTTGAAAAGGGTTCTAGGGTTTTACAAAATAAGCCTAGAATCTGTGGCACTTGTTTCCCTGTGACAGGCGAATGTTTCTCGTACGGCTTTTTCGATCTCATTTTGAAGGCAATATGTAAAGCCAATGTCAACAGAAAAAAACCACTCCAGATATTTAATGTCATTTATGGATTTCTTGACACTTTTTTTAAATATATATAATTATGAATGCAGATTTAAATTTAAAAACTTTTCGTCTACATTATTGTAAATAAACTCAAAAAAAAAAAACACGTAATTATTGTAATTTCACAACGTATACTTTAGTTGACAGTTTTATACATTTTAACAAAGTCAAACAATTTTATTTGTGTTAAACCTTTACGGCAAAAAACTTAGCACTTTTTTAAAATGGCTCTAATTAAAGTTGCAATCATAATAACAAAAAAATAAACAAAATATATTATAATATTGTAGCAATGATAATAACTATACCAGGTGTTAAATACAGCCAACACGCAAAGGGTAATTATCTCATTTCATTTTGTACAAAAGATATTTCAATTGGTAACGGGTGGTTGTCCGTTTTTCGAAACGATCGGTGTCAATGTCTTGACTCTTGACAGACGTAAGTAGGTAGTCATTAACGGTGCTCACAAAGCAGCATTCACATTTAGACATCGTCCAGAAAGGGATATTTTTTTATACTACCAATGTGGCAAACAAGCTTACAGCCTGCCTGATGGTAAGCTGTCACCGTAGCCTATGGGCGCTTGCAATACCGGGGGTATCACTCGCGCGTTGCTGTAAGGTCCTTCCCCAGACGGGCTGCTTCGATTTGAGCGGATTATCCACTGTGCCCTACCTCTCTTAAAACATCCAGAAAATGATAATTTGCCGCGAATTCTTACAGTGATTCATACACGCGTTGTTGAGGTAAGTTGAGATCACTATTATGTATTGCGTTCACAAGCTTCGCGCAAAAACGCAGCAGATTGGCACATTCTGTACACCTGTTGATAACCTAAACAATTATTATTATTATTGATTTGATCAAATAGCTATGAACATATGAGAAATTTAATAGAAAGGTTTTATTTTTATTTTTAGTAGGTACATTTTACTTTGAATATTATCTAATTGTTACAAAACAATTCGTAACTTTATTCTCTTATTTGTCTCTAGATTTAGACAAAAGTTAAAAATATATTAACCTTATAATGTATATATCAATGTTACTTTAACAGTGTAATTAATATGAAAACATGTTTTGTCACGTGTCCTCTCATTACCTACTAAAAATTGTTTATGAGAAATGAAACTATTTAATCCGTTTATGGATTTTTATGGGGGCGCATAGCACAGGATAATTTAAACATTATACACAGTAAATTGAGATAATGACGAATGATGATATACTAGTCGCCAACACGGCTGAGTCACGCAGACGTAAAACGAATTCGAAATTACTAAGTTAAATTACTCAGTGCGTAACGACAAACGATTTTCTATTGTTTTGTACTGTGAGTCCAAATTTTGGCGCGTACTAATAGACTATAGCGTTGACGGGGGCGCGAGAGGCGCAGGCATAATGTAGGTACATATATTTGAAGTTTGAGAGAATAAGCAAGATGAGATAGGTGTATTCTGCGATTTATCAAAAGCATTTGATTGTATGGATCATCAAATACTATTAGTAAAATTAAAACATTATGATGCTTTAGAAGATTCGCTACGTCTTATAGTCTTATCTAACGGGTAGAATACAAAGAGTTGGCATTAACTGTACTAACTCTTCCGGCGCACCTCTGCATATGGGAGTGCCCCAAGGTTCTATATTGGGTCCGTTGCTATTCCAGATATTAATTATATAGTTGTTAATAAGTGAGCGGGACTGACAGTAAGTTATTGCAGGGAGGTAAGCGAGAGATTCGAGCTAAAAGTAATAAATAAATATATAGGGACAAATTACACAGATTGAGCTAGCCTCAAAGTAAGTTCGAAACTTGTGTTATGGGATACTAACTCAATGGTACTATATTTTATAACAAATACAAATATAGATAGACATCCTAGCAAGACCCGGATGCCAATCAGAAAAAAATCGTTTTTCATCATGACCCGACCGGGATTCGAACCCGGGAACTCCTAGGTGGCGGGCCGACATGGTAACCATTACGCCACGGAGATCGTCGATATAAAAGTATATGATTATGAGCTCTTACTAGACATTAGTTTGATCATATTATCTAGCCTTTATTTTCAATTACAAGGATACCAAGTTGTGACACAACATAACCCAACCCAATTTCGTTATTTCCCATGCCGTACGTTACCTACATACCCACTTAAATGAATTAAAATATCCAACATTTTTATAAAGGTTACAGTTCATTTTAAACGTTTATAAAAAATACCTCAAAGAAAATGATTAATTTGTTTTTTATTATTCAAGATGACACAAAAATTATGCAAAATGTTTTATCAGTCGAATTATGGATTTGCATGAAGGGCAATATAGTTAATTTCATGGGTTAAGCATATTTTTATTTTGCAACTTAAATTATTTAACCTTTAAAGGCTTTCCTAAATAACGCGTACTTAGCGCCGCGCTAAAGCGTCCATAGAGTAGCGTTTTAAGGCATTGCCTGTCTTTGTAAACTGTAAAGCGTCAGATAAATAAATAAAAATGATGTTTATTCTTTATTATAAGATATGCCAGATATTTATGACATTTAGGGCGGTTGAGCCTAGCCACTGCCATTATTTAGTTGGAGCTCATACATGGACTGGCTTGATCGGGGCAGTACTACAGTCCCAATGAATACTGACGGAATGCGTGATTTCAACCACTGCGTTCCGTACGATTAGTAAACAGCTATCTAGTACTAAGTACGTGTTATGTTATCTCGGCGCTAGACCGCGGACATGGCGAAACTATAAGAGTTCCTTTTTTATGCCACAAAAGTCGCAAACAAGCATACGGCCCGCCTGATGCAAGCGTCTATAGGCTACGGTGATGCTTACCATCACTATAGCCTATAGACGCTTGCAATACTGGGTTACCAACCCTCCCAACCCCCCAAAGTAGAGCTCTGGAGACCTTACTCACCTAGGAACACAGCATGGTTGCATGACCAATGCTATTTGGCTACGATCTTTAAGGTGGAGGTACTTCCCCAGACGGGCTGCTCCGATTTGAGCGGATTATCCGCTATGTCCTACCTCCGTTGCCTTATCCTTGTTTACTATGTAACCCCAAAAAGATAAACTTGCGATTCCTAGGGGTTATTGGAAACCAAAGTTTATATTCAATGCCTAACAGGGTTCATGTTTATTTAGTTTATACCTATTGACATACTAAAACTTTCTGATAAACCAGAATACCTTGAACTGTCACAATATGCGTACTACGCACTAATTAATTCAACCATTGATGGATGTAACGAGGTTTGTGTGATCTTGAAGTTAGAATGGTGTACAGTCAACATAATGTCAACAATTTAGGTACTTGATCGATAGATAGATAAAAATTATATCTGTTACTTCTATCTCACACGTATATAACGCATTTGAACAAAACAAAGAATAAAATAACAGTTTTTTTTTGTTATGGCTTCTCCATTTTAATTCTATGCAATTCAGCCAGCGTCAAGTAAAAAACAGCAATGTAAGTATTAAATATAGTAGATTAACTTCATAGCAGCATATTCATGTTGTCTCAACCTGATACAGGCTCTGAGTCAAGACTCCCAAAAGAAAGATAATAGAAAAAAATATTCAAAGCTGGCGAATTTTGAAATTAACACTAGTGCACTGTAACCAATGTTTTATAGAAAAATCTAGGTTCTGGAATATTTTTGGACTCTCTAGATTTCGCTGGAAAAAGACTTATCGTAGTTGGCACCTTGGGGTCAGTCAGCCACGTCAATTGGGCGACTGGCCCAATTGGGTCAAATCGGCCAATTCATTCAAATAGAGACTGACTGAACTGAAGAACTGACCCCCTTGGGCCAGTTCTTCGTGGGGCCACTCAGTGAACAACCCATAATGGCAGCTATTTTTAGATAATCTTCCACTGCGTAAAAAATGTCTACTTAAGTAATTTTATTTTTTATCTGGTTTTTCACGAACACTCGTGTTTATTTTTTCCTTACAAAATCCTGTTTCCAATAAAAGTTCTGAAACTTAGAAGAGCTGTGAAACACTTAACGCTATCCTCATCTTAAGAGTCATTGACCACTAGATATTAACAAAAAGCCTCGGAAAAAGCAAATCAATGTTTAGGCGCTGAACATACAAAAAGAGGCAAAGGCATGATATTTTTCAACAACCTTATATTTAGGACGTTATATTTAGGACTAAAAACATTGGTATAAAGAACGATTATTTTAATTGTCGTCGTATAGTCATAGTACTGTAAGTACCTATTATTTATGTTGTAATAGTAATTAATTATATAGACGCCTGTTGTTATGTTAAGAAGAATTAATAATTAAACTTTATATTGCATCAAAATAAAAAACGATCAAAAATACAATGATGCTAATTCTGATAAACATTTTAACTAGACTATACTAATTTTGACAGGACCAAAGGTGTTGTTGTCCCTCCTTTGTTTACAATTAGTGACAAGGATAGCAACACTTCTAGTCCTGTAAAAATTTGTTAAGTTTAGTTAAATATACATTACCAGAATTAGCACCAGTATCGCTCGGTAATTTTTTCAAAAATACAAAGATGATGAAGAAAAGGGTTGTTGAAATAGAACAGTATACGCAATTATTCTTGTTGAAGAATTAATATAATAATATTAACGTTAATTGTCCCAGTATTAAACTCTTTACCTCTTTCATAAATCTATTTTCAGAGACACCTTCCGGGCAGATCTCGTGTTTGTTTAGGTTATATCTCTCATTTTATGATTAAAGATTAACCTACCTAAATTATTTTCCTATTTTTAGAAGTACATAATAATTATCATTATTTTACAATAAAAAGTATGTATTTAATTATAAACTAAAAGAATAATTTATTCATCAAAAAATTTGCGCAAATCGCTAACTTTACAAAACGACCCTGCTCTGTGTGTATAACACCTAACATTCGTTTCTGTTATTATACGGAAGTACACAAGAGGGCGAATATTAATTACTGTAGACGAAGGATATTCTAATTTTAGCGAAAGTAGAACAAAATAATTTGTCTATAATCAATAAAATGATAATGAGTCTTGTTTCTACGTAAACTTTTGTTATGATGAACTTTAGGAGAATTCTTTGGGAAAGTGAGAGGAATGACACCTAATAACCTTTTGGCCGTCCGTCTTAAATAGGTATAGGAATGCGAGCCAGAAGCAACATCTGTAAATTATGCCTTTAAAAAAAACGAGTTTCAAGATTTCACTGCTAAGCAAAGTGATCTTTTTGAGAACGTTCAATTTGGTTCAATTCTCTAGGTAGCTTCCTAATGAGGATCATAGTTGTCGCTGCTGCCACTGCATACTGGATCTGTCCCTCTACAAAGCTTTCCAATCCTTCTAAATCTTCGGATGTTTTCCCACCTCTTTTTAGGTTTTACTCTTTTGCCTATCGTCTAAACACTGGCTGGGGTCGACATTGCTTAACTTGTGTGTTCGTTTTAGAGTGCAAAACTTAGTGACGTCATCAAGCCCCTCTTATCTTAACATTTTATTATAACCATTGTAAATAATTTTTGGCAACTGTTTTTTTTTCTAAAAACCGGTTTCGTACCTTGACTTCTAATAGGGGCTTATAACCAATACGTATAATTTGAGGTCATAAATTATGTAATCGGAATTAATATATGCACGGAACACCATTGACCACAAGGAAATAACGATGGCCTCTTAATAAAGTACCAAAACTAAGAATGGTCTAATACTTCCTAGGTAAAGTGCGTAATAAGTCGAAATAACAAGGTTCCCAAGTTAGCTAGGTTCTACTACACTCCCGCGAAGTTAAAAAATGAGGTAACATTGAAACGAGCTTAAAACAAATAAGATAATGGAGTTAGGTGCCAGCTAAAGCCTTGTATAGACTGCTGTAATGTAACATGTCTTCATAAGTGGGAAACGCATCTAAGACTCTAGTAGTACCTAGTGGATGTTTTTGAACAGCGCTAATTGCTTGCCATCAAGTGATCCGCCAGTTCGTATTGTCCTACGCTTTCATCTCAGACCAAATAAGAAGTCTGTCATAAAAAAAGTACTTATTCCATATTGAAACGAAACAAAGTAACTATAAATTCAAATTCACAATATTTTTATTCAAATAGGCCTATTAAAAGCTCTTTCGAATCGTAAAAATTTTATATAACCTTTTTTTTTGTTTAAAGTCAGGAAAATGCATTACAGCATGTCCCGCCACTTGGGGAAGCGACGGGGGTCTGTCGGGCTCGCCTCACTAGCCAATGAGGGATACCGACTAAAAGCCTGACTGTCTGCCACCTTCTCCGCCTTCACGTGGCGGGGTCGCGGGCACTGGTGATACTTTCGCAACCCCGCCGAAATAGCGTCTATAGCCTATTAAAATTGAACATCTCTATCCAGTAATATTTAAAAGGAAACACTAATACTTTTATGTATAAATTAGCAGCCTGCCCCGACTTGGCACGGGTTTTGGTAAATATATTAATTTGTTTTAAAAATATAAAATAGGCCAGGGGATAATTAATATATACTACATAAGTTTTCCAATGGTTTGTGAAAGAATTTTTCCAAATGGGTCCAGTAGTTTCGGAGCCTATTTTATCAAACAATCAAACTCCTCTTTATAATAGTATGGATTACAACCATGAAACATGATATTTTTATAGCATATGATATTGTTATTGTATGTATTAATGTAGTTTTATACCTATCCTTCGGTTAACCATAAACATCGTATTATCCCGTTGATACGAAAATTTCTCATAAAATAAAACCCCGGCAAAAGGCTATTTAGCATCATGAATATCTTCGTCTACTAGGGTTATCACAATCTACTATTATTTGATTTATAGACATTACACATAGAAAAAAAAAGTTATTAATGCTGTTATTGGCGTTACAGTCTAGTGGTGCAATGCGATGCTAGTTTCGGTACCAGAAGACGCGAGTTCAATTCCTGCTCGGGTCAAACATTTATGTGATGGATAACATTTATGTTTGTTCTCGAGTTTTGATTTTTTCTTTGTATTATAAGGAAGTAGGTATATTTTCAATAATTATATCCGTAGTCTGGCACCCATAACACCAGGCCAACCAACAGGCTAAACCCAGCTTTCTTTGGAACCACGTGGCGCTGCGTGTTTTTTGTAGATTTATTTATTACTAGGTGCTGCCCGCGGTGTTACCAGCGTTTAATTTTATGAAAGAAAGCTGCGCCACCTATATCAGATTTTTGACCAAATCCTACGGGAATCGCGTACTTTTCGGTATATAAAGTACCCCATGTGTTAATCCAAGATATTAACTACCTACAAACTTAAGCGTGTAGTTTGTGTGTATGTAACAAACTTCGCCTTTTTTTTTTTTTTTTTTTATCACACAGATTGAGCTGGCCCCAAAGTAAGTTCGAAACTTGTGTTATGGGATACTAACTCAACGATATTATATTTTATAACAAATACATATATAGATAAACATCCAAGACCCGAGGCCAATCAGAAAAGTTCGTTTTTCATCATGACCCGACCGGGGATCGAACCCGGGACCTCCTGGGTGGCGGTCTGGCGTGGTAACCATTACGCCACGGAGGTCGTCGAATATTAGTATGGGGAAAAGAGTTTTAAAACATGTGGCCAGTTTAAAATCTAAAATAAAATGGTTACAGCCCTAAGCAGGATCCTGTATTCGCGGTACGGAGCAATTAACCCGCCAGACTGGATAACTGACTGCCACTTTACTGAATTTCAATTTAGAAAATAATATTGTTCGCAGATATTTCTGACCGTAAGTTGACAGGACGTATTTTGTTATTTAATAAATATTTATTATTGCTTGTTGTAAAGGATTGAAGTGGAAAACTAGGCTCAGAAATAAAGGTAGTTTATTTTCTTATATATATAAAAGTTGTAAATGAGAAGAAAAAGTGCCTGTGAAGGTTTAACTTTTGAAATAAACATTTTCACAGTAATTTTTGTTTTTGTAAGGATCTCTATTTAAAATAAACTAGGTATATAATATAGCCTTTCACCTAGGGATAGTGATAATAGCTTCCCAATGCGAAATAATTTTTGAAATAAATAATAAATAAATATATAGGGACAATTCACACAGATTGAGCTAGCCCCAAAGTAAGTTCGAAACTTGTGTTATGGGATACTAACTCAACAATATTATATTTTACTAGCTGACCCGTGCCCACTTCGTTGGGCATAATGTTAAAAGCCTTTTTATTTTTTGGTTTTTTATATAACCTATGACACTCAGCAATAATGTGGCTTTCTATTGGTGAAAGAATTTTAAAAATCGGTTCAGTAGATCCCGAGATTACCCCTTACAATTTAACAAATACACAAACTTTACCTCTTTATAATATTAGTATAGATAGATAACAAATACATATATAGATAAACTTCCAAGACCAAAATCAAAACCAAAATCGGTCCGGTAGTTTTGGAGTTTAATCGTTACAAACAATAATACAAATCTTTCTTCTGTGTGATATTACTAGCGAAGCCCACGCGACTTCGTTTGCGTGTGTCCCACTTTTCCGTGGGAATTTACAAAAATACTATCTAAAACCTCCCTCTTGAATCACTCTATTTAAAAAAAAACGGGTAAAAATCTGTTGCGTCGTTTTAAAGATATAAGCATACATAAGTACAGACAGACAGACAGCGCAACTTCATTTTATACTATTAAAGATAAAGATTATGGAAAAAAAAGTGATAGACTGATAGTAAAAAGGAACAAAGAAGAAGAATAAAGACAAGAGACAATATGACAGATCATATATTTATTTTATACCACTAAGGTGGAAAATAAGCTTACCATCTATCATCACTACCACCAGGCGGGCCGCCTGATGGTGAGCGGTCACCGTAGCCCCTTTCGGCCGCCATGGCAACTGAGTTTCACAACTAGTTGTGGAAAAGCAATTTTTATTCTTTCTCGGCAACTATTTGCGACAGAAGATTTTTTTTTCTTTATACGCAACTAGTTGCCAGCAAAGAATACTTTTGCCGCCATGTCAGTCTACAGACGCTTGCAACACCGGGAGTATCACTCGCGCGTTGCCGACCCTGTAAAAAATCCTTTAATGCCCCTTTTGAAGAACCATATTATAAGTCTAAGGAAAGACCTCGGCATAATAATCATAATGTCAAAATATAAAAAAAACCGGGCAAGTACGTGTCAGGCCACGCACAATGTAGGGTTCCGTATCGGCTACGCATTTCTTGCTTGCAAATGAGTACAATGCCATATTCTATGACATTTGTATGTTTTCGTCAAAGAAATTTTACTTCATAAGTTCGTCGGCTATTACTCGGTAACTAGTAGTGCCTAATTAACCGTTATAGTTTTCCTTGTAGGTTCACTATATTATGGACTACTACCATGTTTTTTTTTCAAATTTCAGTGCCTCCAGTTAAAAAGGGAATAACTCGATTTTATCAACTTTTCAGGAGAGCCAAAAAACCAAACTTTTGGAAATTCTCGTGGACTTATGTTTTAACCAGGAATTGAAATACACAATTTCGTAGACAATATTATGGACTTTGTGTATATGAAAAATGGTTTAAATTCACGCTCGTTTAATATATATTTTTACGTTTTTTTTCGAATTATGCCTTTGTTAACCATTATTTTATGGCATAACGTGTTTTAAGCGACTGTCTCTATGTCACTTAAAAGAAATAATACGAATTATGCCTTTGTTAACCATTATTTTATGGCATAACGTGTCTTAAGCGATTGTTTCTATGTCACTTAAAAGAAATAATACGAATTATATTTTTCTCTTTGTGTCGCAAAATAATGTAATTCAAAAGACATGCAGGTAAATTAAAGGCAAAGTTAAAGAATAAAAGTTTTATTGAAAAATAGCATACACAATGAAGTACAAAGAGTCGTAGTAATAATTAATTAATAACATTATGATACCCAATGATGAAGATTAGACGAAAAATAAATCAAATTTGTTCGTCTACTAGCTGCACCTAGAAAAAAATTCGATGTTTTAAAACTATTAACAGAAAACCAGGATCTACGCGAACGAAGAGCGTAAGTTATTACTTACATTACTAGGTTCTTCAAAAGCCTCAGTCGTAATATCATTATCATTATTTTGATCTTTCAGATACTGTTCTTTAATTCATTCATTAATTGGCTCGCTCTGTAAATATAACAGAAGACGTTGCTATTGAAAATAAACTGTTACAAGATAAATCTATACCTAATGTAATAAAGCAAAAGAGATTTTTTTTATATCTTTAAACGCGATAATCTCTGGAACTAGTCTGATTGGAAAAATATTTTTGTATGTTATAGCTAGGTTAACGAAACACAGTATAGGCTATTAAGAAGAAAAAAAGTAAAATACACAACTCGCCGATCAACAGAATTTTAAAATGGGTAAAGGTAGGTACTTACTAGTACAGGAGCAGTCTCGTTATGATTAACACTCATTATAATCGACATTTATAGTTTTTGAATATAGCTGAACCTAGAAAAATAAAAATAGAAGTTTCAAAACTAGTAACAGAAAAGCACGAAGTTAGTTATAATTACATCTCAAAACATTAAAAAGTCAAGTAGTACATACCCTGTCACCAATGTATTTAGATTTAGTTGTTGCCCTGAAAATCTCGTTCGTATACTCAGTTATGCCTAAATCTTGCGGAGTAATCAATTCTTCGCCCTATGAAAAACATAAAAATATTTTGTAATAATATGCGGTAACTTATACAGCTGAAAAAGTTAAAATCGACTTGTCAAAAAATGTCTACAACTGAATAACCTACAATAGATAGCTAAATATAGGTACTTACTGTTACTAATTGCGTGATTTTTTACCACGATTTTAAAACACTAACGGCGACGGCTTAAAACAAATGAAGGCACAAAGTGTTTACAAATACCATCTAAGTGTCAGTGTGGTGTGAGTGAGAACAGTTTTCGCACTCTTTATATCATATTTCAAAATTATAACATTTTAGAGATTATTTTATCACAAAAACAATAAGAAAAACGTAAAATAAGGCACAAAGAATATTATAATTATTTTTATAAATGTGGAACAGTTCATATTATAGTATTTACTTTTCAAAGGAATGATTTGACTCATTCCCACTAGCAGCAAGTCAAACCGATGCGAGAAGGCAACAAGTCGGAGAATACCTCATTAAAGCACTTATTAAAACATGCATTAAAGGGAACAACTGCTTTTGTTTCTATAAATTTGAAATTTGATTCTGCGCCATGAAGGTACAAAATGTCGTAATGTCTATAATAACAAAGTTAACTAAAACAATGCCATTTTGAACTCAAACAAATACGAACCTATCATAATTATGTCTTTAGAGTCGAAAATTAAAATCCGGTAACTGTGTTTGTGTCATTTTAAAGCGTGAAATATGTCCTTAGTGTAATCTAAAAATTGGGTTAGGAATAAGTTAGAGATATGTCCTTTTGATATGTTATGTAACTCGACGAGCTGATTCCAACGGGCTAATAAAAACAAAGGGCATAACTCGTCTTAGACCCCTTTTGACTGGAGGCACTGATTTCTAAACACAAGACTTTCGGAGATAGAGGTGGGACCACCATGCAAAACGAAAATTGACACGTTAAATGTAAATAATTCGCGAATGGATCATGGTATCCGAAAATGATCTTTACACACCCTCAATGTTTTTAAGAGACCTAACTAACGATACCCCACAACATGGGGTCGGTGCGAAAAAAAACACTTTATCTGTACGGGAGGCACTCCAAAAAAAAATATTTTATCAAATTTTTATTCTACCAGTTTGTTAGCATTGTTATTAATTTCATTTCATTTCATTTATTTCATAAAACAATTTACATTGTATCGAAATTTAAGTATACGTAGCTAGCGTATATATTATGAGTATATATACCAAGTTACAGCTTTCTAGCATCAAGCGTCTAGGCGCTAAAACGCGGACGGACAGACGGACAGACGGACATGGCGAAACTATAAGGGTTCCTTGTAGTTCACTACGGAACCCTAAAAAACTAATAATATCACAAAAAGCATTTACTTCCAGCCTGATCGCTAGTTCGTTACACTTAACACTTGTATTGTAGTGTTCTTCTTCTTATTTCATGTCTTTCCCGCAATTAGTGTCAAGTCACTGCGGGTAGCTGATGAAGTCACCTAACGGTCACTGACTTGGCGACTGTATTGTAGTGTGATGCAATATTTTTGTAATTGTTTGGCAAAAGTCTTTGTCTATAAAGCCAAAACTGTCTAGTCGGAATTATTTATTGTGTTATTAAGAAAGCAATTAAAGATTATGATATTGATTGTAGCAGTAGTTTATTAACAATATATGTTTAACAATAATATAATTGTAACATAATAATAATTAAAATCACTTCTAGCGAATATTAACTCCATTTCATAAATACTAAACTAATTTTTTGAAACCACTTTTACTCAATTTCTTAAAATGGTTTCGAGTTTATTTATTACAAAGAAAACCATTTTCTATTAAAAACTAAAATTTAAACATTCTACACGTGATTCTACCAAAAATATATTAAAATTTTATTTTTCCTTTGTTCCAGATTCCTCGCCATCTGGTGGCCACTGAAGTGTCAAATCACCAAAAGGCGCGCAAGAATGATGATCGTCCTTATCTGGATCTTTGCTATCCTCGTCACGTCACCTTGGGTAGTCTTTTTCGATCTGGTAACTGTCTTCGAGGAGAACCCAAACGTACACCTCTGCGTTGACCTCTGGCCGAACGCCATAAGCGAGGTCTTGTACTTCGTTATAGGAAACCTTATTTTCTGTTACATATTACCCATGGTTCTGATTACCATGTGTTACATCCTCATTTGGATCAAGGTCTGGAGACGATCAATCCCAACGGACACTCAAGATGCACAGATGGAGAGGATGCAACAAAAATCCAAGGTCAAGGTAGTGAAAATGCTTGTCGCTGTTATCATCCTATTCGTTCTCTCATGGTTCCCTCTATACCTAATTTTTGCAAGAATAAAATTAGGAGGACCAATCCAGAAATGGGAGGAGGAAATATTCCCTGTGGTAACACCTCTAGCGCAGTGGCTGGGGTCATCAAACTCCTGCATAAATCCTATATTGTACGCGTTCTTCAATAAGAAGTACAGGAAAGGTTTTGTGGCCATCATCAAAAGCAGAAAGTGCTGCGGTAGGCTCAGGTATTACGAGACAATTGCCTTGCAGTCCTCGAGCACATCTACGAGGAAATCTTGGCACTACAACAATAACAATCACGCATCAATAACGCGTAGGTCTCCGCCGGTGGACAAGAACGCGGTATCGTTCATCTTCAACCACACTGGGGTTTAAGGCTTCGGCGGTGATGATCCGGTTCTCACTCTAGCCTCGGGGCGCGGCGCATTGGCGCAGGTCTTCAGATGGAACGCGTACACACCCGACGTTTGCCTGTATGCCTCTTTTGAGTTCGACAGTTTGAAGTTGTCTCGTGGAAGAACCAAGTTTTTCGACATTTGTGACTATTCAATAATAATTATTATAATAAAAGTGAACATAATCAGTGAATGTTTTTATTACGTAAGATTACTTGTAATTTTTATACGTAAGTCGGTTAAATTTTAAGGGAGATTTTATTTTTACACTATGAACATTTATTAAATAGTGGTCAGAAGAAAACGCACATTGAGCACAAAGTTTAGATTAATAAAAATTTGTGTTTCAATCATAATAATAATTTATTTTTGTGTATATTCTTTAGACCAAATTTTATCATTATTTTTATCATGAAATCATTCATTACAATTATATTTAATCAGTAACTAAATACAGTACAAAAATACATTATTGGTAGTGATAAGCTTTTTAATATTTAAAACCAATATTTAAACTGTTTCTCGTCAAAAATGTTTTAAATATATTTCTTTTTATATCGAATTGAAATTAAGCACTCTATAAAAACAGGTAAGTACTTAAAAATATATTATATAAAATATTTTAGAGACAAAAATTGTAGAAAAAAAATAATAATCTGTTTCTCCCAATAAAATTCACCTGAGGTGTAAAAATAGGCGGAATTTTATGGGGATCGTAAAACTGCGTAGACGGCAGTTTTTTATCTATATTCTTTTGGCTGTAAAACCTGGAACTGGCGGTTAAATTTCCAACTGTGAAGTGTGAAAATATATTTTTAAAAGGCTTTTAAACATAATAAAAATATTACAAAAAGTTTTTCCGTTAATAAATAAATATATAGGACAAATCACATAGATTGAGCTAGCCCCAAAGTAAGTTCGAGACTTGTGTTATGAGATACTAACTCCACGATACTATATTTTATAACAAACATATATAGATGAACATCCAAGACCCGAGGCCAATCAGAAAAAGTTATTTTTTCATCATGACCCGACCGGGACTCGAACCCGGAACCTCCTGGGTGGCGGAATAATGAAATCATTGTATTTAGAGACCGGCACATTCTCTATCTAGTGAAATTTTAACGCAGAAAAATACCTTCAACTTTTTGTTATAAGTACCAATTTTATTAATTCAAAATCAATAGTTTTTGAAATTCATCATCACAGGTACAATAAGTCCACTGCTGGACATAACCATCCCACCAAAAGTTTCGATTTTGAAATGGCATAGCGTAATTGAAACGAGCCAGCTCAAGCTAAAAATAACTTTATATCGGCGTGTAACAACAATGAGTTTTGTTCAGTGAATGAGATTCTTTTTCTCCTTATTTTTACTCCTTCCTGTAAAAGGTCGACAATGGCTCCGGACTCCTGTCGTCCCACACGGTCATTTTCTAACATTATCCATTAAAAACAAAACCATTAATTCAATATTTTATAAACTAAATACGTAGAGACAAAGGTTTCCGTTTGAACGAAGCTATTTTTGAGCCATTGTTCGACCCAGGATGATTAATACAAAACAATTTGTCGAAATATATTTTTACACTTCAAAATTAAATTATATTAAAAATACAAATATACTGGAAGATGTAAACGGGTTAAAAATAAAAAGAAAAAGTTAAGACTCGTGGACGATTTCAGCGCGCCGCCGTGAGGCATGTTTGCTCACTGTTTGTAAGAACACCAAAATGTACATACGGACCTTTTTCTTGCACATAGTAAGAAGGAAATTTTAAAATATCCATCTATAGTACTGATAAATATTTTTATTCACGACCCCTTTTACAAAAAAATATTCTTGAGTTATGTTTGGTCATTGTTTACGGAAAGACGATAGGGAATTTCTAAATATCAAAAAATACCATTAGCATTTGCATATAGTCTGTTATCACAAAGTAAGAACTTTTTTCAACTTTCATATAAAAAATAAGTGAAAAAAAAAATCTTTTATATTATGGTACTTCCGCAAAATTCACCGAGGAAAATGATTTATTTTCATATATTAGCATCACTTGTATGTACTAATACAATCTGTTTTTTACTCATTAAAAAACATTAATTACATTTAAAGTGACCTAAATTATCAATCGCGCAACGCGGGACGCGCCAGTCGCCATAGGCGTGCGCAAAAATTGAAAAATATACGTAATAAAATTAATAGGCGTGTGCAAAAAAATTTTTGCGTCAAAAAATCTAAAATCTAAAAATCGTCCTGGAGCCTTAACCTGTTTATTTAATATGATACATCTTTTATAAAAAAAACTGACCAGTATGTATTGCACGCCACTGTTCCATATTAAAAAATCTGTTTCCTGTAAATAAATTTCATATATTCAAATTTCGCGTAACTGCAAAAAAATATTATAAAAGTGTATTTTACGAGAAATATTACGATTATATATATAAGTCAACTGACAAATATAAATAAATATATTTCATCACATCATTGTATTTAAATAAAAATATAATATATCCATATTTCCCAATTCAAGCTAATTTAGGTTAGTAATATAAAAGTGTGCGAAACGTATTGATTGTCCATTAAAATTGAGATATTGTATTGATTTTACTTAATTTTCATCATAATAACTATTCACGCTCATGCATGCAATATTAATAAAAAACTCATCATCAACATCTCTACCACAAGAAGTCCACTGCTGGACATAACCATGCACGTTCACAGAAAGATAGTCCGCGAGTTCGACGCTCGCTAACTCATCGCCAAATATAAAAAAATACAAATTGACAATAAAATCTCGTAATGTGTAAAACATTTTCTCTCTGATGAGACCATGAGATGGACAAACGAACTGACGGAATTCAATAGCAATTGGAAAGAACTGGGGCCCGATTCTACTAACACAAATGCACCAATGGACTCTCAATGGTGTCTCAATCGTGTCTCAAAAGAATACCGATAGTGTATCAGTGGAATAGTTTTTTACATTTGTTATGGACTTAAACTATAACATAATGTTTAATTTATTGTTTAAGTCCATAACAAATGTCAAAAACTTTTCCACTGATACACCATTGAGAATCCATTTGTGCTTTTGTGTTAGTAGAATCGGGCCCCAGCAGAGAAGAATAGGAGAAGGACAACAGAGACCTTTGGCCAGCAGTGGGACATGAACAACAATATTTTTTTTAAAGTGTATAATATTTGATTTGAAGCAAAATAGATCTGATAAAATATTACGAACATTTATAATAATCAGGATGTAGTAGTTCACGCTCGTCTGTTTTTTTATATTTTATTTATTCATTACAAAAATCCACAGCCCCACAAAATTAAATAATGACGATCTTACATAATTACACTGATGGCCGATTAAGGTCCAATGTTTTGTTTTTCATAGCATTTGCATTCCCATTGCTTGGTCGGTAGCCTTCGCTCATACTATCTATACTAAGGTTACATTATAAAAATATAATTTATCAATTTAAATGTACAATTAAAACGTTTGTCGCACAAAAACGGCACAAGTCGAGAGCCGCTTAGAATGCACAAAAATGTTTACAAAATAATAATAGTCAGTAAGATCGGATATGCTTGGGAATAATAATATGTAAGTAACAAAATAAATAATTATTACAGGAGGACAAAAAAATAAAAGAATACACCAAACTTAATACATAATATTTTAAAATAGACGTACTTATAATAAGGTTTTTTATTATATTAGTTATACAAAATTATAAAATTGTAGGGACACAGTTTGAATATTTTCCCAAAAAGCAATCTTGATCTTACTTATTGGTAGTTAGTTTGATAATAATGATAAATGTATATTCTATCGTAATACATAATTAAATATTACATAAATAATAATGAAGAATCGCACACGATGTTGCAATGTAGCAAAAAAAAATGTAGAATACATATTTTTCTATCGATAAAACACATCGTAGTTTTTTATTTCATTTTTATTTACTACTGCTGTGCTATACGTTTGGTGTTATATTTATTTGTCGTTGTTGATACATAACCGCATATCTACTGGTTATTTGCTAACAAAACTATAGAAAAATAAGAAAAATAAATAAAAATAAACTATTTTATTTAAGAAGGTTTATTCTCCAGTAGCCTCAAAGTTCATCTAGGAATTATTTTATCTCATGAAATGTGGGTTAATTTGTAACATGTAGAGTGAAAATAGAAACTTATTCGAAAAAAAGAAAAAAAAAGAAAACATGATTATTTGAAACACTATAAGCATAAAATTGTAACTTAAAATTGTTAAAAACTGTTCGAGTGTGTCCAAATCGGTCTCCACTCAGCACAAATGCCATATCACAAGTGCCTACCATGACGCTGGTTTTCTGTGGGCACAGAGCTGCCCGACTAGCAGAACTATAAAATCTTAATATGCGTTGGTCTTAACTGAAGGCTTCAACACACATCGCATGAACAAATCACCTTATTTGTATTGGGACATACTAAAATCCGCAGAACGTGATGATGCGAAATTCAAACACTTTTGAAGTATTAAAATGCAGTAGATACGCGGTTATGCTATCACCGACTATAGGTGTGATTATATCAGGACAAAGTCAAAGCTTGCAAGACTGATGGTTTCGTATGTCCTTCCGAAGGATTTGTGTGATATAATTAAAATTTATTTATAATTTTGCCTTTTTTTATTACAAAATATTTTGTAATTACCATACGTATTATTTTTAGAATATTCATATTTTATAGTATTTTGCATTAGCATATTTTGGCACGCGGGTTTGCTCGATTACATGTTTTTCTAATATGCATAATTAGGCATGTTGTCCGCAGCCTATTTGAATGCAATAAATTCTGTGACAAGAGTACCTTACACACAAGTGGGACAGTGAAAACCCGCGTGGAAAAAATGCTCTATTTATTATTAATTTCTGATAATATATTTTTAGTAGAATGTTGAAATTTCAAATAACATTACATTTGTATAATTTTAAGCTATAAGCCATGACTTTTTTCGAGAATTAAATAAAAATGTTTAGTTACAATAAATAAAATGTCTTCAATGACTCTGTCAAAATGTACATAAAATGTCATTTTGTCATTGTCACTTTAAGATTAGTCTCAAGATGTTTGTAATAAAAAAAAATCGTGACCTATTTATCTAATGTCATTGAAAAAATGGAATAAAGAGGCAATACTTTTAGAGAGTAATCTTATTCATGCTGTGCATGTATTTATAGGACGTAAATAACGCAAAAACAGACATTTTTATATAGTTAAATACATTTTTATCTAACGTTGCTGCAGGCGGCTCACAATAACTTTTTAAACCGATCACTAGTGTCCTTTAAGCCTACAGAGATAAGAATTTATGCAGTGTCGAGGAACTAATTAAGTATCCAGGGTTAAGTTTAGAAAACCTTAATAATGCCTTATGGGGCTTCTTAAATATAAAATTGCAATGCTTCATGCGTCATCAAATCACGGAACCCCATTAATCCGCAAGTTTTTTGCTTTGGTCACTTGATGAACAATGGAAGAGTATATGATTACGTTGTTTTTGATTTGCATCACAGTCTTTTACTTTGCGAATTTATATTTCGTTTATTTGTCTCGTCAGAGGTGGGCAACGCATTGGTAGCGCCCCTGATGTTGCTGATGTCCATAGGCGGCGGTGACCACTTTCCATCAGGTGGCCTGATTGTCTGCCGAATAACATTAAAAAAAGAATTTTTGCAAGCCATTCAAAAATTTACTTTTTTTTTTAAAATTGTATTGTCCTAAAGAAAGTTTTAAAACGACACTTTTTTATAGTATGCCCTGGATACTTCTTGATTTCTTTGACTTATATATTACAATTTATAACTATTACAATGTTTTGTTGTTTGTTCACAACGTTTATAAATTACTACTGTTTTATCTTAATTTAGATACCAACTAAAATAATAATTTACAATGTGTGCTAGAATTTAATAATTTCTTGACTTTTATAATATAGGTTTTCAATATATTGTGTACATTAATTTAAACAGGTATATTAAATACAAAATATTTGTCATAATAAATTATTAAGCAATTTTTTTAAATTCTGCTGACACTGGAATACTGTAAAATAAAAAAAAATATTTTAAATCAATCATAAGTTTAATTTTCATTTAAATAAACAGCAACGATTTTTTATTAAAATAGTCGAAAGTTATATTTATACAAATTGAGAATTTTGTCTAACAAAACTTCACATTATACATAATATGTAAATAAAATATATTATGTAATTTATAAGGTATAAATATATTATTTTTATTTTAATAGACGCGTTTCTGTATTATAGCTGTTTTTTATTTGCTGTGTTTGGTGTTAGGAATAATATTTATATATTTGTCTATTGTAACGATTTGTGACCTGATGTTTGATAATGTCTTTTTTATTTCATATAATATAGTTAAAGGCTCTCCCATATAGATGTGTTATAACGCATTATACTGTCGCAATGCGTCATTGAGATTTTATTTGCACTATTGCTATTATGCTAAAAGTAGGAAAAATATTGTAATAAGCTAATTAAGGCATTCCGATAAAACCTACTGTTGACACATCTATGCGTGATCGGCCTTTTTTATTGATAATTACAATAAAATATTGAACAAAAGTTTTAGGTAATTCCTAAAATTATTTAATATTAATATAATATACAGTAAAATGTTTATAATTAAGTCAAATGCTTGTGGCATAGCCGTTTGTTAGTAGTACTTTGTAAAAATTGTATTATAGAAATATTTGTATAAATTAGATGGATGTTTTAAGTAACAGTAGGCAATTAGAGTTAGGGCCCTACCGTGTGGATAATAGAAGTCGATATTGTTGCAATGCGTTATTGCAAAATATTTGGACGCACGCTAACATAAGCATATGTGTATGTGGAGCCTCAATAACGCATGACACTGACTTAATGATGCATCCAATATTGTCGTCCGTTAATTGTAACTGTGTGGTAGGGTCTTTATAGAGCTTTTTAATAGAATGACTGATTCGTTTTTTGGGTAACAGAATTTACCTTCGTATGCATAATTATTTTTAAAAGAATCGTAGTTTTTCATTTCTCATAACCGAGCCTGTAATATGTAAATCACAGATTATGTAATACTTTAAGTACTAGATGTCTCACTAAGATAACGCGAACAATGTCAACGTAAGGTTTAAAAACTAACCACCACCCACGACGACAGGTAAGTTTGTGTCCCGATTGGATGTGTGATTAGATCATCAGTGAACCGTTGACTGTCTCCAGATTTACTGTGGACAGCGTAGCAAGCCTATTTCACTTAACAAACATTAACGGCAAATCGCCGAATGAATTGTAGGTACTGTGTAGGAGAACGCGTAGAAATTATAACACTAAACTACGTATATAGTCTTATTTATTTGAAATAATGAAAGATGTTTTGAAAAATATTCATAATACTTTAAATGTTTGTAAATAAGACTTGATAAATATTTAAAATATTATAAATAATTTCATTTAAAAACAGATATGGATGACAACTGAAGATAAAGAGCTCCATACTCACTAATCGCTTATTAAGGACACAGCCTAACAGTATTGAAAGTGATCTCGTTTTATCTAAGTGACACAAATCTACCCACTAAGCCAAATTATTTCTATTTCTATATGTGGCAACGCTCTATAAATTACACTTACTTATAGTAAGAAATACATAATTCACACAGCGCCATCTGGTCCCAAAGTCTAGGCTTAACCTGCTTGGCCTTATGGGTACCAGTCAACGAATATATTTATTTGTATAAATATATGACAAGAATGCTATCACATAATTGCCCCGAGCGGTAATCGAATTCGCGCCCTCTGGTGACAAAGGCAAAATCACTACCAACGCACCATTACCGGCCGGGCTGTCAAATATTCAAATATCGAGCGTTTCTTATTTGGAAATAGGAATAATGTGGTTTGGCGGGTAGTCAACTAAGCGCAATGTTATAGTTGACAATTTTTTCAATGTAGCAGGCACATCGTAATAATAGTAACGAAAGCAATTTTGACATATGACATATTGTATCACTGTACAATTCCCAACATATCATGTTACCTCTGATTTTGACAGCTATTGTGGATTTCCTATAAAAAATATAAATTTGAGTAAAAAAAAGTTTTAAAATTATTTGATAAATGTTTACTTTGTAGTGCACAAATTTAGAAGTAATATGTTACATTACATTAATAGATTTCTGTAATTTTAATTATTGTCTATTAATATTAATGTTAAGTTTCACATATTTTAAATACAGTGTCGAGCAATATAAAAGGGTCAATTGATATTAAATATTTCTAAAAACAAGTTAGATCGTAATATTTCTGAAAAATACGTTGAATTGTCTTGAAAAATCTAAGGTCTAATCCTTAGAAGATTACACAAATACAGAAATCAAAAATGGCCAATTTGTTTTGCTCGCGAGTGTATAATAATGTTTTATCATCATAATAATTTGACGTACAAGCTCTATTTTAACTGTCGAATAAATTTAACTCCCCATTTAATATTTACTGTTTATCATTAAAAAAAATACGATTTTTAAAAATTTAAATTTTGTACTTACGACTTTTTAACAAATTGGATATTTTGTTTTTGAGATAATCGTCAATTTTCTCACATATTACGACAAATTTATGAAATAGAATAATTGTTTATTTAAATTTAATAAAACCATTTTGATGTAATTATAATAAATGTCAATGTTTTTATTCGACTATCGGAAATGCAATGGCGTCAAAAAGCCAGCAAACACAAACAGTACAAGAAGAAGTAATATCTACACGTCAGAGCAATAAAATTGGGTCACTTATAAAATAATCTCACCGTATTAAAACCTGCTCCAGTATGCCTAAATAAAATAATAATTAATTCATTAATTTTATGACAAATTCATTTTGTTATTGCAATATCTATAATGATTTCCATAACGTGAATTATGTATGAAATAAGTATTGCCATATAACATGTACACAGATAAGAAAAAAAAAATTGTTCAGAAATCATTTTGTCTATGAAATCAAATTAAATGTTTTATTATAGGAACCAAGTGTTACAGAAGTTCTTAAATTTAAGTGGTAGTGCTTACATACACTTAGTCGTCTTTCAGGCACAGTAATTAGAAACGATCATTAATATTTTACAACTTAACTTGTCTTTTACATTTTGTTAACCAAAATTCATTGCTCGGACGTGTACAAGAAATGTGTAAAGTCACTGACCTCTAATAATTAAAAAAGAAACATTACATACTAGTTAATGCCTCAGTATTTACGAACTATGTCCGTGATAAAAGCTATCATATTTGAAATACAAGTTATTATCATGTCTATCTTTCAAAAGCAAATTATGTTAGCAATTTTTTCGTAAAAGCGCAGTTGCTCAACTTCGGAACTAATTAAGGGACTTCAGGGAATAAAGAACCATTCCTTTCCTTACACATCCGTTTAAGCAATGAAAATTTATATATAGATCTCTGGATGTACTCACAGATGTGCGTAGCGGAGAAGAAATTATATATAATTATATAAAATATGCATTTCCCGTTGTTTTGTCCGCTTTGTTGGTTGTTTCGTAAGCCCTTTTTTAGTTTGACGGAGTTTCTTCTAATTATTTTAAATTACACTATTCAATACAATAAAATTGCTTTGTTATAAATTGGTATTATTTAGAGGTCAGTGAATGAAAATTTAAATTATGTTGTCAAAACAATGTGTGTGAATTATGGCTTATTACACCAATCGGTAAATATTATTATAAATATATATTAACATAAAAATATAAATATATTATTATAATGGAACAATAAAAATAGTTAAAAATAATGCAATTGGTTTTATTGATTAATTTATTTTTGTTAACCATCCTGCATAAGTACAAAGGTGGACTTATGGCTAATTGCAAAGTCATAAGGATTTTTTTAATGTCTGTCTACGGTTTTAAAAACTATTAGAACTAAACAATAGTTAAACCTAAGATTAAGAAAAGATACAGATTTACTTATATTTTTTTCCTATTTTGTGAGTTTAAATGCAGTCACCTCGGGTGGCACTCGATCACGAGCTGACACATGGGTCAGCCATAATCAACTACATTGAAAACACCCAAACTCGAGAACAAACATAAATGCCGTCACATAAATGTTTGCCGAAGGTAGGATCACTGGGCTGTTATGATTAATGTATGAAACGTAAGTATGATCAGTCAATTACAGACACTTTTCTTATAACACATAAATAAATAAATATATAGGGACAATTCATACAGATTGAGCTAGCCCCAAAGTAAGTTCGAAACTTGTGTTATGGGATACTAACTCAACGATATTATATTTTATAACAAATACATATATAGATAAACATCCAAGACCCGAGGCCAATCAGAAAAAGTTCGTTTTTCATCATGACCCGACCGGGGATCGAACCCGGGACCTCCTGGGTGGCGGTCTGGCGTGGTAACATTACGCCACGGAGGTCGTCACACATGTTATTATATTAACCCATAATCATCCCACTGCTGGGATACGGGTCTCCCTTCAATCGAAGGTGATTAGACTGTACTCTGACACGCCTGCCCCAATGCGGATTGGCAGAGGCCGGTGTTTTCAAGCTGCCCTAAGGCCACCGACTTGGCTTAACGACGGCACCCATCGATAACAGCCAAGACCGACGGCTTAACGTGCCCTGAGAAGCACGGAGAAGCTCGAGATAACGATACCCATCCAAACGCTAGTTAGGGTCGACGTCGCTTGACTTGCGTATTTATATAAGAGTCCGACACACAGCGACGCCATCTAACTCCTCAAAAAAGAAAAAAAAGAGTAGTCAAAAGACATGTTAAAGAAATAATAAATATACGTATGTCTTACCAGCCATGGTTAATCTGTCTACACATTTCCAGACGGCACGCTACACACGTTTTCTTCCAGAAAATTTTGTCACAATATTTGTACACCGAAGTGAATGCCCTGGAGCTTCATCAATGAACGCTGACAGACCAGATAATATTTATATTATCGAAGAATATCGGAAATCGATCATGCAAGAGTTTAACAGTAGCTAAAGTCGAACCATTTCTTATTTTGGACTGCAAAAAAATCATTATCATGTGACAAAAAAATATTTAGAACACGATGACGAAGTGTTTTGTATAAATTACATAATCAACTCAGGGTTCATAAAAAAAAACTGTGGCATAATTAATTAGATTTTAAATAAATAGGGTAAATGCCAAGAGGTCTTCACTTCATTTTCTTTCTGATTTTAAAACACCTAGGGTTATTTTAATTGAGTTATTATCATATCGGTGCATTTGTAGCTCACCTATGTAGCAACTGGTCTATTTATCAACTCGTTACTCTTGTAAATTGTAAATCGCCTGTTTATCAACTCGTCTATGATTTTGCAATTTATTAATCTTAGATATTTCGAAATTCCATTAAAAATTTCATAATTGTTAATAGTTGGCGAAATTGCCAGTGAAATGCTGTCCGACAACTAGACATAAAAAAAAATGTATGAAAGTATGTATGCCTTATTAAGTGCTGAATTAACGAATAATGTATGGATCCACTTCAGATATCTATTAGGTACTTATAACGAATGTAATCAAGTGACTGAACCCTGCTTTGACCATTACAATACTTCCAAAAGAGAGTGTATGTATGACAGTTCACAGATCAACGACATATCGAGAACAAGATCGAGATATTTTTGTCTCATTTAATGTAAGGAGTTCAGTTACTTCAAGATGTTTCCTACCTGAGAATTGATTTACGTTTCCGCCAGGCTTCATCAATAGGCAATCGCCATCAATGGGTCACAAATAATCCTGAAATCTAGTTCTAAATGTCAATCACATTACGAGTGGTCGCCCTGACATCTGTGCCGTCGATTTATGTATTTACCTATTTATTTTTGTAGTGGTACAGCATTTATAAAACGGATTAGTTCGACCGGGAAATTTATCATGCTCTCACGAAATATGAAAAAATATAATTGTTTATTTAGAGAGTAGCCCTTCACGTGCATTTTGTGTACTCAAAATGAACATACAATAATAATTTTTAATTTTAATCTACTCTATAAGACTATATATGTAATAATTAGGGATGAAAATTGCCAGGAAAGTTTCCATTTCCGAGAAAACTTTCCTGAAACTTTCCAAAACTTCCGGAAATTTTGGAAGTTTTTAAGAATAATTATTTTAGTGGTGATTTGGCTATTTAACTTGGAAATATAGCATCAGAAACAGTTTTAAATTACATTATATTACAATCTAGCTGTTATTAGATACAGTGGTTGCGTAAATAACTTCGACAATTTGTGTTTATCCGCGCGAAATGTAGTGTTATACCATCAACATACCTAAATTTGTAAGAAAGTAATTTTAATGACACCATTGGTAATTACTAATAACATTATGTCATCTAATACAGTTATTATTACTATACCAACAATTTTTTTTGAGTTGAAAATATGGTTTCACATAAAAACCACACGTCCTTATTTGTTAACCAAAACAAAAGAAGTTTGTAAAAACCCAACCACATGATAATGCAGTTTATTACTTAGATAATTATATCGGGCGTTATGTTAATTTATACAAATAAATGTCTGTAGATAACATTAAAAACGAGTAGACGATTTTTCGATAAATTACAATCTAACTGTTTTTACAATATACCGGTGACATTTGGTTCATTCGTGTATGATTTGACGTATGACAAAATAGTTAGTTCATAAACTTGTCGTCTGGCAGCGTCAGTTGATCAGTTACCTAAAATTTATACCTTAAATAATACATTTCAACAGCGGATGATGATTTTCCGTTAGTTTATCACAGAAAACACCCAGAATCGGGAACGAACACGAATGCCATCACATAAATGTTTGCCCGAGAGAGAAATTGAACCCTCTGGTGCCCAAGAATAACTAACAATGCACCACCGTGTTGTCGAATATCTGTAGTTGATTTCACAAAAACGAAAGCACGTGATTGATCGGCTCATATTACCGGTTAACGATTTTAAAATCCGGATATCCTTGACGCGTCCGTGAACCGGTTTTTGGGTCAGCAGTGCAAGGCCGTGCACCAAATAGTTTTATTGCATTCTCATTCTTAAGGCCTCTGTTTCCACTTGGAAATTTAGATTTCAACTATTTGGAAATTTAACCCCTGACAAAAAGGTAACATTTTTATTCTTGAGGAGCTCGAAGGCGTTGCTTTGTGTCGCACTCTAAAACAAACGTGCAAAAATAAAATATAAAAAATCAATGAAGAGATACATTTCTGAAGCGTATTTTCTAAGTCATCACGATAATGCGCTTTAATCATGAGCTCAAGTAGAAGCTATTGTAGGTGTCAAAATCTACGGGTCTAATTGTCGTAATAAAAACAGTTAAAATCTAGTCTCAATCTGAAACGCTATCTTACTCATACAAAATAGGAAAAGAGCGGGATAGTACGTGAGTTTGAGACTAAATTGAAACTTTTTGTTACGAGAATTAGATCCTCTGATTTAGACGTTATTAAGCAAGTTCAGATTGGAGGCTAAGCTCCCAGACAATTCTCTTTTATATATAAACCATTTCCTCCATGAATAACTGTAAATAAGGTACAAATAATGAATCTTCAGTTCAACGACCTAATAAGAGACTGTCCACAAAGAGAGATGTCTAAGGAGGCGTAAAGTGTGCAAATTGACTTTTTTGTGCTCCTGATTGAAGTAATTCGGTAAAAAGTGACGAATCCTATTGTCCAGATTGTACGTATAAAAGGAGGAAAGTACAACCAAATAAATTTTAATTAATTTCTGTGCAATAATAATTTTTGGTGGCTTTTATTTTCTCGTGTTTACATTAACCACAATGAATCACGTTTTCTAGAATTTAGGTCAAATTCTTATTAAAAATAGTATATTTGGAATACCTATATGAAAATGTGGATTAATTTGACAAGTTTACATTTTATTAAAGCTTTTAAATTACCATTGGACCGGACTGCATCGATTAGTGCAACGCGACAGAGATGCACCGTGGCATTGAACTATCCATTTTTAGGTCACCGCGACCGCGACACTTTAAACTGCATATTAAAAGAGAGTTCAGTTTGTTTAAGGGATCGCGAACATGGTTGTCTCTATTCAATGACGTGCCAAGATTCACACCCATCAATTTAAGCACAGAATGCGTAGAAAGTCACATTAAGCTAAGCTTCAAGCACTGCTTTGAATCATTCAAGCATTTGTGCTGGAAAGACACGTAAAGCCAAATCATGATGATTTTTAATGACTTATAGACACTGTCTCCTTAGCCAACTGGCTTTTTTTTTAAAAGAAATTTCAGTAGAGTATGGGTATATATGCGTCCTTCCAGTTGCAACCACTGCCATTTGAATATCAGTTTTGTAGATTCGATAAATTAATGGCTTCTGAGGAGTAGTTACATGGTTTGACCAAGTGTAGGATCTCCTAAACACCAAGATCTCCAGTGCATTATAGCATGCTAAAGCTGCCACAAGTGGTGAGAAATCGTTAGAGGCTTGAGTCGGGCACATCACGACGGACGCTATGGCAACACCGTTTCCTGTTGGACCAACTGTTATGCACAATTAGTTGTGCCAACAGGAATGAGCAAACGACTGAAGGAGAAGGAGTATGAGTAGTTAGTTTCAAATGCTGTATTAAATAATCTTTATACGAGCAACAATTTTCACAGCGCATACATATTTTGTAAAGTCTCTAGGCGTGGCCGTGGCCTCAGTGTGACCTAAATCGGCAGTTCAATGCCAGGAAGCTCCGTTGCACCGGTCGATGCATTCCTGCCGCGGGCCTCTGGGTATTATACTAGGTATCTAATATTTGTGTACAAATTGTTTGTTGTTGTTATGATATGGAAGCAATAATAAAGTTTATTTCCACGAGTTATGGTGTTATTGATGAATTGGTAATATCAGGGATGTTAATACTCGTGGGGATTTAGGGCTATCTAATTTTGAGATTGTTGATTTCATGATTTTCTAACTACCTTTTATGGGAATACGATTTGATTAACGATTATTTTTAGGATCTTAATAAGTTAGGTATATGATGTACTGCTGAATTGTAGGTGTTATGGAACTGATGGAAGTTCATGAAGAAAATAATTTAAAAGGAGAAGAAAAACGCTTGGTTTATTTTAAGTGGAGATAAAATACGAGAGAAAAAATTTAATTGACAAGTAAAAATATAAGGGGTGACCCCTCCTAATTCCATTTTCATAACCAAAATCACATGAGTAAATAAACTTCCGTCAGTTTATTTACTCATGTGCCAAAATCTCGTAACTGGTTACGAAAGAAGATTTTTTTTCCATTAACAATTTTATTGACATATAAAAAGAGTTTGGTTTGCATTGTAGATACAGAAACAAGCTTTTAGGGCTTCAAAGCAAAATTTGAATATGCATTATGGTAAATTTGAAATTTTAGGTCAACAAATTAATATATATATAATTAGTAGGTAACTTTAAAATACAGTAGCATAATTTGACTTTAACAAGCTTGGGTCAATTATATAATATTGGTATTGAAAACGCCCAAAGGCTGCAGTCACTTTTCTGTTTTTTTTGCCACTTTAATAGTATAAAAAAGCTTGTGAAATTGCCTCTTTAGACACCAATAAAAGATTTTTGTCTTAACAGATTAAACTACGGGTTTTTCCTACATAAACATGTCGTCTGATTTGCTAAAAATAAAAAAAACGACTTCTCTAAAGGGTTTCTTTTGAGCCAATTTGAATAAAAAAGTTCCCTTATTAACAAAGATCAGCTAAGTTGTAACTAAAACCTTTTTTGTCAATGTCACTTTAGAGAATTAAAGGAGTGTGGATAAAATAAGTTTTAACCAATACCTAATAATAGATAGTTTTGGGAGGTATAATGGATTTGGTATGCCAAATCCATTTCTAAATTGTCTCAAAACCATCATAAAACAATATCAATATAACCTCAAAATCATCTGAAAACTATTGTACATAAACATGTGTATATGGTTAGAAAAATGGAAATAACTTTATCCACGAAAATGGAAAAACAATTCTTCTTTCACAACTAGTTACCAAACAGCAAAAAAATTAATTCTCTTGTATCTTTTTTGGGTACCTACGAAAGTTAAGGTTTAGTTAACAACGTGGACGAAGGGCTAAAACCTATGTTTATTTATTAATGAGGCTGTTAACCATCATATTAAACTTTTCTTACTTAAAGACTGATGTTTGAACGTTAGATACTGTTGGGTTACCTGTTTCACCGTGACACGAAACCTTGAACTGGCCTGCACCAAAACTGGGTTAAGCTGACTATTTGCACAGTGCCTGCATTTACTGTCCTCGTTGGTTACCTGCAATTATTTGTGTTTTGGTGAATTTACTGCTTGTTTGGTGTTCAATAGTTTCAATTTTGTACATGTTACATTTTTCTAATTCTACGTGGTGTAAGTAAGTCGACGACATTTCGATCACTCCAGACATAATCGGATCCTGTCTTTGGATATCATCAGTTACACATGGAAACCCTGACATAATATAACATTTAGATTTTAATATCGCATCGATCAGCTTAAGTAGGTCAAGTGCATTGTGCACTGATTTTGTTTTCTCTTTAAGTGGATATAAATTGGCTTAATGTCCCGTTATTACCTCATAGAATTTTTATCATTATCGATCACAAAAAGACTACTGTAAATTTTTTAAAGATGTTACACCACAAGGTAATCTTTCCTACTTTATTATATTCCCTACTTTATTATATTTATTAATGGTGATATTCTGATCTACCGTTATCATTCGGTCAATGTAGTTTTTCAATTTTAATCTATTAGGTACTAGTGAAACCAGCGCAACTTCGTTGGCGTGTATTTATTTATGCACAGCAGCGCCATCTATATCAGGTTTTTGACCAAATCCTACGGAAAACGCGTATTTTTCGGAATAAAGAGTACACAATGTGTCAATCCAAGGTATCAGCTACCTACATACCAAATATCATAAATATTGACCCAGCCATTTGAGCGTGAAGAAGTAACAAACATAGACATAACTTTCGGTTTTACAATATTAGTAGGAAGTAGGATTCTACACTTAAAAAAATCCTTTTGAACTTAATTGAAACAGTTTAAGCCAATTGATTTTAAGTAATTTAGATAAAAGTCAACAAATTGAAGGTCCCGGCGTCCCTCTAGGCAGATTTATTAGTCTAGATATAGTGCAATAGCCTAGTGCATCGGTGAGCCCTAGGCATGGTGACCCGGTTACCCAGATCCGAGCTAACCTTGAATGTCCTGTTTGTTTATTTGTGCCGGATATGCTCTTTACTATGTATTTTCTAGTATTTATTAGAGACAACCTCCGTGTCGTAATGGTTACCACGCCGCCAGACCGCCACCCCGGAGGTCCCGGTTTCCAATCCCGGTCGGTTCATGATGAAAAACCGGACAAGTGCGAGTCGAACTCGCCCACCGTACGTAGTTTTTTTTATGCCACTAGGGTGGCAAACAAGCTTACGGCCCGCCTGATGGTAAGCAGTCCCCGTTGCCTATGGACGCTTGCAACATCGGGAGTATCACTCGCGCATATCACTCCATAATAAAGTCTAAAGAAAAGACCTCGGCGGGATCTCATTCTACAGCTTCAGCACTTAACATTCAGTGTCCGCGGGAACCACGCAGTACGCGACCATTTTGGTTCTAGCGTGTGAGGTTTGAAAAAAATCATTCACTTTTTACATCAACTAGATAATATACAGACTTCCTAGGTAATCTATAGACTAACGACCAGGCATACGGTGAACTCCCTAAAACAGGTTCTAGTTTGAATAAAACATTGTAATAATCCTATTTTTGGGCGTGGGGTCACAACTAGTCACAAGATAAACCTAATGAAGTCACAAAGATAATACAAAATGTAACATGACGTTGTTATAGAGAAAAAGATGCATTTAATACATGGAAATAATATTACTACGTATAGAAATGACAGCGCCTTCAAATTTTGGCGCCGTGTTCGGCCGTGAGGGGCGCGCCCCTCCCTGGCCCCGCCCCCAACCGAGTCATAGAATATGACATTACTACGCAGGGGCGACACTTTGTTTATATTCTGCCTATTGGACATCCAACTGATTATTTTATTTTATTACAATATTTTATTTTACATAATAGATAAATTTAATAGAAAATAGGTATAATATTAGCATTATAGGTAGGAAGCTACATTACATTTTTGTTCTTAACTTAATATTAGTCAAAAATAAACTGATTAAATCAAAACTAACTTTATAGTGAAGCTATTTATATATTGTAGTATTTTGTAATATATGCAATAACCAGGAGACGGTCGCCTGCCAGACAAGAGGAGTTGTGTTAAATTTCAAGAATGGTAACGTACCTTTACTCTGAAACTTGTTTGCCCGAATTTCATTTGTTCGAAAATGGTTGGTCGAAATTTAAAATGCTGTTTCGTTTTCCATCTTTTTGTTTTCTAGAAACTTATTTTTTTACTTAGTTAGTAACTTTATCCACATTTACGTATTTTACCTAGTATATAAAAATATTTTGGAAATATAGTTTAAAAAATCAATATTTAAATTACATATTATTTAAAAAAAAGAATTATGAAAATCGGTCCAAAATTTAAGGAGTAATCGGCGGACCTCCAAAAAAAAAACAATGAAACATAGAACCTCCTCCTTTTTTGAAGTCGGTTAAAAAAAAAGCAAAAATTTTTTCAGAAATAAGTACCTAAATTATATTATAAAATTGACCTACGCTTAGTACCTACGTATCCCATCTGTACGATTACTTTTTGATAATCTATGATTTTCACATAGAAATGGCGGATGCAATTATGATGCAATAGAAAATAATTAAAAAAAATTGTTTTGGTTGGTTTTACTTAATTTTTTGTATACTTATCGATGATAAGTCATGCCGCTATCTTTCTTCCTTACTGTTGAACGGTTTTTACAAGTTTTTATTGAACATGACGGCATTTTCCAATTTTTTTTTGACATAAATCCGAGGACCAATCACGATGAGCGTCGGCAAGTTTCTAAACGAGTTGATGTCTATTGGCCTCAACGTATGAGGACAAAAATTTTGTTCGCGGTGTCCGTTCTATACGTAGTAATATTATTTCGATGATTTAATATGACTTAGATATGACCATTTACTGTCATAATTTGACACATCAAGCGTCAAGTTGAAAAGTAAAAACAGCGAGAGCTACTATGAAAGTCTCCATCCGAAACAAACGAAACACGTAGTGCTGTCAAAAAAAAACATTACTAGTTTAGAATAAGGTTCAAAACTGGTAAGAATTCAACGAAACGTCAGTTCGTATTTTCGGAATTTCAGTAGCCCCGTTTTGATATCCTTCAGAACGTTGAAATATGCGTTTTTTGCTAAATAAACCGCCGTATCTTTTTTTTTACGTGAACTTAGAAATTTGATTTTTTCACAACTTCATGGGACCGTAGATTTGAGCATACGGTTCAAATTTCAACTTGATACCTCCACGCATTCCCGAGAAAAAGGGTCTTGACAGACAGACAGACAGACGGATAACAAAGTGATCTTATAAGGGTTCCGTTT